>OZ024913.1:35610059-35871241 GCA_964017125.1 Flabesymbios commensalis
CCTACATTCATTGAAAATACTAGTATTGATGACTCATGGGTTGATTCAGGGATATATGGTACAGCTACAGCACCCCGGATAATGGAGGGTCGGCACGTGATAAGACCAGTAAACGTTCACTGTATCACTTTGCAAGTTCTGTTTGAACTCTTCTTTGAAGCTTTCTAGTCTGACATGGACTCTAGTCAAATGCTGATGTCTTTATTTATCGAAGAAAAGTGTGCATCTTTTCCAAACTTTCATGCAGCATTGCAATACATGAATATGGTCTTCTCTCTGCTTTAGTTTATTCGGGCAACACTTGAAGGCACATGGTTACTTCATCTGGCTTCCCTAGAAATATTATGCCCATACTTATGCTCACAATAGACTGAAGTTTGCACAGCATGTTCAAGGATATATTGCACGTATATCGCACGTATGTCACCAGAACCGGCACGTACATGTATTTCAAAGCAGGCTAAATATATCGTTCATTTACTAAGAAAAAGCAAGAGGGTCAAAGATTACCAAGACAAAGCTTCAAATATGCAAATCTGCGGGGATGGTTAAAGTAAAGATGCTAGCCAAGACAGTGGTACTTCGCGGAGTCTGATGACCAGAATGGCCCCGGTAGCTCGCTCCAGACTGATATAAACATAGAAGATGCGATTGGTGTACATGAGTTCTCCTGTGTATCTCGATCCCTTTTCGCGTCTGATGGATCGACGCTACCTTCTATAGACAAAAGCAAACTATTTCATATTCTGAGAGATTTGTATATAGAACAACACGATCAAAATGCCCAGGATCAAGAGGATGGCAGCGTTCTTATCATTGATGCTATGGTCATCGTCCAAGAGATAGCAAGAATAAAAGACTTGTCAGCTGTTTTTACGCCGATTTTGAACAAAACCGTATCTAGATAGACTACAGTTCACTTAGTATTTTATCAATACATTAGAACAACATCATTAACACAAAAAAACAAGAGGGAGTCGTAAGAGTAGTACAGGCCGACATCATATAAAGTCATGTAAGGACAGTACACCAATCTTTACGTCTCTACAGGTGTTCCTTGATGATTCCAAAACAAAAAATAGTTTGCCTCTATATTTTGCTAAAAAACACTCGATTATTTCAGATCATCACACAAAACAGTAACTGTTGTAGTATATACTCGGATGGTGTAACAACTAACAAGACAAATAATAATGTTATGTCAGCAGTCACAGTTGTACCAGTCAGCAGGAGGCATAAACGATTCTACTGCTACATGTAATTGGTGAGGCCAGTCAAAATAAAAATGCAGCAAACCATATTCTGTCAACGGACACTGATGTTTTATTCCCTGCTCTAGCTTATATTCCAAGAACCCATGTCTGCTAATTGGTCATGGGAAGAGCAGGGAATTGATTTTACGGAAAACAAAGTATGATGCCTTAAGTTGTCCCCTAGGCAGCGCATTGATTAGCTTTCACATATCAACTGGATGTGATACTGCTGGTAGATTTTCTGGTAAGGGCAAGAAAACCTGCTGGAAATCATTCAAAGAGGCTGACAAGACTATTGTTCAGGGATTCATTGATCTTGGACAGGTAGACATACCATATCAAGCAACAATCTCAGCATTAGAACGTTATAATTGTCAATTATATTTACCTGGAGCAAGCAACAAAGATCCGGACAGTGTGAGGTGTTTGTTGTTCAAGAAAAATGAAGCAGAGTTCGAAAAGCTTCCCCCAGCTGAAGCTGCTCCAACACATACTCCGCGCCAATTGCCAAGCCAGACTATGGCATCTGGCTCACATTGCGAATCCCATACTTGCCTCAGCTACAGAACATGGATGGACAAACGAGGAGGGTTGTCTTTGTCTTGTGGGAACAATACTAAAACCAGCTCGAGATGCTGTGATTGAGCTAATACATGGCAAATGTGTGACATCTAAATGCCAAAACTCTATATGTTCATGTAGAAGGGCATATGTACAGAGCTATATGCCAGTGCGGACTAGACGTTGGTGAATGATAATGTCGGGTGTATCGCAGTTCTTGATGAGGAGGAAGAGGAGGACATTTGAGTTTATATAAACTTTTCGATGACATAGATTTTTATCCAAGATAAAATTAAAGAGACATCATTGTATGTCTTCTCACAATGAATAATTTACTGAGTATATGACTTGACTTTTGTATACAGAGCGTTACCAGCATAGACTTGACGTTGTAGAATGTGATACCGCTGAGCACGTCGCATTGGTTGATGACGAAAAGAAGACATTTGTATTAGGCCTACATGTGTATGCCATTAGGTGTGTCTAAACTAATATAATTTAGGTAGATCATGTTTGTGTTAAAATCACTGACCTGATCTATGAATATATTTTTATTTTGATACCGTTACACTTTGTATACAAAATGACGACGAACCTTACCGAACAAATCGCATCTTAAAAATCACAAGCATATTATTCGTGTTCTCTCAATTCTGCAAAATTTAAGGGGTCATATGACGTACTTTGTGACATGACGACGAAAAAGATATGAAAATGTATGTGAAATATACGGTGCCTACATTAAATGACCCCAAAATGACCTTTAACCTCAGCAGGAAAAATGGCACCAAAACTTTTCTGAATCATAAGATCTATTAGATTGCTGCAGGTGGTTGATGATATGGCATTTTGAGAGCATAAGATCGTTACTTTTTGCGAGGTTTTCCGGTTTCATTTTTTATACAAAATCTTGAATATTTAACTCACTGCTGAGTTTTATCGCTCCATATCTGCCTAAACATAATTTAAATTGAAAAATGATCCAATTCCACGACAAAAAAAAGAGAGAAGCAACATCAAACGTTTTTTATGTATCCACAATTTGGGCCACGGTTTTTCATTCCAGATATGCTTATAAATAAGCCTTGATGTTATGTGTGCTTTAAAATTTCACACAATTTTGGTTGAAAAACAAATACAAAATGGCCGCCATCTGTTTTTTAAACAATATGTAATGTTGTGCATTTTGCATGTAACAATTATTTTTTTTACGTGACTCTGTATCGAAATAATGGATATCAATCAAAATTAGAGCTATATTTAAAAAAATATATACTGCAAAATGACAAAATACAAAATGGCCGTGATCTGTTTTCTAATGGATTTACTATGATCCTTGATATCATGCCAGCCTACCTAGATATTGTGACAAACCGACAAACACACATTTTGTATAATTATGTTGTACAACGTCGGTCCAACGTCTTCGGCGTTGGACTAAAATTTTACAGATGTTTTACAAATGTTTTCTGTTTACTGGGAAGTTCCAAACTTGGGTTATCGCTCAAATTAGCAGGCATGCATTGTGCATTTCTTGAGATTAATTGTGCGCATTCATGTGTGTTCAGAGTAGTCCATAAACATTATTTAAGAATTACGATATTGAAATAACAACCCAAAATATAGGTTTAATGATCGTGTAGGCCCTCTAGCCTATTGGCCCCTAACGTTAGTTAGTGTTCCGGAAGCAACGTACACAATTGGTATAGTATTAATACATTGCAGTCGCGTCGCAGGACATGACTCACCGCAACGACGCCTAAAATGGGCCACGACGTCTTGACAACAGCTTCCGACGCGACAGAAATCGACAAAATCGCAGTCGTGGGAGTGCCATGGATACTAACGTTACTGTTTGATAAGTCTTCTTAGCTTTTTCTCATCGATATTTAACTACTGCAGATGTTTGAGGTAGGTCCACGTGAGCTCTCAATTGATTTATTGTTTTTTGGTTATTTGCTAATCGCGTATCCTAGCTCTCTGATATTATATTGTATTCAGATCTAATGTACGTTACACCTTCCAGTTTTTCGATATGTGACGGCACAAGTCTTCCAATCTATACCATAAATAGTGCATAGATCTATATCTATGAAATAGTGAGGAAGAAAATCGCTAAATTAGCGGTTGCAGTTTCGTGTGATTCTTGGATTGCAGGATCGAGTGGCAGGGTAATGAAATGTGTAAAGTTACCATAATCCATAGTACCGGTAGTCCAGTAGCCAGCCTATGATACCCGGAAATTGTTGGTACTATAAGGTGGATATGTATTGGTTAGCTACTGTAGATGTCAGATCCAGCTCTTGCCGGTGTGGCAACTCTGGGAATAATCCGTGATTTGCAAAAATCCAAAATGGCCGCCATCGAAATAAAGTCAAACAGTAAAGTAGCAATAACTTTTGATATAATTCAGCTAGAAGGATAATGTTGGTGTCTACATAAAGGTATTTACACAGAGAATGTCATGCATGGGTCGACCCGGCGAAATAGCCGGCCGGCTGTCTTTTTTGAGAAAATTGTGCTGAAAATGTTATGTTGGGTGTTCAGACATACTTTGTACATACAATACATTTCTGAAAATGTGTAATAACAAATATTTTATTGACAACATCAACTAATGGATAAACACAGCTCCAACAAAATATACAAACAAATAAACCTATCTGTGGATAGATCTAATTTGACAGGCATAAGTGATGCATATCTTTCACATTAATGGCTGCATATTAATGACTAGTAAATATTGTTTATTTCACATGACTAGTCCATCATATTATCATAGTATGACATTTTAACCTTTCGAGTAGTATAATAGTATAATATATCTTATTTCTTATTTCTATGTAAAAACAAAAAGCAATTGTCAATGACAATTCCATCATTTTAACACTGGTAAAAGTATCTTCTCCATCTAAAACAACTTATTTTAATAGACGATGGCATTCTCTTCATGAAGTAACCAATATTTTTAATATTTATATTGACTAGTCCATCATATCAATACATGATGCCATTATCTCCATCTTCATCAACACGATACTGTTATCATCCATTAATTACATCATTTATATTTATTATGTTTCTGATGACTTGTCCGTCATATTGTCATAGCATGATATTTTAACACATTATTGTCACTCTCTTGACTAGTACATCATATTAATACAATGATGCTATCAACTACAATAATTATATCATTTATTTTTAATGTGTAAAACATAATAATGACTAGTAAACATTTTTTTTCTCATGATTAGTCCATCATATTACCATATTGTCACATTTTAACCTTTTGACGAGAATAATGGTGCCGGTATATGATAGATAGTTCTAGGCATGCTTCGAATACTCTGAAGGTCATGTAACATGTCGGGGTCCCAACACCGAGAACAATAATTCACCAGCAGAATATATATATCTGATGGGATGTTACAAACAATCTGTCTGCAACTATGATGCGATATTAGTATGCAGGTTTGTGTCAAACATGGTATATAATGTTCAATGAGATCAGTGTCAAAATCGGTGTGATCCTCTTCGGCATCATTGATAGTTGCACTGTCCCCATGTTTGGCTGTCGTTGGATTGTGACACTGATCAAGGAAACCTTCGCATTGACAATATGATGTACAGGACAGACTTGCTGTCAAACAACTGAAATTTGCTTGTGAACAAGCCTTTCCTGTAGCCCTGCACTGACAACTTCATTAGGTCAGGAGGTGCTGGCGGTCCACTTGCTATTACAGGAGATGGGACGTTGTTGAGCCACTCCCAGCCAAACTCAGTAATACAAAGTGATGGGTCATTTTGTATTCTGTTTATCTGCTGCCTTCCACAATAATGCTTGACAATGTGTTCGCAGCATGTGCAGGAGCAGATTTTTATCAGTGTGAGGCAGGGATTTCACAATGGGTGGTTTACCCTTCTTCTTAGTATAAATCATATACCGGGCTGTATTTATACTGGAGCACATAATTTGGCTGACCATAAAGTGCAGCAAAAAAAGTTCTGTCCAGTCCTCATTAAATGTGTGACTGTTTCCTCTCCAACGACAGAGTATCATTCCGGAAAGTCAACTTGTTGGAGTTTGCTGAGTGCTGTGAGCTTTCCATTTTTGAAAGGGTAAGACACATGTCAGTGTCACATCCTGTGACCGTATGCATACCGAGGAGTTGAAGACCCAGTTTATCACCCAGAGCTGTTGCAATGTAGTTAACATGCAGCACACTCCCATCCCACGTTTCCAGCTGAACCAAAGAAGTGATCATAAGCTTCCGAACCCAGAAAACCAGAAGAATGATAACATCTGTATCATCACTGATGATACGAATGACCCTCTTGCCCTTTTTCACGGTCTCGATCCATTGTACATGTGCAAAGTAAAAGTCTCTTATTAGCTTTGCTTTTCATGATAATGTCTCTGTTTTGAAGAGGAGTTGAGAGCGTAAGGTTGTATTTAGCAGGAACAGCACCTACGGTGCGAGATCGCTCATGATCTTTAGCAGAAACATTGCCATATCTATCAAAAAATATTTTAGTAGAAATTACACTGTAGTTCTTTAATCTGGTCGCCATACTTGTGGCTACTGTAGAGATGGTTCCACCACAGGACCAGGCGATATGATACAATAACTGTCCACCATCCACGATCACTTCATCTGGAGGACAGGGCTCAGTTGAAATAATGGCAAGTTTTTTCACAATATTGGCCTTATTACCTTTGCGAATAAAACCAAATTCGTCAATTTTAGAGGAGGGGACTGCACAAAGCCCATACTCAAATACTGATACAAGACTTATCTTCCTGTTCTGACCAACAATAAGGAGACGAATGAAAAGTGCTTCCATGTCATGAATCATTGCATCTCCTACTTTTATTCCATTTTTCATCGTTTCCATTGTTTTCATTTCCCCTGATCAATATTGATTTATGGAAACCTTCAGGTGAAGAGTTGACGAAATTTCTTGTCATCTCCTCACCGATATTCACTGTGTCAGCGACATTGATGCTGTCATCAGCTACCTTCCTATTTAGTTTATGGAATAAGTCAATGCAGTGTGCACTTTGTGAAGAAATTATGAAATTTGGCACAGATGACATCTAATATACCCTTTTCAAAATCTGATATAGGACAGTGGAATTTGCCCTCGTTTTGACCTTCTAATTTGCATATTTCCAAAATGGCCGCCATCTCATAGAGGTAATTGGAGTGGAAATGTCAAAATCGAGATAGAGACCTGCAAATAGGCTCAAATTGTAGGTAATAATATGCTGATTACAAATTTCGAACTAATATTATTTTTATGCATTATTTTCTTAACCTAATTTGCTTATTTCCAAAATGGCCGCCAATCACAAGGTAAAAACAGTGAAAAAGTCAAAAGCGAGATAGAGACCTACAGATAGACTCAAGTTAAAGGTTTTAATAAGCTGATTTCAAATTACAATTTTTGTTGTTGTTTTACATACTTGCCTTAACATAATTTGCATTTTTCAAAATGGACGCCAATCGCCGGGAAGCAGGAAAAACGTTAAAATTGAGACCGAGACCTGTAAATAAGCTGAAATGAAATGACCTCATTTGTGCAAGGTCAAACAATGAATTGATATAATTTCAACAGAATATAATGATTCATGATTTGGGTGTCTACCAAAGGGTTTTCATGGATGCATGACATATAATGGTGTTGTCAAAAAGTATTTTTGGACATTGCATTCTGGGTAGAATCCAAGATGGCCGCCATTTGTTCAAGGTAAAACTATAAATTGATATAATTTTCTACAGAACATAAGCATATTCATAAGCATATTTTGGTGTCTACTGTAGGGTATTCATGTATGCCCGAGATAGTAGTGTGGCCAAAAAATACATTAGACATTGCATTATTGATAATATGATCAAATATGCCCGCTATCTATTCAAGGTCAAACAATAAATTGATATCATATTCTACAGAATAAAAGCAAATTCACGATGTTGGTGTCCACCATAGGGTTTTCGGGTAAGCCCGACCTAGTGGTGTAACCAGGAAGTACTTTAGACAATGCATTGTTGGTAAAATCTAAGATGGCCGCCTTGTCTGCAAGATTAAAAGAATAATTCGATATCATTTTCGACAGACAAACAATTCCAAAGTATTTTTAAAGACCAAAGATGACCACAAAGATTGCAGCCAATAGATGTAATTATGCCTAACGAATATGTTATTTTTAGCTAAAAGTAATACCAAATTTTAGGACAATATTAACGCGAACCATCCATTTATTGTAACAAGCAAATGTAAATGATAAAAAATACAGGAAAATATCTACTTACACATGTATATAGATACAATAAGACAATACTACCCCCATTGCCCTTTAACTCTTCTCCATCGCTCTTTTACCCCTTTTGTCGCCTTTTAGTGCAGCTTCGACGCCCTTTAACACCTCTTTGCTGCCGTTTATCGCTGCTCTGTCGTTCTTACCGTTTCTCCATCACCCTTTAATGCCTTCCTATTGCCCATTAATGCATCCACATCACCTATTAACGCCTTAAGATTGACCTTTAATGACCGTCCGTTGCCCTTGAACGCCTCTCCGCCGCCATTTAGAGCCTCTTCATCACCCTTTAGCACTTGGTTTTTCACCCTTTAACACATTCCTATTGCTCCTTAACGTTTTCTTTAAAGCCTCACGTTCACTATTCAACGCCTCCTCATTGCCCTTTAATGCCTCCCTGTCACTTTTTAACGCAACAGCCATCACACTTTATGGACTTTTCGTGTCATCATTTAACGACCTTCAACGCATCCCCATTGCAACTTGATGCCTTCACATGGTCATTTAATGCCTAATTATTGGCCTTTAACGCTTCCTCGTCACCCTGTTATGCCTGCCTATCTCCTTTAAATCCATCCCCGTCACCTTTTAACATAACCGGTCACACATGAATGCCTTTTCGTCGCCCTTCAAGCATCTCTCCATCGCGTTGTAACGCATCTTCGTCGCCCCTTAGTGCCTCGTCGCAGCAATTTAAAGTATTGTCGTCGCTCTTTGACACGTCTCTGCCACCCTTCAGCACATCTTCGTCGCCCTTCAACGCCTCCCAATTGCCCATTAACACCTCTCCATCGACATTCAACGCGTTTTCATCGCCCTTTAATTCTTTTTGTCGACCTTTAACTCTTCCTTTACCGAACTCCCCCTGATAAAACTACCCCCAGAAACCGACTTATTTTTAAAGGAGGACCCCTTAAGTAGCCCCTGGGCACCATACAGGTTATAGATATGTGCACATCGCACAAATTAAAAATACAAGAGAACATTGCGTCCATGCCACTGACCATTCTGGTTGGCGATTTTCAACCATGCATGTAATGAAATATCTCCATTGCAATTAATGCATGTAAACATGTGGAATTCGCATAAATGCGAAATTGGTAAAGGAAGGTAGTTTTCGCATAAATGCGAAATTGGTAAAGGAAGAGTTAATGTATCTCCATCACCAAATAACGCCTGTTCGTCCCCCATTTATCCCACAGCAGTCTAAGTCTGAGCAGAGATCGGACTAACTTTTATGACGCTGCAGAGCGTAGCTTGGACCTGGAAATAATGCTTAACCATTTACCAGGCTACCTCACCTGCCTAACAATAAACATTGCATGGGGAACCTAAAGCACATGAGGGTGATTTATCCTTGTCACAACCGTTTCTGAACTAAAATATAGAACACAAGGCTCGGATGAATATGAGGCTCTGGGTATTTCTCCGGAAACTATGAAATCTTGTATACTCCTCTGGACATATAGAAAGGTTTCTAAATCCCATGGTAATAACTTATTTATCCTATTAATGTGTGTGTATAGGCCTATTGAATGCTTCTACGAACTGTCTTTGATTTATTTTGATATATTCTGTGTGAATTGACATAATTTTGTACTCACTTTGGATCACAAAAATACCATTTAAACATAAATTCTGAAAATTTGCTATTTATGGTTTTGGTTTTTAATGTATGTTGACGTCGTGTGTATTAAGAGTTTGATCATATACGGAGAATTGGCATCTACCTTCGGCTTCTGCTCCCATAAAGGCTACAGTTGTAGTTTCTGGTATCACCTACCAGACACATATTTATTTTGTGTCATCCATAAATGGATATTCTGTGTGGTGGTGTACTTCAAGCACGTTTTCAATATTTGGTAAACATTTCCTATGTACAGATGATGATTTTTCATGGTCTTTAAGTTTATTACCAGATTGGGAAGGACGTTCCCGGCATGATATCTCAAACTCTTTTTTCTATCTAGTTTTATCAGTACAGATAACACACGATTCTCTGATAATTATTAAATAATTAAAATAATAATAATGCTTTTCGTCATATATATTTTAGACTAATAACGTTAGACCAACCTAAATATATTGTAAAAGGAGCCCTAACTTAACGTTAAAGCATATTGGTTTACTATAGGCCATATACTTAGCCCTAATTGTCTAGTACTTTTACTAGTAGGCCTTGTTTATTGTCGATAATTAGGTCTAAGACTCACCAAAACACTCGTTTTTTTATAATATATGTAAGTCTAATAGTAACAGAAACAGATTAGTCAGGGCCCATTTTTCACAAAAGTGCATTCTTAAAGTTGGTAATGCATTTTTTAATAGAATTTGAAATGCAGTTGTTTTCACACAATTCGGATATGCTGATTGCAAAACTGCCCCATGCCAAGCTCTATTCTGTCTTTTTTCTATTCAAAGTTCAAAAACAATAATTATGGCCGTCAAAATCTGTGAAAATGTCACAACTGTACATCACGGCTCGGCTCACAATGAACACAGAAACATCATTTCGGTGTCTAAAATAACATTTTTGGGGTCAGGGAATTATGTTATGATGTTTCCGATGGTCCTATAGCTACCATTATTATTAAACAGTGGCCGATAGAGGGCAAAATCCAAAATGGCCGCCACTGCAATGTAATGTACGTTAACTTTGTTTCCAAATGACGTAGAAGTGTGTTTTTGTTGTCTATATATAGGCTTCTCACACCAAGGTAACCAATTCAGAGCCGCGATAACGTCTATTATCAATATTTCACAAAATTATGGTGTAAAAACAAATGTTGTGCCAGAAAAAACGACACATTGTAGTCCAGTGTAATAATTTCTTTAAAAGCTATTTTTTCACATTCAGAAGCCGAGGGAAACCAACATAAGAGGCATTTTTTAAGAATGTTTAGATTACTGACAAACATATTTTAAGATTGTTGATCACTGCCCGGCACTAGATAACCTGTAGCTCACCATATATCCGCTCTAGGCCTATTGGTTTGTGGCCTATGTCATATCCACCTGTATCGTGCTTTTTAAAGTCGAAAATAAATCAATTACATGAAGTTGATCCATCAAGTTGATCTGCATAACCATGACAATGATGGCACGCATACATGTTCCGTGCTCTTAGTATAATCCACTTTATATATTGTGCTGGTCAAAAAGTGCACATCACATAAAGAGTATGTTTCTTAATCGGATTGACAATTTACATAATATAATCATCTTCGGTTTTATATTTTTGGCCAGAAAAGATACCATACAATAGCCAGGTAATGCGGTAATAACACAGTTTTCAGACAGGTACAATATAAATGAACGACTACTAATCCACACAACAACGTAATGTACACATTATATATCGACTACTCTAACTTGAAACAAGGATGAGATAGATGATGCCACTGTCAATAACAATGATAACATACAGTTACACGGTATCGAAAATATGTAATTTAGTGCAGAAGTTGACTTATATATGTTTTGAGCATAATGAGATTAATAATGGTTGAGGACACTCGAAATCCAAACAGAGCAGAGAAGATGGAGCTATTCACAAAAATAATATCATTTCCTAGGGTAATGCTCATTTGCTGGGGTAATGTTGAAAAAAGTGATTATGAATTTTTTTATGAATATATTATGAACATACACCATCTTCAGACGATGTTAGTAACTGTCCCTGCTGTTGCCAACTCAATTCTATATTGTGCCATAAACAAGTCCCCAGAGATTATTGGGTACACTGTTGCAACAAGATTAGATAGGATGCAGAATATGTGGTAATTGGGGTAATATACATTGATACCGTTTGTAACACGATCAGGATGTTTTCATGCAGATTAACATAAAATGCAGAAATTGATAGATACTGATTTTAGAATTGATGCTGAAGCCTTTGAGACGATTGAATGGTAAATTTTACGATAAATGTTACCAGCTCTAGGTTAACACAGCTAAGCATTGTTATTGGATGAGAAAGTTTTGAAAGCAGAATGAGCAAGTTTACATCAGTTCCTACGACTACAGCGACCACATTGTCCGTATCTGACAGCTTAATTGTCGTAATAACATTTTCCGTGAATGGCTGAATGAACTTGACATCTTTACCAAAAATGGCGAGTTTGAACATTGAATTTATTATATTTCTGCAAACTGAAACTTCATTGCCCTCCTCCCTAGTTCTGTGCTTTATCTGTAATATATTAATTCATGTAATATTCCGTCTGAATGGAACTGTTTTTCGATGTAGCTCACATGTGTCTTGCATAGATTATTAAATGAGCAATGTTAATTACAATTAAGATCTAAAGTAATAGACACTCTATGTTAATGAGAATTATTCTGCTATGTCTGGACCTAGTTATTAGGGGCTTAAATATCTTCACATCTATCATATCATGTGATCACTTTATATATGGTAAGACTTATTGTCTCTAATATTTACACCTCCTGCAAAATTGAGCCTATTTACCAACTGTATATCATTTGAGAGTGAGAGCTTAGAATTTTAATGCATGACCAGAACATACTGATTCAATACACATCCCACCATATCACGACCACATATAGGAAGTTTCTGTATTTTATGTGAAAACATCCTGATCGTGTTACAAACGGTATCAATGTATATTACCCCAATTACCACATATTCTGCATTCTATCTTGTTTCAACAGTGTATGTGGATAGCTCCATCTTCACTGCTCTGTTTGGATTTCGGGTGTCCTCAGCCATTAATCTCATATGCTCAAAAAACATATAAGTCAACTTCTGCACTAAATTACATATTTTTGATATCGTGTAACTGTATGTTGTCATTGAGGGTGAAATCATCTATCTCATCCTTGTTTTAAGTTAGACATGTTAGAGGAGTAGATATATAATGTGTACATTACATTTTTGTGTGGATCTCGAGTCGATGGTTGTGACGTTATTCGTTCATTTATATATGTCTGAAAACTGTGTTATCAACGCCTTACCTGGCTATTCTATGTTTTTTTTCTGGCCAAAAATATAAAACCGAAGATGATTCTATTATGTAAATTGTCAATCCAATTGAGAAACATATTGACTCCGCAAGCATCACTCACTTTCTTTTCTTTTCCGAGCGAAGCCTATGTATTACCATCCTGTATTGCTTCAATTGGTCAATAAAATATGTCTTAAACTAGAAACATATTATTTATGTAATGTACCTTGATGGATCAACTTCATGTTTTGCTCAAACCTAGTATAGGCTTGACCCAAGGGTGCAACCCGTAGCCAATGGGCATTTCATTTTCCTTAATTGATTTATTCTCTGCTGTTAAAGCACGATACAAGTGGATATCCCAAAGGCCACAAACCAATAGGCCTAGAGCGGATATATAGTGACCGACAGGTTATTTAATTCCGGACAGGAATCAACAATCATAAAATATTTTTGTCAGTAATCTAAACATACTTACAAAATGCCTCTTACATTGGTTTCCCTCGACTTCTGAATGTGAAAAAATGGCTCTACATAATTATTACACCGGACTAAAATGTGTCGTTTTTCTAACGCAACATCTATTGTAAAATATTGATAATTGATGTTATCGCGGCTCGGAATTGGTTTCTTAGGTGAAAAACCTATATGTAGACACCAACAACACATTTCTACGTTATTTGGAAGCAAAGTTAAGGCACATTACGTTGCAGTGGCGGCCATTTTGAATTTTGCACTCTAGCGGCCACTGTTTAATAATAATGGTAGCTAGATGACCTTCGGAAATCACAAGTCTATTCCCTGACCCCAAAAATGTTATTTCAGACAACAAATGATCTTTTTGTGTTCATTGTGAGCCAAGCCGTGCTGTACAGTTGTAACATTTTCACAACTTGTGGCGGCCATTTTGTTTTTGAATTTTGAGTAGGAAAAAGACAAAATAGAGCTTGGCATGGGGCAGATTTGAAATCAGCGTACCCAAATTGTGTAAGAACAACTGCATGCCAAATTTTACCAAAAAATGCCTTAACAATTCAGAAATTTCAAAAATGGGCCCTGACTAGATAAGAAAACTGATTAAACAGGCCATGTTATGATACCATGACCCATATTTTTATCTAATATTCTGGATGTCAATTTTGGCGTTTTCACTGCTTCCTAAGCGATTGGCAGCCATCTTTGAAATATGCAAATTAGGCTGATAAATTTATATATAATAATGCTATTTAAAAAAAATTAAATCAGCTTATTATTACCTTTAATTTGGGCCTATTTGCAAGTCTCTATCTCGATTTTGCCATTTTTACTGTTTTCAACTGTATATTGGCGGCCATTTTGGAAATATGCAAATTAAGATAGGAGAATGAGATATAACAAAATTATTTTTTTGAAATTTGTAATCAGCTTGGTATTACCTTCAATTTGAGCCTATTTGCAGGTCGCTATCTCGATTTTGAAATTTTCACTCTCATTATAGTCTACATATCAGTTGGCGGCCATCTTAGAAATATCCAAATTAGAAGGTCAAAACGAGAAATCAAAAAGGGTATTGCAGAGGTCATCTGTGCCAAATTTCATGATTTCTTCACAAAGTGCACACGGGGGTCCACATGTGAGACTTATTCCATAGACTAATTCACTAGGCCCTATATTAATCAGTTCTAGTGATGGATCAACAAGAAGATTGATGTGTTTTTTAAACTCATGTGGAATAAGATTTCTATCAGCAGCATCCAGCTCTTTCCTTTTCATTCCCTCCTCTTTGGGTTTAATAACCGGAGTCAATGTTGCACCTTTACTGTCAGTAGATTCAAGCATCAGCTCGAAGTCCTGAGGTACACGCTGACACAAAGGATAATAGAGAACCCAGCATGCAACCTGCTGAGCTGAGAGGCTGATGCCAACGAGACCGCCTTTAGATTTGCCATAGCGTATATAAGTTTGTTCCGCAAACTGATCTGCCGAGACTGAGTTCCACACACCTTCCCGATGTCTACATACAAAAGCACCAGCCATGAGATCAGATTTGGCATCCTCAGACAGACAGCTCATCACATCACATTCATAAGGTAGGATATATGACCAACTAACTATTTCACAGGGTCAAATGTCAGCCATGTTGAACTATAATTGCATATAGCAACATAATACCTATATATATATATATATATATACAAACATATAATGTGTTCACTTATCGTTAGTCACATATATATTATATATTGTATTTATAAAAGATGTCCGGACAATGTCAATGTATTGTATGTACAATATACATGTATGTCTGAAAATAAAATTACTAGCACAATTTTTCCGAAAATTACAGTCGGACATCTATTTCGAAAAGTCAAAAATGTCAATTTTATTAGATTATCGCTTCTGGTGTGATTATATTATTAGTTATTGCTGTTTTAAAATTTGACCTAGTTTCAGTGGCGGCCATTTTGGATTTATGCGGTTCACGGATTCTCCCCAGAGTTGCCACACCGACAAGAGCTGGATCTGATATCTACAGCATCTTACCAATTCAAAATCATCAATCTAATAGTACCAACAATTTCAGTGTTCATATAGGGCTTGTATAGGCTGGCTACTGGACTATAGGCCTATAGTCTGGGGACATGCAAGATGCACACGTAGCAACACGATTGGGACCGAACGTTTTTTCTGGGGTGTAACGGTTCTTTTGCGTACCGGCAGGCCTATTTGATAAAATATTTGGTCTCTTAACCGGGTCCGGGTCGTTATTCCGACAGGTCGTTATTCCGACAGGTCGATATTCCGACAGGTCGTTATTCCGACAGGTCGATATTCCGATAAACAGGTCGTTATTCCGACAGGTCGTTATTCCGACAGGTCGATATTCCGACAGGTCGTTATTCCGACAGGTCGATATTCCGACAGGTCGTTATTCCCACAGGTCGATATTCCGACAGGTCGTTATTCCGTCAGGTCGATATTCCGACAAACAGGTCGTTATTCCGACAGGTCGATAGTCCGAGAGGTCGATAGTCCGACAAACAGGTCGATATTCCGAAAGTTCGATATTCCGACAGGTCGTTATTCCGACAAAAAAATAACAGTGATGAGAGGATTAACCACTATTAACAGCTACTGTGGTGATGAATAGCGATGAAGACCTACATCTAAAATACTAAGGTTGTTACTGTACTTGTTAACTCTTTTCGTGCTGCATCATTCTTTGACATGTATTATTTATTTAAAGCTTGCATTGGTGATGCAAATGTTAACTTCAAATGGGCGTTTAAAAGTGGACCAGTTAGGACTAATAATTTACAATCGGTGTTTTTTTTTAGATCTGAACGCATTTGCCTGCACTGAAAGGGTTAACCTTGTCTACCCTGAGTTTCTGGGAGCCATTTGGGTGGTGTTTTTGAGCGTAGTGTATATAGGCCCACACTTCTTTGTACAGCTGTGATATATAGATGCGTTCAGATCCATTGTTAAGCTTAATATGCCAACCAATGGCATAACTAAATTTATGTCTACGTATTTGATATCAAAAATTGTTTTTACAATTGCAGATATATACAATTATTGTATATATTTATGTATATTCCAGCCTAATAAATAAATACATTTAATTATTATTCCCACACATTCCCCTGATTTTTCCCTGACTGCCCAGAAAATACATCACCAACTATTAAATTGAGCAAAATATTATTGAGCGACCCCCATAGTGCTCTAATGCCGTCCAAAATACTGGTACAAATTAGCAATCTCATCAACATCAGTACTGAAACTAATAATACTATTTTCGAGGTAAAAGTATACAGTCAGAATGAATATAATACAGAAATAATATTGATCATCTTAAAATTTCCTAACTTTGTCCTTCCTATGAGGATGGATGTATTAGCAGTGATGGAACAATTGAAGTTTTATAGCTGCGTTGCGTAAAGACAGTAGACAGTGATATGAAAATATAATTATGTTGTTGTGCCTTGAGTCACAATTATAATATTATATCTATAATATTCTTATTATAAATACTATTACTTATTATCTTGTTCATGTTCGTGACGTAGGATAGCTCATTGGTCGCGTGGTGGACTCGAGAGTCCGGGGGTACCTGGTTCGAGTCCCGCTGCGGCCGAAATCTTTCCTTGGTGTATACATATGCAGTGACCCAAACTGTTCAAATTCGTGGTATAATAATAGCAACCGAACGTATAACCGATTCGCGCCGCCTAAAAAAAGTACAAAAAAAATAAAAATGTCAAAGTTGACATGTGAACGGTCAAAAAACCTTTCAAAAAACACTTTCGTCCTGGTTGGAAACGGGCTCTTACAAACACATGAAATAATAAGCTCTTAATTTCGACGTCTGACTCATCTCTTTTGCTTAGATAGTACGATTTTTAGAATATTCACTGCCCTTAAGCAACTAATATATATTTAAAATCGTTTATGAAACCGTAGAAAGATTCTATTAAGTGTTTCTCTACTGCTATTAGTTGGCAAGTTATGACGTGGGCTTGTTATGAACAGCGGCCATTTTGAATTTATTTAATATGGCTGATACACAGGAACTCCAAGGACTGGATCTGGTAGCAAATCTTATGGATAGGTCGTAAATCTTTTAGAGCTGAGACTGACTTTAGACGTCAGATTCTGACGAATAAAATCGGTCTCAGCGCTGAATTTGTTGTCTTATTATTGGATCACATGTATCAGACAGTTTAATTTGGCATCACATGTTCTTATGTAGATACATTTAAACAGTGTCACTGGTCAAAATAGCGATTTTACCATTTTTGTATGAAAAAAACACGCAAAATGCTATATTTTGAAAAAATGCAGCGTCTGAGGCATTTAAGAAATGGAATTTCAGAATCAGCATGACATTCTGACTAGAAACACTCTTCAAACCTTTTGGGCTCAGACACGTAATTAAAAGTGGTTCATCTCACAGACTAATTCCCATTACTATTTAGCCTACATCAAGGAACTGTCGGAATAACGACGTGTCGGAATATTGACCTGTCGGAATATAGACATGTCGGAATATAGACCTGTCGGAATAACGACCTGTCGGAATATCGACCTGTCAGAATATAGACCTGTCGGAGTAACGACCTGTCGGAATAACGACCTGTCGGAATATAGACCTGTCGGAATATAGACCTGTCGGAATATAGATCTGTCGGAATAACGAACTGACCCCTCTTAGCCTGTCCACCATGTGAGGTTTATTAAAAATAACCTATAATTTATTTACTCTTAAGAGAAACGAGAAGGGCTTTAAAACGCATGTTATCACAATATAGCAACTTTGTCACATCATTGATAGTATACATGTTTATAATCATTAGAATTGTACATTGATTGATCAGTCTCATCAGTCTCATAGTTGAAGAAAATGACAATTCCTACTTAATAATGTCAGACAACAATCAACCATGTTTTTTTGTAATAACCAATTATGATTTATTTAATTATTTGAAACAGTCAATACAACGCGAAGGCTTCTTTATGCTCTGGTGTGATTGTGTGATATTTATATTTAAAGAGATTAAGATGATAGGCCATATCCACCTTTTTTGCAATTGTGTACCTACGTCATTCCAGAGTTATTAATCCTAAGCATGCACCGATAGTTATTTAAACACATCTCATAATTGTATATGTTGTAAAATAGATAGCTACCGGGTACATGTATTGCAAACAATCCTAACGATTTAGCTTATGTAAATAAATAAAAATAAATTATATAACTGAGACGGGTCCTGACCCCCCCCCCCCCTTTAGCAGCAAATATTCAAATACATGTATTTCCGGGGATTTTCAAGGGCGAGCCCCCGTAACCCCCTTATTTTTCTAAATTCAAACTCTTTACCCCCTACCCCCCCCCCCCCCCAGGGGTACTGGGATGATTGCTAATAGTAGTACTTCTCGCCCCCATCCGGGAAGGTTCATTAGGGATCTGTTTCGTCTGTTGGATGCTGTGTACGGCATTGTACGGAAGCACTAGTCTACAGCAATTATCCAAGGGCAGCTGCAGCCTCCTCGTATCTGGCCATAATAGTGGCGTACCCTGGTTCCTTCGCTCAACAGCTGAGCCAATGCAGCACCCGCATCAGTGCTGGCGCTGATGTAGGCTGTGGTAGCCTTAAATAACCGGCAATAGCGTGTTTGACATTAGGTCTCTCACGTGGGATGAATGGAGTTACCCAGATGGAGTTATCCTTCCTATTGTTACTCTAGGGACTATCCGACCCGAGGATAGCGGAGCTGCGCAAAATGCCACAGAGTTTCAGCAATAAATTGCACAGGGAAAACTCAAGTCTCCTGCCGTCTGGGCATGTATGGGGGTATATCCCCTAGACATGCCCAGAACCCCTTATCAGGCGAGCGAAGGAAAACGCTCTCAATAACCCACCATGCCCTATCACCCCCACCCTCACATCATCATCTGTACATCATTCATCTCATCAATTGAATACAACGTTTTTATCGTATTACAATGTCACTTAAAAGACCTTTTGTGCCGAAAAGTGACGTAAAGCAAAGATTTACTACTACTACTCCCCCCCCCCCCTCCCGCCCATATCGGCAAGCTGCGGACGCCCCTGAACTAGAACAGGAGCCCGAACTCCGAGGCTCGGCCTTAGTCAGTTTGAGTGCTATAGACACCTAATATTTTCTAAAAAATAGCAGTGGGCCAGAATCCTAAATGTCCAGGATATAGGCCTAGTTAAGGAAAGGACCAAGGAGACAAGTTAAAATATATCTTCAACGTGTATCCCTTCCACCACCATCGCTGGTGCTGGCCAATATTCATTCAATACTTGGCTACGATGTACCTCGTACAGACGATGTAGGCCTCCCACCAAATTCCGGTTGAATGTGTGTTGTCACAGTCCATTGCTGGTTCAATGGTCTGCGACGCTGACCCAACATTAATCCATCACTGGGTCTGCTGTATACTTTGCGCAAACACGTGGAATTCACCCAGTGCTGTTTCAATGTTGACCCATAGTCTAAGAAGCTGGTCCGACATTGAAACAGCTTTGGGTGATTGCACTGTGTTTTTCTGACTGCTGCATTGTTATGCGGGTGACGCTTTTCAAACCGGCGCCAGAAAACACCAGATAACACGATACATCGGCCCAATGCTGATGCAATGCTGGGCCATTATTCTAAACAAAAGCCTTCAAGCTCTAATCTCTATCTTTAATCGTGAATGTTTTTCTTCTGAACACTTAAGCTAGGGACCTCAAACGTTATATTCGTTCACAAGGACTGGTGTACAGAAATGTCAACCGTTTACCACACACAGCACCTAAATAAGACACAAACTCAGACAAAATAAGCTTAATAGGCTCCTGGCCTACGACCGGTGTAGCCGTTTCAGCGTACCCCCCTTTCAGTATACCGGGGGTATGTTGAAACTTGTTTCAGCTTACCGGGGGGTACGTTGAAATTAGGTACTCTGAAACTAGAAATAGGCCAGTTTCAAGTTACCTCCCCTAGTTTAAGATTACCCCCCCCCCCCGGGGGTACGTTGAAACTAGTTTCAGTGTTGAAACTAGTTTCAGCGTACCGGGGGGTAGGCCTACGTTGGAACTAGGTTCAGCGTAACGGGAATAGCGTCTCACCCGTTTCGGGACTGCTCGGGTTTACGACTACTGACGAGTGGCCGTTACCCACGCAGCCTCGCTTTGAATAGCTCTGCCGCCAAACCGACCGTGCCTCGCTTTGAATAGCTCTGCCGCCAAACCGACCGCTGGCACTGAGCTGAACGGACGCCCCGTCTCAGCTGTAGGGCCCGAGCCGCATGGCGTGAGGTCGCTGTATTCCGTCTTGGATTGCGTGCACAGTTGAATTTCTAGACTAATAAAGAGAGAATGAACAGAAGCAAGAGTTGAGGAAATTATTCACTCACCGTTGCCAAGATGGCAGATTGAATTATTCATGATCGATGTTTGGTGCTGGCAGTTGCCAGTACGCCAACTAGTCATCTCCCGAGGCCAACCTACACACGATATCGGTAGCGCCCTAGCACCCCACACGATATTGGTGACCACGACGATGAAACGTTCAAGCAAAACCAATGGTTTCGAGCCAGCCCAGGCTAGTTTTTTAAAAATTGGGAGATTTTTTAAAAAATGACACATCATTTTTTTCTCATGAGCTATGAGCTGATGCGGCAAGCCGTACCGTCACGCGCACACCATACACACCACAACGATGGGCATTAGTCTACACGCGCCGAATCAAGCGAGCAACCGATTGCGACGTCACAACGAATGATCCTCATAGTTAACGTTTATGAGGGGTTCTATAATTTTAAGCACCAGCACTGTCCGCACCTTGTAATATTTATTATTGAACATTTTTATTTAATTTGATTACATAAATGCAATGAATGACCTTTATTTTACAATATAGGAATATTGCAACTCTAAAAATTCCAGCATAAATGTGTTTTTTGAATGAAATATTATGTAAATTTAGCCAATTTTAGCCAAAAAGCCTTGTCCCACATTTAAATCCCACACAAACAGGCGATTTATTATAGACTTCCTGTATTATATATTATATTTGTTTCTGATATAATGTTAGTGCAAAACAATATCCATAAGATTATATACAAGTTTTTTAAAATAATTTTATTATTTCACCACTTTTTATGCAATTTATGTCTGTCCCACGTTGCAGCGACTCTCCGTAACGCTTTTAGTTATCAGGTAATTTCTATACTTTTTCTGATCAAAATATCACTTGTCTGGTGCAAAACAGTTGCGCGAGGCCTTCATGCAGTGAATCGTGAAAAAAAGGATAATAAATGTGTTTTTGTTTAGAAATAATGTAAGGTTTGTGCAAGTCTTTGGGTGAGTATTTTAATTCAACGTCTCTCCATAACGCGATTTTTTACCCATAAATATTGCAATTAAACTTTTAAGCACCCTACAACCTCAAAACCTACTACAACCTCATTTGAAAAAAACAAAAATAATCCCAGTATAGCATAATACTTGGATGCTATGCACGATCTAGTAAAAAAAACGTCTCTCCATAACGCGTATTTTCAGTCTCTCCATAACAAAAATAAAAACGTTATGGAGAGAAAAAGTGGTCACATATTACCCTTTTGCTCATTTAAAAATAGCTATAAACCTTTATGAATTTGGTGTTTTAACCAACAAGTGACACTTGTTAAGATAGTAACTTTTCTTTTTATCTTTTAAATTGTGTTAGCATCGATATTTAGTATTTGTTTACTGTCACTCCATAACAGAAATAATTGTCGTTATGGAGAGACATTGTTCGTTATTATTACTCTCCATAACGACAATAATCGTAACGGAGTGTAATTCTTATTTCATTATTTAAGGGTTATTGTCATAAAGTGATTCTTTCTAAATTAAGTGATCAACATTATAATAGCCATGTTCAGCTACTTGTTAAATATGGTATACTTTTGTAGAAGGGTCACTGAGAAATTTAAGTTTGAAGATTACTCCGTAACATAAATTGGTCTCTACATAACGGTAAATTAGTCTCTCCATAACGGTAAGAAAAATTTAAATTGATAAAAATAAGTATTTAAAATTGAAATTAAGCTCTGCTGACAACGCTATGTCAATAAACAAAGCTAAGTTGACATGTGTTTAAATTTTTGACAATATTCAGACAATCTCATATATCAAGGAAAATATCATCACTGGTGCCTAAAATTATAGAATCCCTCTTATATATATAAAAAAAAAATAATGTTCATTATGAGAAATATTCGTGAATGAAAAAAATACTATGCAGTCTTTATAGACTACCGTCAGTCAAGAATTAAGACAAATAATTCTCAAAATAAGTCGAACTGTAAATGAATATACAGTCGACCTCAGCCTATCGTCACGAGAACGAAACCTTCTCATGATGGGCAGACTTTAATTGTTCCATATTTACTCTGAATTTACGTCTTGACAGTTGTGCTTTTGTGACTATTTTGATACTTTTGTGTGTTTTTCGACTTCTGTGGAAAACTTTTCCACACAAGTCTAATTACCAAATATTACAATCTCATAGCTTAGAATAGTAGGCCTATTTTAGCATTTATTCTGGCATTTTAACATGACATTCTTGACCTACAATCATCACAATTTCAATGTATCTGTATATGAAATATTTCAATGAAATAGCTTGAGCCCTACCAAGCACAATTTGCACATAGAGATTCTTCAGACATTTCAGCAACTCCAAAACCAAACGTTTCACTTTTTAAATATTTTCAATACAAGTATTTCAAAATGGCCAC
The DNA here is from genome assembly GCA_964017125.1 of Flabesymbios commensalis. Lineage (NCBI taxonomy): Eukaryota > Metazoa > Annelida > Polychaeta > Terebellida > Flabelligeridae > Flabesymbios > Flabesymbios commensalis. The sequence goes on from OZ024913.1 coordinate 35,633,448, forward strand.
GAGCGGCGACAGCGAAGGTTTTGTGTCAACACCCCATAAAGACTATTTTCCTGCAAGCGACGAGAATGCGTCCGAGTTAAAAGAAACAGACGCAGAATTTAAAAGACTCAAAGCAGACTTTTTACGAATCGCCCGAAACAGACGTCAGAGAAGCTTTTCAAGAAGCGAATTCTCAAGGAGCCCATCGCTCATCCGACGCCAGCCACATCGGCGATCAACAAATCTCCCTAAGTTCTAAAATTGCCACATTCTACTCAACCGACATGGAGTTGTGGTTCAAACAAATCGAAACACAATTCGATTTGTATCAGATCACGAACGATGACAAGAGATACAGATTAACCTGTGCTGCGCTTTCTGATGAAGTAGCGTCTGACATCAGACGTGTTGCTTCAGCCTTTTCTCGCACACAAATCAGATAATCTGAAGGGAATATTGATCGAGCGTGGAGGTTTGACTACACCAGAGAGAGTCAAAAAAGTGATCTCCGGCGAGAAATTGGGATCTGACATACCGTCACGACTCCTCAGACGGCTATAGAAGACGGCTGGATTCGGCACTACGGCGGTGGTAAAAAAAGCAGTCATCCATCAGGCTTTTATTCGGCAGATGCTCAACTCAGTACGGGCTCATGTAGCTACACGGCCAGACAGTGCGTCATTGGAGAGTTTGTCTGTGTTAGCTGACCGTGCAGTAGCTTCAGAAAACGACGTTGAGGAAGCAAAACAGGGGGTTGTTGAAATACAAGTCAGGTTAAAAAAATTAAAGACAGTGACAACCACAGCAGCAAAGAAGAAGAACTACAGACATCCACACACAGCCGGGAATCGTGCCCCCAAGACACCGTTCATGCCTGATGTACAGGCTCAGCTATATGTACCTAGTAACCAAAATGATAATAGACAAGGTTTTTTTACAAACGCTAAACAAGAAAGTTGTCCTAACGTGCCGCCGCTGAATACACAGCAGAACAATGCTGTTCAACCGATCGATACAACTAATGCACCTGTCTGCTATTATCACCAAACATTTGGTGACAAAGCACGCACGTGCAGAGAACCATGCGCGTTTTGTTTAAACTAGCCGGCCGGAGCAAGGTAGCGACTCTTGTATCTGGCGACATAACCGAGACCCGACATGACTACGCGGAAGCCACCCTTCCCACGTTATCTCCCTCGAATTTATTATACGTCGCAGACAAATGCAACAAGTGCGAATATCTAATTGATACGGGCGCAGCAGGCAGCGTTTTACCTAAGTCTTGCGCTAATAGTATAGCAGATAAGGAAACCTATTGTGCATTTTATGATAAAAGCATGAAATTTCTAGCATTTGTAGAACATATGTTAAGAGTGATTTTAAGATGTGGAGATTTGACCTCTGATGACTTCTAGAGGTCATTGACCTTGGCAGCCCAAAATATACACTGGCAAAGCCAAAAAGTGGTGAAAAATGGGAATTACAATGGCTATAATATGTTTTTGTATTCCAGAATTGTGTCAAATACTCTAAAATACTCTCAGTAATCATAAGTATAATACTAAGGTCATATCAAGGTCATTTCAAAGTTAAAATGGCAAAAATAGTGAAAATGTCCATTTCAACACTGTTAGTTGTGCAGTTATCTATTACACAGTACTGTTTTTTGAAAAACTATATACATCAGATATATTTTCCACAATAATTTACAATATTGAGTGCAGTATGAACCTTGGGATGGGTGATATTACGCTTATTACGCTCCTGTCTAAATGACAATTTTGCAGCAATGTGAAACATCCTGGTCTCACATGGCAAAATATTGATACATAATTGGGTTATGAAGGTTGACATGGGTTAGGGTTGTGTTTTACTGGGGTACAATCCGTAAGAAACATGAAGGTCATATCAAAGTAATTTCAAATTCAAACTGCCAAAATCATAAAAAATATGATTTTTATTACATACAAACTTGAAAAGACCTTTACTTGACCTTGTGAGGTCACATTTGGGAAGGGCGCCTTCAGTGTATGTCGACAGTAGCTCTCTTGTACATAGATGGGTTCACATTAAAGTGAGAGTTGTCCACTTTTGATTAATTTCAACACTGTTAGTGGTTACAAATGTTAGTGGTGATGTTTTTATTCACAGCTATATTAGTACACAATCAAGCCAGTGTCCTGAGTGTCATTTTGAGATGTGAAGGTAACCGACCTCATTGCTGGCCCCATTTTCCTTGAAACACTACAATTTTGACTCAGACATTATTGTTTTATGACATTTATGTTTAAAATGTAGAGATTTTTTATGTTATCACAGACAAATTTAGAAAACGATCCAACATATGCACTGAATTATTTTGTGAGATGGAAATAAGCTGGATTTAACCTTCTTAGAGGTCATTGACCTCGGAATACTACAATTTTGACTCGCGAAACCATTGATTTACGCATTTTTAAAAAAAATAGAGGAAATACGTTTATTCACATCAGCTATAGCACACATCAAACACAGATAAATATTACGTGGATCCACATAAACATTTATTATTGTAGCAAACATTACAAAGATCTACTCGTATTTAACAGCGTCGTGGTCGACTAAACATAGGTAGTTTTGTTTAGTCGAGTGTTTATGGGATATGTTTTGTACAGAACACTAACATTTATGTCAAAACGTTTCGTACCAATCCTTACTCAGAACTTTAATAGTCCCGACTGTTGCTGCCACTGCAGCATCAACGATGGCTCTTGTATCGATGAATTGCAAATCTGCACTTATTTTCATGTAAGGATTACCCATCTCTGTCAGTAGTGCCACGAACATTTTCGCCTGATTTATGAAGGTTGATTTCGCAGTTTTGTTGTTCACAGTGTGCACAGTTTGGGACACAGGTGTGTGGTTTTATACATTTGACCTGGTCCATAAATTCTAAGACAGTCATGGTGACAGTGTGCACAGTTTGGGACACTGGTGTGTGGTTTAATACATTCAACCTGGTCCCTAAATTCTGAGACAGTCAGAATGATCCGGGATTGTATCTCAGCCCAATAGCTTCATCAGACCCTTTCAGTCTATGACCGGGTTCACTGGATTTATTTGATGATAGTTAAAACGGTTGTGACTATCCATTGATTTCTGGAGGTGAAACCACAGATTGTTAATGTCCAATCGATTAAATTAGCTTGGTCACCCGTCAAACGTGAATGATCTAGATGATACCTTTACATTCAACAATATTAACTTAAAGACAGTAGACACGTTTGCCTACCTAGGAGTCGACAAGCACAAAACGCCAGCTCAGCACTGTATATGATTAAGAAGCTAGGAATCGAGATTTCGCAATTAAACCTGCAACGGCTCTTACACTTTTTTATGTTTTAGATCTCATAAATCTAGACAAAAGAAAATCCATTCATACGAATTTCCTTTGTAAATACATATTGGGAGCAGCAATATTATTGCGGCTCGTCCAGAGTTGGCCAGAACTACAATGGAAATAGACATAAAAAGCATAATGTATTGACAGCGTATCTCCACTTTTTCAAATGATAACATATTTAAACAGGTTCACGTGGAAAATATAGAGTCAATCCAATAAGAAACCGTGGTCGACCTGCATTAGAACCACAAACTAATGGTTGGGGAAATGCTTGGCAAATCGAGTCAAATTTGCTAAATATTTAGCAGTTTAGACATAACAGGGACTGATCGATCAACTAAATCAACGTACATATAACGCAAACCACATTGTAAAAAACACAATCCCAGTCCATGTCAACCGTCATAACCCAATTGTGTATCAAGCCTAAGCTGATGTTTCACACTGCGGCATAATTGTAATTTGCATCTTTCAATTAAATTGAGGAAGGAATGTCACCCCCTCCCCCCAGGGTTGGATACTGTCCCAAAGCTCCCAATAATATCCGACCAAGAATGTGTCAAAACCAGTTCCTTGTAATCGATGACTGCATCACTAACAGTATTAAAATAGATAACAAGTGAATATTTTCACTATTTTTGCCACTTTGGCCTTGAAATGACCTGTGGATATTTTGACCTTTCGAGGTCAATGACCTCTAAAGGTCACCAGGGGTCAAATCTAGCCTACCTCCACATCTAAAAATAAACCTCAGGGAATGTACTAATAATGGTAGAAGTTTCATGCTTTAACATAAAAGGCACAATTGTTTCATTATGGGAGCTTAACAGCTACACTATAACAGGAGTACAGACACTGTCAGTCTGCCCCTCGTTGCAGCTAATAACACTACTATCAATACCTATGGTACTAGTAAACGCATGGTCGACGTTGGTCTCAAACGAGAATACGCTTGTACATTCATAATAGCGGACATTAAACAACCCATTATAGAAGCAGATTTTCTTATACACTACAGTTTACTGGTGGATTAGAAAAGCCGTTGTCTGAGAAACATGAGAACCGGTTTAGCGAGTTCGACGAAATGATTAAGTTAGGCGTTATCGAGCCAAGCGACAGTGAATGGTCATCAGCGCTTCATATGGTGCCTAAAAAAACGGCGACATGAGACCATGTGGGGATTACAGAAGTTTGAATGCTCAGACAGTACCCGATCGATACCCAATTCCTCATATCCAAGGTTTCACTCGGCGTCAAACTTTTCAACGTTTCATAGATCACGTTACGCGCAGATTGGATTTCGTGTTCGTATATTTGGACGATTTGTTAGTAGCCAGTCCAGATCATAGAAACATTTGAAAATACTGTTTACACGTTTATTATCATCGGCCCAGAGAACTGTCAGTTCAGTACTACCGAATTAAGCTTCCTAGGCCATCATGTTGCTCAGAGGGCATTTCACCATTACCTAGCTCCGTAGACGCAATAGTAAATTTCGCTGCACCAGAAAAGCAACGAGCGTTGCGAAGATATCTTGGAATGGTAAATTACTACCATAGATTCAGTAGCACTCCCACTCAGAAGTCCGACAGGACGAGAGTTCAATCGAAAACGAATACAATCGAAAACGAGTAAATTTGCCTAAGCGGTTCACACCTTATGTAGCGCCGCATTCGCGAACCCCCGACGTTTCCCGCGCTAACGGGAATGACGGCTGTTTGCGAACGTATTCACGTGTACCCTTACACTTACGGGGTAAAACCCCTCATACAACCGACAAGCCTAAAACATTGAATGTTAGAAATAATGCGGACATCGCCGATAGCGAAAAAATCATATCGGACGCCAATGTGAAACAGACTAAAGTTGGACGAAACACACTCCCGCCCGATTTGTGCAGATGGTCCACGCCATAGTGGCGCCTAACGACATCTACGGAAGGATGAGCTTCACGTATCGCAATAATTATAATTTGTAAATATGAATTCGCCAGGCCCGGCATAATTAAATTAATTATGTGAAATGTAACTTAATTAGATTATCTACGAAAGTAATTTTGTTACTTAGCATTGAATATATCAATTAAATTTACATAGGTTGGCCGGAACACGTAGCGCAGCAGCACAATAAATAAAGTATTGGAACAATGGTGTTAAGAGGATTGGAACAATGGTGTTAAGAGGATTGGAACAATGGTATTAAGAGGATCGGAACAATGGTGTTAAGAGGATATGAACAATGATATAATAAGACATTTTATAATCTATCGGAATGTTGCCTTGACTCATTCAAACACTCAAAAAGATATAGCAGAGCTAAAACATAAACATGCCATTTGCCTGGGTATTGGCTTTTATTTTACAATTTTAGAATAGCCAAGATGTAGGCCTAAAACCTAATTTGTATAGCATAATTTGACAGTGATTTCTTTAAATCTGCATAACTGTTTTTTTTATTTTATTCAAAAAAATACTCAATGGAGAATGGTGTTTTATTTTTTTATTTTACTCCCCACGTTACCGAGTTATTAAAGATTGAGGTTTGATGATTTGCAAATATTGCTTAGCTCATGGTGAACTAATTCCGCTACGTCAAACAGTTTTAGTGCATTTATAAATCCTTTAAGACAATTGAATGATGTTTTGAACATTTTAGGTTATTTTATCGAAATACACGAAACAGTACTGCAGCTTCAAGTGATAATATAAACATTTTTATAAAATCTGCCTAGCTACCCACCCCCCCCCCCCCCCCCCTCCGCGAAGTATGATCTGATCACACCCCGGCTTAGCCCTGTGAATAACAGGGCTACCTACCCTGTTATTCACTAGGTGTCGCTCTGTGAGATCAAGTGTCGCTCTGTGAGACAAAGTGTAAAAATACGACGCCACCTAGACCTTATAATAGTGAAGATGCGTTACTGCATATTACAATAAATGCCTTATAGTCCAGTCGAAAAATAGGGTTCCCGTGCACCCTCGGAAATATGCTTCTAATTAGTGTATCTAGCTTGGAAAAAACCCGTAGAAAACGATTAGCTATGTTAACAAGCTGAAAAATTGTCCCTAGTGCCATTTTTATGCAAATTTGTGGTGCCATTACTGAAAAATGTATATTAAGTTATAGCTCGGTCAATAACACAGATAACGGCACAAAAAGGGTGTCTACGCCTCTGTTTTGACGGTCAAGGAAGACAATAAACCAGTTTTAGAGTGATTCGGTGTGTTTCAGAAAATCTACTATGCAAAGTGGCGCCGCCATTACCGAAAAATGTATATTTAGTTATAGCTCAGTCAATATCAAAGATAACGACACAATAATATTGTCTGCACCCATGTTTTTAGGGTAACATAAGACAGTAAAACCATTTTTAGAGTGATCTGGTGTCTTTCAGAAAATTTATTATGCAAATTATCACCGCCATTACTGATAAATGTAGATCTATTTATAGCTCAGTCAATATTACAAATCACGGCACAAAAAGGGTGGCTACACCCATGTTTTGAGGGTCACAGAAGACAATAAAGCCATTTTCGGAGTGAAATGGTGTTTCTGAAACCTTAGTATGCAAATTTTTGCGCCATTACCGTAAAATCGTCGTGTGGATGACACAAGGTGCTAACTCCACTGAACTCTAAAAACAAAGTTTTGAATAAATCCAGTTTCTTTCAGAGAGTATGTTTATGTATATTTTAAAGATTTATTTGGAACGCAGAGAATGCAAATTTTACAAAGCATGTATTTGTAATTGTAGGAAAAAACAAACGTTTTTTATTTTTATTTAAAGCAGCCCCTTGGGATGACATCAATTTTGGTTTTACTTCCGCACTGAAGTAGTGTATCCCACGGATCATGTTTTTATTTTTTTCAGAATTTTCATATTTTTACAAATATTTTTAATCAACATTTTTATGAAACCAGAGGAAACCCAAACAAATTATTTGTATACCTGAAGGACGATTGAATGTTTTCACAGCATTGGGCCACATGCTGATGGCATCGGCCCAGCGTTGGGTAGACAATCAGTGCTGCAGGTGTGTCCACCCGTGTCCTGACTATGAGACACCAATTATCCCCCAATTAGCGGCGACTACTCTGATCTTGCCGTCTTATACGTGGGAATATGTGATGGAAAGTGCTTAATATTGCTGACTTGTTTTGTTTACATGGCAATATACGACCTGGAAATACAACTATTTCGCTCTTTTTCGGTGCTTTAAAATTGTATTTAGACTTTTTCGTATTTTTAGCTAAGATCAGTAGGCTATATAGCTTCATATAAATTAAATTTTCAAAATTGACAACATTAAAAATGTCTCATCCCAAGGGGTCCCTTTAAATATTGCATATTTTGAAATATTTTAGTTGTCACCTTGTATTTCTATTTTACGGTATGACACAACGTACTATTACGAGCTAACACGTTGTTCTTGTTGACAAAATCACAGAAAAGGCAGTTTCGAAAGGTGTTAAATCAATTTGACCTCTTTTATCAAGCGGTGGTACATCATTGTCGCATGTAAATCATAGGATAACAAGGGGACAATTCATTAATATTGTACATAAATTCTAGAGATAAAGAACTTTAAAAGGTGGTAAATTGACTTGGTACCTTGTGTCATGAAATGATGCAATCATAGGTACATTAAAATCTTAGAGCAAGAAGGGTGTGTAGTTTGATTAGCACCTTGTTGTTTTGAGCATACGTCATACACGACAAGTGTCAAATGCAGTTGACACCTTGTGTTACGACTAACTAAAACCGATCTTTGACCGGAGTAATTCCAGTTAGCACCTTGTTGTACTGAAAGTGTCCTCTGCTACATGCAGCTGGCACCTTGTGCTACGATTAAGGGAAACAGCCTTCTGAGAGAGACGTTGCAGTAAGCACCTTGATACACTGACATTATCATCTGCTATATACAATTGGCACCTTGTGTTACGACGAACAAAAGGTAACTTAGTGTGACTGGTATTGAAAATGTAAAGCATTGCAAAATAACAAGGTGCCAAATATGGTTTAACGCAACTGGGTCGTTTTACTTCACTGAACCATATACCTAATATTACATTGCAGCGGACCCCACTCCTGTAGACTTTGACTATGCTTTGAATGCGGGTGGACCCACAATATTTACTCTGCGAATTACGATGCACCTAATTTAAAGTAGGTGGATTGCAACGATTCATGCCATCCCTGCTAGGTTCGGCATTATCAACGTTCTGATCCAGGGATGGGGTCGGTGAGAAACAAATATTTTGAATCAGTAAAGCGAAACGACCAACAATCGACAACAATAATATTGATAGGAAAACAGTGCTGTAGAAGTGCGTTCTGTATCCAATTTCAATGTCGCTAAGTCTACAACCCCTTAAACTTTTCGAAAATATGATGTCTCATTGCCAGCATATCATTGTAGATACAACTAAAAGCGCCTGTGATATGCATCCAATAATTATAAAACGGATTACTGTTCATATTGGTGCATCGTGATGGATGGTGCTCACCATTAATTGATATAATATCTTAGTTTTCTTCTTTAATTTATTATAACTTTGAAGTGTAACAAACAAAGGCATCTAACATGTATAATGTAATCTTATTCACTTTGAAATATTATGAACAGTGTCAATTGATTCACTTATATCTAAAATGGATTACATTGGTTTAATCGATTATGCAATCAAAATTATCCTTGTTATTCGACAAAACATCATATCAATCCATCCAAAACTACTTGATTGAATTAATTACATATATAGCAGTTGAGCGATAAACAATGACAATGACATTCACAAAAACATATAAATTGTGAATACTTTCAATTTGAAATGGTTATATCGTCAACATCAGCTTCATTATGCTACAAAACATCAGATCAGAAGGCCATTATCGACAATCCGTCCAAAACTACTTTAACTCTTTAATCGACAAGTTATTTAATTGTAATGTTTACACACTAAAAGTTTTTCTTGCATCTCGCGGATTTGATTTACAACTTCATGTTTCATGAAATGAAGATGAACGATTTTCAAATCTTGTTGATTGATGTTACATGTTTGAAACCTGGAATGTAACTTGTACAAAAACAGCAATTGTAAATAGCTTTATCTCACTCACATCTATTATACAGAATATATGGTTTTTGGTTAGAATGTTAAGTATTGTTTGATCAAAACAGCAGCATAGCCTATTTTATCGTACAAAAAACAGACACATAAAATGGGGAAAATATGTTTATTAAAAATAAACATCAAATTAAACGACTACAAATAAAAAGGGCTTCACTTCAAATGTTGTTAATGTAAACGTGGTTGTAACAGAGTGAAGCCCTAAGACCAAAATAGGTATAAATTTACTTGACAGTCAGTTAACAGGATTAACCAGTGAATATTTATACATGTCTCTAATTGATCTAATCTACTATGAATATTTATACATGTCTCAAATTGATCAAATCTACTAGGACTATTTATACATGTCTCTGATTGATCTAATCTACTATGAATATTTATACATGTCTCTGATTGATCTAATCTACTATTTAAATGTGAACTTTTGACTCTTGTATCATTACAAACAAATTAGATAATATCAACCAAACTATCAATAACAATCTAGTAATTGTTCACACAAAACCAAACCTATCAATAACAATCTACTAATTGTTCACATTAATATATTAATGAACATTGACTCTTGTATCATTACATACAAATTACATAATATTGCCAAAATCTATCAATAACATTATTAAACAAGATTATCTGTTGTTGAGGAGGGTATGAAAACGGCACACAGACACAAAGTGTCTGACCCCCACAACACAAACTTACGAATGCATCGTAAGAGCACATATGAATTCCAACCTCTCCTTTGTCTAATCCACCATTACTTGCGGCATCAGAAACAACACTAATTCTAAATAGTGAAGTGCTATATAGTCTGAAATTTAGTTTTTTAAATTGAAATTAGGATGTCTACAGAAGTGAAACTTGAAATTTACATGTAATGAATAGATAAGCAAATAATTAAAATTTCCAAATGTAGATAATAAGGGACACATTATCATAACATCTATTGTATTTATAATTCCTGAAGCAAGTCTGAGTAGTGTTTTGACTGGCTGGATTTATATGTCAGTGGAATTTTATTTTCTGTAAGTGTAAAATCTGACCACAGAAGTATACAGGCCTCATTTTCAGCTGACCTAGGTATTGCAGACACACTTTGAAAACATAAGAAGACCACAAAACATAGATTTAGAAGGATTTGAAGCAAATTAGGAACATGAGGAAATGGTCCACATCTAAAGTATTGCTGTATTCACTAAAAATGGTGTTTACATATACATTCAAAAGCAAGATCTAAAGAATTCTAAAAAAAAAATAATAATAATAATAATTTCTTACTCACGCAGTTATTGACGAAAAAGCAAAATTTTAGCTTTTTCTTCTCTTCTACGGGAGAAGAAAAAGGACATAAATCATTCAAATTTAAAGTAATTCCACCTGTAAGAATGAGCTTGTGGATATTGTATCAAAAACCGACTGGCCGAAATCGGGTTGGCAAATCACTCCCCATCATGTTTTCCATTGTTAGAACAGCTGGCGCAAGTCCTGCCGAACTAACAAATGAAAAATCATATGTTTGGTTCTTCACAAAGTTTATTGCATCCGGCGCAAGTCCGGATGCATCCTGCCCATCCTTGCTAGCACTGATTTCAGCAGCTGGCGCAAATCCTGATGCTAGAATAAACTAATTCCACCTGTGAGAATGAGCTTGTGGATATTGTATCAAAAACCGACTGGCCGAAATCGGGTTGGCTAATCACTCCCCATCATGTTTTCCATTGTTAGAACAGCTGGCGCAAGTCCTGCCGAACTAACAAATGAAAAATCATATGTTTGGTTCTTCACAAAGTTTATTGCATCCGGCGCAAGTCCGGATGCATCCTGCCCATCCTTGCTAGCACTGATTTCAGCAGCTGGCGCAAATCCTGATGCTAGATTAAACTAATTTCACCTGTAAGAATGAGCTTGTGGATATTGTATCAAAAACCCTGGCCCGAATCCAGTTGGCAAATCACACCCCATCATGTTTGCTATAGTTAGAACAGCTGGCGCAAGTCCTGCCGAACTAACAAATGAATAATCATATGTTTGGTTCTTCATGAAGTTCATTGCATCTGGCGCAAGTCCGGATGCATCCTGTCTATCATTACTAGCACTGATTTCAGCAGCTGGCGCAAGTCCTGATGCTAGATTAATCAAGCTAGACAGAGAGCATCGAGTAGTTGGCGTATAAGGCATGCAATAATTACTGCGACCTGTCACAAATGGCCAAGTCTTGTTGTAACTGACCTTGTATTTATTGACTAATAATATGTTCTTGCAGTAGTTTAATTGAATAATTATATTGCTTTTTCCTTACACTCCTACACTTGGATACTCTTCCGAATTATTTTAATTTACAAATTATTTATTATATATATATATATCTAAGTAAGAATGATGAAAGATTTAATTCTTGTGGTCCTATTATTATTTAATTTCAAAGCAGCTGGATCACTAAGCTTTACAAAACAAACAACAAAGAAGAAAACTTAGAAAGAAAAAGGTGACCCAAAACATAATTTCTTAGGATCTACTTGAAACCTAAGGTCACTTTGGCAAAGCCAGAGAATGGCCTACAGGAAAACCAGCCCCTGGGATTATTCCAGAGTCATCACAAATTGGCATAATTGCATTAATTATATCAAATGAAATCAAGAGATTATCAACTATATCTCTTCCCATTAATTTAAATTATTACTAATGAGAACGTTAAATCTTAACTTCCTAACATGAATTATTTTTAAATATCCTTATGAGCACTAATATTGTATATTTTAATTTGAGATTAAGAGTGGCTGGTATGTATGCTTCATTGACCAAAAGTAACAAAAAAAAAGAAAACTCCAATCAAAGAGGAAGGTGCCAAAAACATAGTTTTGACAAAGACCTATCTGAAACCGAAAGCTGTACTGGCGAGGCCAGAAAATAGCCCACAGGAAACAAATCCTGACAGGAATCAGTGGGTCCACCACAAATTGGCATCAGCCAATGTGATTATCGCCTCCAGAGTTTATCAATTCTTGCTAAATCAAATCCTAGAAACAACAATTGCTCCTCTTATTTATTTATATTATTTGTAAATATTTGCCCTACAAATCCCACGATAAAATGTACCCAAAAAATTTAAGTAACAAAGATGAAACTCCAAAAAATGAGGAAAAAGGCCAAAAACATATGTTCCTGACAACAAGACCTATCTGAAACCCCATAAGGCCGCAGTGGCAATGCCAAAGAATGGCCCACAGGAAAAACAGTTCCTGAAAGGAATCAGTGAGTCAACCACAAATTGGCATAAATGCATAAAAGCAGCCAAAGTGGTTATCGCCTCCAGAGTTAATCAATCTTTGTTAAACAAATTCTCTGAGACAATTATCATTGATTTATAAAATTAATATTGTCTATTGCATTAAAGTGAGCACCATCTCAAATGTTTACTCAGCGAATCACAACAAGAATCAATCTTCTATCAAGATAATTTATAAAGTTGACCCTGCAAATCACACAATAAAATGTACCCAAAAAATTTAGGTAACAAAGATGAAACTCCCAACGAGGAAAAAAGGCCAAAAACATATGTTCCTGACAACAAGACCTATCTGAAACCCCATAAGGCCGCAGTGGCAATGCCACAGAATGGCCCACAGGAAAAACAGTTCCTGAAAGGAATCAGTGAGTCAACCACAAACTAGCATAAAAGCATAAAAGCAGCTAAAGTGGTTATCGCCTCAAGAGTTAATCAATCTTTGTTAAACAAATTCTCTGACACAATTATCGTTGATTTATAAAATTAATATTGTCTAAAGTGAACGCCATCTCAAATTTTTACTCAGCGAATCACAACAAGTTAACATAGTACTTTTTCACCTGAATGAAACCAAAATTTTTATATAACAAAGATGAAACTATTTTCCATCCCCCTTGACATATTAAAAGTTATGGAAGCATCATCCAAACCCAAATTTGTATGCAAAAATGCAAATGATTTTTTCATTATGTCATTCCGCAAATGTTTGATAAATGAGAAACCGATCAGTGTTACTCTGCATTATGAGAATTCTTGTTTTATGCTCAATTTGTTAAATTTGATAATTTAATAACAACGGAAATTCACGATTGAAACAAAGAATGAGTGAACGATAATGTAAGGTTTTGAGACTGACTAGACCACATGGAAAGCCAACAATGTCAATGAGACAAAGATAAGGGTCATAATCCAAATAATTGGTCAGACAGATTCAATAACAACCACGCAAAGCTGTTATCAAATATATACACAAACTATTAAAAATATTTGTAACATAAATTTTATTTATAGATCTTTATAGTCATATAAAAATAAAGTATAGACAGCTACAAATTTTTAATGTGCGATTGGTTATCGCCTCAAAAGTTCATCAAATCTTGCTATTTTAAATCAAATTTAAAACTGGTGAACTATCACCACTCTCATTGATTTAAATTAAATCAAAATTATATGGTCATTGTGCTTTTAACTTAATGTAAAGTTAACACTAGCGCTTAAATTTTTAAGATTGTATATTTTTTAGACTACATTTTATTAAAATCATGAAAGAACAGTCCAAACCAAATTTAATCCAGATGAATTTTGTATTATGAATTTGTCACTCCAAAAATATGTCACTAGTGACTGGAAGTGCTGCCGACTATTACACTAATAATGACGATTCAACCAGTCTAATGGTAGACTAGTCTACATCATATATTTTAATTTTTATTCCATGAAAATGAGGTTAAGCAGCGCAAATTTATTTGATTTTATGAAATGAAACGAAAAGCGATTAGACTAGGCCTATATACGTTTTTGTAGACAGCTACAATTTTGTAATGTGCAATGTCTAGAATTAGACTATTAGATTTAAAATGAATTAGACCAAAGTCTAGTCCTAGCCAGGAGCCTATGGCCATAGTCTATTCTATAATATAGTCTGAGTACACTAACAGTTAGAGTAACAATTAGAGCCGATATCTAGACTCCAGTAACTTTGACATTTGATTAACAGCGCGTACGGATAATACTATTAATAATAGCTGATAAAAACACGAATTCAGCGTGAGCGATAATATAAGAATTTGAAGTGGACTTAACCACGTGACTGCGACCGGATCGATGTCGGCGATGTCAATCGAAGTCATAATCTAAAAAACCACTGACACATGGTTGAACATATTCAAAAACAATGCAAAACTATATCTATCATATAAAAGAACTATTGAAACGTATTTAAAATACAAGATTTTCTTGATAGACATAGAATCTGCTATATAAATTTATATTTCTTTCGGATTAATTTTTGGTTTGAACCACTCTCAAGATTTCATTGCTAAAAGAGACTGTTACAAACAAATCGAGATCCGAACAAACCACGAATTACATAGCTTGGGATTCGCCTAAGATTAATAATCTATTTTGTGTCCGATAAAAAGAGCTTTCATTTTACGAAAACTCTGTATTTATTGTGCATCTTATACCTTTTGTTATTATATAATGACAAAGTACACTAAGCTAATGAAATGTCACATGGATGCTCATAGCCACTCACGTCTAGCACATCACTTGGGGGAAGATGCCATATTATATTGTATATAATGCATCAGCATACAAGTGTTATTTTAGACACAATGTGTTGTAATAGTGCAAAAAATCGTCAACTAAATATTTCATTTTTTTGTTTGATATAATTTTACACCTAAATTTTTTTTTTATTGGGCAAAAAATACAACACACATAGCATGTATTATCATTAGAATACTTTGTAAGACATGTCTACTCTACAAATATATAATCATTGAACAGGGGATGGTTTAACATCAGTGTGACAATCAGCACCGACCCATTGAATGTATCGTGCACAAATTGACAACACGTAAGTTACAAAGTGAAACAGAAAAATCGACCCAACGCATAATCAATGCCGGGCCAGCTTATGTGGCGCTGGCCCATCACCAAAACACCATTGTGTAGTGTCTACCGTTTTCTGTGTGTGGGTTAAGCGCCACAGGGTTAGCCTTCTTGAATTCTAGCTCAGGCAAACACGACATATATCAAAGCAATGACCCGGCTTTCCCACCCCAGCCCCTTAGCAGCCCGGCTCCCTGTTGGCGAACCTGCTTTGGCCTTGATTTTAACACATGATCATGCTAAGGATTTGTGCGCCTTTGAGCTCGGTCCGCTGATGATATAGGCGCCATGGAAGTTTTATTGATTGATTGATTGAATGTCGGATCAATGATGGCTCATCATCTACAACGATTGCTCAATACAAATCCGAGAAAGCATGCGTCCTGTGTATGCCATATCGCCAGGCTATGATGTATTTATTTATCGTACAAAAACATACATAAAATATGGGGGGAGGGGATTGCTTAATAAAAATAAACATGCAATTAAACAGCTCCAAATAAACAGGGCTTCACTTCAAGTTTTTGTTCATGTTAGCGTTGGTGCAACAGAGTGAAACCCTAAAACAAAAAAAATTGTAAAAAAATAATTGACAGTTAGTTAAGGCTGCCTTTCCATTGACGCGATTAAATGGCCCGCTGGCGAACGCGCGCGTTCCGCCGCGCGGCAGAAACCTTTCCATTGGCGCGTCGAAACGCGTACAAACGCGCAAGAACGCGCAGGAGATGTGGTGACATTGTTCCAGACTGTCCCTGGTACTTGTAGGCCTATCCATGAAGTCCAATTTTCGCGCAATGCAGTTATAACGGGTCATTCTACAATAAACGTAGGCCAACATTTACATGCCGAAATAGGTCTTTCTAATGCTTCAGACATTCATTAAGCGCACCCTTTAAATACCGCACGTATTAAAATTTAGTGTGGCTTATAACTAGAATATAGAGAGGGAGATCAAGACTAGGTGTGCATGTTTTGCGATAAGACCTACATTATGATAAATAATGTAATTATATATATCACTGTACTCTCCCAGTAAACACAATAAAATTGTTTAGGCTTAACATGTATGCAACGTCGGCCCAACGTCTTCGACGTTGCGCCAACATTGTATAAATGTTATAGAGACCTACTGGGCTAGCGTTCAGTGTCACAGCAACCTAGCAAATATAAGACGTTGCAGAGAGCAAATTTTTAATAAAAATTCATGCTCGGCCAGCATCGCAGACGATAATCCAGCGTTGAATCAGCATTGGTTCAACGTCTCGTGTTTGATGGGCTGCCAGACGGGCGGGGGCCTTAGGGTAGTGGTAAGCACCGCCGCCTTTCACGCCAGAGTTCGGTTCCCGATCTCGGCGGTTTGAAAGAAACAAAAATGTTTCTTCCCCATCCACGTGTGAAAGTCAGTATTGTGGGGAGCCTCCGTGACCGTGAGGTAGCGTGCTCGGCCTCATACCGCCAGGGCTCGAATTTCGAATCCTGTGTCTGGAGGGCAGTGTCATCTCAATCATCTCACCATCCTCAGGAGGTTCTCCTCGCCCAGTTTAGCCTATATGTGCACAAAGGTGGCCTAAAGCCCGATTAATTTCATTAGGGCTGCCAGACATGACGGAAAACAACCAGAAATAATATAAATTGACAAATGGGGAGATGAACGCGCTGTGGATGAACGCAGAAATCGCTGCATGTACGATTGCTGGCCGCGCGGCCAATCGCGTCCATGGAAAGGTCACATTGTGATTGTATTAGATCGATTTTAAATTCTGCCGCGCGGCCGTCGTAACGCAACATCTAACCAATCCTTCAGATGTACACATAAGATGCTTGTGGTTTCCCTGGATTTTTATAAATAATGATAAAAAATCGTAAGAACACATACGAATTACAACTTCCAATGTGTCTAACTTGAGAATCTGATACCATTGCTGGCGGCATCAGAAACAGCACTAAATCTAAATTGTTAAGTGTTATATAGTCTGGAGTTGAGTTTTTAATTTGAAATCAAGATGTCTACGAAGTTAAGCTTAAAAATGGGGCTTTACATTTAATAGAAAGATAATTATCTTTTAAACAAATGAAAAGCTCCATTTTCAAGTTTAACTTCGTAGACATCTTGATTTCAAATTAAAAACTGAACTCCAGACTATATAACACTTAACAACAATAGCCCAATAATTTATTTAAATGTAGACAATAACGGACATATTATTATAACATCTATTGCATTTATTATTTATGAAGCATTCATGAGTAGTGTTTTATCCAATGAAATGAAATGAATCGGGCTTTAGGCCACCTTTGTGCACATATAGGCTAAACTGGGCCAGGAGAACCTCCTGAGGATGGTGAGATGATTGAGATGACACTGTCCTCCAGACACAGGATTCGGAATTCGAGCCCTGGCGGTCTGAGGTCGAGCACGCTACCTCTCGGTCACGGAGGCTCCCCACAATACTGACTTTCACACGTGGATGGGGAAGAAACATCTTTTGTTTCTTTCAAACCGCCGAGAACGGGGACCGAACCCCGAACTCTGGCGTGAAAGGCAGCGGTGCTAACCACTACCCTAGGGCCCCCGCCCAGTGTTTTATCTGGCGGGATTTATTTGTCAGTGGAATTTTGTTTTCTGTATGCGCAATATCTAACAATATATTAAATATATTGACTTCATTTTTGGCTGATTTTGGTATTTCAGACACCCTTAGAAAACCATACTAAGACCACAAAAACATATATTTACATATTCCAAAAGTAAGATCTGAAGATTTCCAAATCAGTAAAGTTATTTGATTTTGACGAAGATGCGAAATTTAATTTGGCAATGAAAAAAAAAGGCTTAGTATTTTCTTCAAAGTTATTAACTGTTTGTCCAGGAAGTTATTAATGGATGTTTTCATGTTCAATATTTTAAAACAAAGAAAGGAGAAGAAAAAAGTATAACTCATTCGCTGTGAGCATGATTTATTGTGAAGAAGAAAATTAATCAAGCTAATTCCACCTGTAGCGGTAAGTTTGTAGATAATGTAATAAATACCAACCCGGTTGGCAAATGTGTCCCCATCAGGTTTGTTACAGCTGGCGCAAGTCCTGTCGAACTAACATATGAAGAATTATATGTTTGGCTGTTCACAAGATGTATTGCATCTTGGTGCTTCCTGCCCATCATTACTAGCACTGGTTTGAGCTAGATTGCTAGATTAATCAAGCTAGACGACAATTATTTTTCACAACCAGATATTTCAAATTGAAGTGGCTGGTAGCTATGCTTCATTGAATTATACATAACAAAGATGAAAACTCCAAACAAAGAGGAAAGGGGCCAAAAGAACATAGTTTTTGACAAAAATACCTAGCTGAAACCCAAAAGCAACATTGGCAAATTACTAAATACAGGTTATCAGGTAGTATATTCCTATTTTCTATTACACTGTTACCTTTTCCGCATGGCATAAAAATGCATGCTGTTTGGTAGAAGTACGTAATTATAACATTATTTTATGCATTTTCTTGTATTGGTTTTAGACGAGCACAATGTAGGCCAATTCCAGAATACTTACTAGTAAGCAGTGTAATTTTTATGCTGGGAAAAAGCACAAAAGGTAAAATACCAATAAAACAACATTGGCTTTGCTAGGAGCCTAGGATGCATATCAACATGTTACTTTAATTTTATTGTGTACACAGCTAAATGGGATAGGGTCAGCATATGCTCATTGGTTTCCTATACAGTAGAAGTATAGACATGGCAGTGATTGTCACCGCATAGACACATCCCAATTTCCCGTGATTGTGTATAGCTTACATGACTGTGTGAACAAAAAGTCCAATATGTTGGCCAACCTCATTTGAACTTCTGTGTGAGTCATCAGAAGACATAATACCCCTCATGTCAATCGGTGTGACTATTCGGGTGGTCAAGATATAATGTGAAACGAGCGTGACGTGAATTGTGTTCATTGGGATCTACTGTTTTATCGAGTATCAGATAGGACATATTGTTTCCAACAGGATGATTAATAACAACTAACATATAGTAGCCTACACACATAATTTATTTATTACCATACGTTATAATTTCATCTTGTACACAGAGAGTTAATATTTGAGACAAGTTGACCTTATAGACCCAGAGGGTAAATACAAGTGATAAGAAAAGATAGTGTAGTCCACTGAGGTTTAATACATCAGCAACGTGATACTCTAGCTAGGCATCATAAGGGTAATATGGGGGAAATATAGTAGTCTAATCCATTGAGGGTGATTACATGAGACACGTCATACTCCCAGAGAGTTAATATGTGTGATACTCTAGAATGGAGAGGGCTAATAAATAAGACATGTGATCCTCTAGGCATCAGAATGTATATATATGATAAATATGATAATCTCATCTCTTGGGGATGAGGGGCTCGCTGCACACTGTGTACACTGGTGTGAGGAGCGCGCAGCGCGGGGCTCTGCGCGAAATTAACATCGATACACTGATATCAACCTTAACTTAACGAGGTCGCCATTAACGTGATCGCCTAGAGAGTGAGGGGCTCGCTTTATACTGGGCAAACTTCATCTATTGGGGATGAGAGGCTCGGTGTGCACTATATACACCTCATCTCTCAGGGATGAGAGGCCCACTGCACACTGGGTAAACCTCATCTCTCATGCCGAGTTAGAGAGGAGGGGCCCACTGCACACCGGGTGAACGTCATCTCTCAAGAGTGATGAAGGGCTGGTAGCACACTGGAAAAACGTAATCTCTCGGAAGAGATGAAGGGCTGGTTGCACACTGGTTAAATGTAATCTCTCAGGGATGAGGGGCTGGTTGCACACTGTGAAAACTTCATCCCTGTGAGAGTGTGAGGCTCGCTGCGCACTGGGCAAATTTCAATTCTTGGGGATGAGGGGCTTGCTGCACACTATCTAAACCTCATGTCTCAGGGACGAAGACCTCACTGCACTTTGGGTAAACCTCATCACTCAGGGATGAGTGAGGGGCCCACTGCACATTGCACACTGGGTAAACCTCGTTTCTCAGGCCGAGTTAGGGCTGAGGAGCCCATTGCATAGTAATCTCTCAGGAAGGTTGAGGGGCTTGTTGCACACTGTGTAACACACACACACAATGTAAACATCATCTCTCAGAGACGAGGGACTGGTTGCACACTTGGTAAATTTCTTCCCTGGGAGAGTGAGGGGCTCGCTTCATACTGGGAAAACGTCACCTTTTTGGGATGAGGGGCTCGCTGCACACTATATAAGCCTCATCTCTCAGGGATGAAGGGCCCACTGCACACTGGGTAGACTGCATTCTCTCATAGACGAGGGTCCAACATTACTGCACATTGGGTACACCTCATTCTCAGGCCGTGTCAGGGATGAGGGGCCCACCACACACTGGTTAAACCTCATCTCTCAGGAGGGACGAGGGGCCGGTTGCACACTGGTAAACTTCATCTTTATGGATGAGGGGCTGGTTGAACACTGGGTAAACCTAATTTCTCAGGGCTTAGGGTTTCGCTGCATACTGGGCCAGCTGCATCTATCGGGGACGACGTGCTACTAGTACAATGAATGCTCCCAGAGTCAGCTGGCCCCGGGGCTGAACCGTGTGCCAGATGGAACATACTCAAGTCATCCATGTAGTTGTTTTTGTTATGTTCTGGCTGGCAGCGTGAAGCAAAATATTGCAATTCATAGTAAACCGTCTCAACGGAAGGCATTTAGCACCTTATTACACTGGTTGACTAGGCCTTCGTGTTTTAGTGAAGTTGACACAAGGTGCCAAGTCCTTATAGCCCCTTGTTTAGCAAACTACAAAGATATTGTTACATTGAATCAAACAAGCTTTCACGTACCTAATCCAGTTAACACCTTGTACCACTGCCATTGTTATATTGACCAAAGAAAAAAATAGTATAACAAAGTGCTAATTAGAGTTAGTATTATGCAACAATGATATTTTTCATGGAATCTCCAGCTTTACATAAGGTGCTAAAGACATTTGGTACCAATTAAAACAACTTTAAATCATGAAAATGTACATATTAACTGGTATTATAGAAGGTACTAATCATGATAGCTACCTTATTCAACTTGATGAAAGTTTTTCGACATGGAAAAATAACAAGGTACCAACAACATTATAAAAAACATAATATAAAAGGTGTTTTAAAATGCATATTTCGGCATATTCTAAGTTGTAGTTGGACATAAGAATCACATCACCATAATCTCAAAAACCTTAACTACAAAAATGTCAAAAAAAAAAAAAGGCAAAAAAATGAATTAGCACCTTGTGTCATCCACACGACGAAATGTATATTTACTTATAGCTCAGTCAATATCACAGATCACGACACAAAAAGAGTGTCTAAACCCATGTTTTGGGGGTAGATGAAGACAGTAAAAACATTTTTGGAATGGTGTGTTGTAGAGAAAAATACAATCTATGCAAATTAGTGCAGTCATTACTGAAAAATCAACTTCACTTCACATATCCCTCAATAGGCCTATCTTTGCTAACTGAATAGTTAAAAAGTCCTACCCTAGGTTCTGAGGATTAGTAAACACAATTAAAATATTATGATATGATTGATCTATTAAATTTGAAAGAAGCTTTAAATGACCAGAACGGTCAATCATTTTTAAATTTACCGTAAAGTTAGGTTGGAAGATAACACAGGATAGGCCTATCAACAGCCTTGAGAAGAGAAAAGTAGATTACCATGATTAAGGCTAGTCAAGCTTATCACATCTAAAAGAAAAAGCCTAGGCTGTAATAGGCTGGTATCTCAATGTAATGTTATGCGTGATCTAGTCTAATCTATTAGATCTAGATAGCACGTACTTTCTTCTACATAGTGGGGAGCCTATAGGCTGGAGGCGTGATCGCAGTCACTACAAAAGTGATCTTAGCCACTGAAGAAGTGATCACAGCATTTTTAAAAATCATCTCGGCTACAGCAAAGGTGATCTGGGCCACTGAAGAAGTGATCACAGCCACTTTAAAAGTGATCTCACCAACTACAAAAGTGATCTTGGCCACCGAAGAAGTGATCACAGCCATTTGAAAAGTTATCTCAGCCATTACAAACGTGAACTTGGTCACTGGAGAAATGAGCTGATCCACGGTAAAGTGATCGTGGCCACAACAAAAGTGATCTTGGTCACTGGAGAAGTGAGCAGATCAACGGTAAAAGTGATCGCAGCGACTATAGAAGTAATCTTAGCCCCTGAAGAAGTTATCACATCATCATTAAAAATTATCTCAGCCACAACAAAGATAATCTTGTCCACTAACAAACTGATATCAGCCACTAAAAAGTGATCTTGACAGCTGAAGAATTGATTACAACCACTTAAAACTACAAACAATGACTTTACAATTACTTTACCTGGCGATCACAGCCACTTCAAAAGTTGCCTAACCCACTACAAAAGTGATCTTGGCCACCGAAGAAGTAATCACAGCTACTTTAAAAGTTATCACAGCCACTACAAATGTGATCTTGGCTACCGTAAAACTGATGGCAGCCACTAGAATTTAGTGAGCTTGGTCACTACAAAAAATATATCTTGGCCACTGAAGAAAACTAGTGATCACAACCACCTTAAAAGTTATATCAGCCACAAAAAAGAGAGAGACATGGCGCAATGGTTAGAGCGTGGCGCTCTGCCGATGTCGCTGCCTGCCGTGCGGTTTTGAATCCCGCTTGGTGCAGAATTTTCAAAGAAATATCATGTTTCTCCCCTCTCAATCTTGGGACATTGTTAAGATGTTGTGTCCTTGGACAAGGCACTTTACTCTCAAATGATTCACTTGAGGTGAAAATGAGTAGCTGGTAGGACAGAGATGGCAATGTGTACGATAAGTTCAATGCGCCGAAACGGCTGCAGAACTGTATGCTCTCCGTTCAGTTGCAATAGCACACGAATGAGCAGGTCCAGTGACACGGGGCTATAGATATAAAGTCGGATGATAGGCCTTCAGACTTGACAGCATACTATAAACCTGCACCTTCACCTTCACCTAAAAAAGTGATCTTGGCCACTGAAGGAGTAATCGCAGTTACTCTAAAGGTTATCGCAGCCACTACAAAAGTGATCTTAATCATCACAAACGTGTCTTTGCAACTGAAGATGTGACCACAGCCACGTTAATGTTATATCAGCCACTACGAAAATGATATTGGCCACTAAAGAAGTGATGAAAGTTGTCTCGACCACTACAAAAGTGAGCTTGGCGACCGAAGAAGTGATCACAGCCACTTTAAAGGTTATCTCAGCCACTACGAAAATGATCTTGGCCACTGAAGAAGTGATTGAAGTTGTCTCAGCCACCACAAAAGTGATCACAGTTACTTTAACAGTTATCGCAGCCACTACAAAGGTGATCTCAGCCACATCGAAAATGATCTTGGCCACTGAAGAAGTGATCAAATTTGTCTCAGCCACTACAAAAGTGATCTTGGCCACTTTAAAGCTATCTCAGCCACTACACAAGTGATCACAGGTACTTTAACAGTTATCGAAGCCACTACAAAAGTGATCTTGGTTATTACAAAAGTGATCTTGGCCACTGGGGAAGTCATTACAACCACGTTAAAAGTTATCTCAGACACTATACGTGATCTTAGCCACTGAAGAAGTGATCACATCCTCCTTAAAAATTATCTCGGCCACTACAAAGGTGAACTTGGCCACTAACAAACTGATGTCAGCCACTTTAAAAGTGATATCAGTCACTACAAAAATGAAGAAGTAATCACGGCTACTTTAAAAGTTATCGCAGCCACTATAAAGGTGATCTTGGCAACTAACAAACTCATTTCAGCCACTGCAAAAGTGATCTTGGTCACAACAAAAGTGATTGTGGCCACTGAAGAAGTGATCATAGCCAGTTTAAAAGTTATCTCAAAAACTACAAAAGTGATAACAGTTACATTAACAGTTATCGCAGCCACTACAAAAGTAATATTGGTCACTGCAAAAGTGATCGTGGTCACTGTAGAAGTGATCACAGCCACTTTAAAATTTATATCGGTCAATACAAAAGTGATCTTGGCCACTGAAGAAGTGATCACAGCCACGTTAAAAGTTATATCAGCCACAGTATAGTGACTATATAAATGATCTTAGCCATTGAAGAAGTGATCACATCCTCCTTAAAAATCTCAGACATTACAAAAGTGATCTTGGCCACTAACAGCCACTTACAAAATGATCTTAGTCACTACAAAAATGATCTTGACCACTGAAGAAAGGATAACAACCACTTTAAAAGTTATCTGAGACACTACAAAAGTGATATTCACCACTGACTAAGCCATCACAGCCACTCTAAACGACCAAAAAGGTGACATTGAAGAAGAAATCATCATGTTAGGCACTTTAAACGTTATTTTGCCCACCACAAAAGTGATCGTGACTACTGAAGAATTAATCACAGCATCTTTGAAAATTATCTCAGCCACCGAAAAGGTGAAACTGATGTCAGCCAACAAAAAAGTGATCTACAAATATCACAACAAATGTGATATTGGCCACTGTACGTACGTGATCTTAGCCACTGAAGCGGTGATCACATCCTCCATAAACATCATCTTATATATAGCCACTACATAGGTGATCTTGGCCACCAACAAACTTAAAAAGTGATCTTGGTCCTTACAAAAGTGATTTTGACCGCCGAAGAAGTGATCACGTTCATTTAAAACGTTATCTCGGCCACTACGAAAGTGATCTTGGCCACTGAAGCAGCCATGCATCACAGCCACCTTAAAAGTTATCTCAGTTATTATCTAAAATGCTGAAAGCGCAGTTAGTGTTTTTCAAACTTACTAGATCAATCTTATGATATTTTAATTGCCAAAGTCTACGACCCTGGCCCGGCGTTTGATCGACGTGGGGCCAACGTATTGTGACTGCTAGGTACCGATATGTGACAAAAATATTTACATATACATTATTATTATATACTGATCGCAGGGTGGTCCTCACGTGAGCTGTTTTTTGTAAACCTCAGCGAGTGTCTCCCGTCTAATGTATTTGGTTTCAATAAACGTTTCTTCTTCTTCACAGCCTAGGGATAGAAATGTTTAGCTGTTCAGTTATCAACGATAGTCATATTGAGCGACATATTTATGGTGGCACTAATTTGCATCCTATTTTTTCTGCAACACACCATATCATCCCGGAAAATCCGTGATAGCCTACTGTCTTTACTGACACTCAAAACATGGGTGTATACACCCTTGTTGTGCCGTGATCTGTGATATAGGCTATATTGACTGAGCAATGAATAGATATGTACATGTACATTGTTCGGTAATGGCAGCGCTAATTTGCATACTAATTTTTTTGAAACACATCAGATCACTCCAACAATGGTTTTGTTGTCTTCTTTGGCCCTCAAACATGGGTGGAGACACCCTTAATATTACCGGTATTGTGCATATACGTTATCCGTGATATTGACAGAGCTATAACTTAATATACAGCTAATCGTTTTTTACGGGGTTTTTTCCAAGATAGATGCACTAATTAGAAGTATAGGCCTATTTCCGAGGGTGCACGGCAACCCTATTTTTCCACTATTGACTATCCCAGACAACATCACTCCACTGGTCCACCATGGCTATGAGCGGCAAAAAACACTGGTGGACCACCAGTGGCACATCGAAGGGTGGGGTTTGCCACTGATGGCCACTGATGGCCCAGTCAACAATTTAATCTCACAGTGAGCTCACTGTGAGATCACATTAAGCTTACTGTCAGATCACATTGTGAGATCACAGTGATCTAAAAGTGTAACCTCACAGCGAGCCCATAGTGAGTTCACAGAGTGAACTCACAGAGAGATCACTGCGAGACCACTGTGAGCTCATACCACGAGGCCACAGTGAGATCGCAGTCAGCTCACATAATGAGCTCATATTGTGAGTTCACAGTGATTTCAAAGCGTAACGTCACAGTGAGCCTATAGTGAGCTCACAGAGTGAACTCACGGCGAGATCACTGCGAGACCACTGTGTGCTCATACCACGAGGCCACAGTGAAATCACAGTTAGCTCACACGATAAGGTCACATTGTGAGATCACAATGATCTAAAAGTGTAACCTCACAGTGAGCCCATAGTGAGCTCACATAGTGTACTCACAGCGAGATCACTGTGAGACCACCTTGAGCTCATACAACGAGGCCACAGTGAGATCACAGTCAGCTCACTCAATGAGCTCACGTTGTGAGATCACAATGATCTAAAAGTGACCTCACAGTGAGCCCATAGTGAGCTCACATAGTGAACTCACAGCCAGATCACTGTGACACCACTGTGAGCTCATGCAACGAGGTCACAGTGAGATCACAGTCAGCCCACACAATGAGCTCACATTGTGATGTCACGGTGATTTAAAAGTGTAACCTCACAGTGAGCCCATAATGAGCTCACATAGTGAACTCACAGCGAGATCACGGTGAGACCACTGTGAGCTGATACAACGAGACCACAGTAAGATCGCAATCAGTTCAGACTATGAGCTCACATTGTAAGATCACAATGATCTGAATGTGTAAGCTCACAGTGAGCCCATAGTGAGCTCACATAGTGAACTCACAGCAAGATCAGTGTGACACCACTGTGAGCTCATGCAACGAGGCCACAGTGAGCTCACAGTCAGCTTACACAATGAGCCCACACAATGAGCTCACATTGAGAGATCACAATGATCTAAAAGTGTAACGTCACAGTGAACCCATAGTAAGCTCGCATAGTGAACTCACAGCGAGATCACTGTGAGACCACTGTGAGCACATACAACGAGGCCACAGCGAGCTCAAATGAGCTCGCAGAGTGATCCCATGCAGTGAGATCACAGTGAGGTAGGCCTAAAAGTGTAAACTAACGGTGTTAAAAGTAAGAATGTTAAACAAAACAATCAGAAAAACTGGCTAAAATGTACAAAAGCTTTATTTGCAAGTGTAACAATTTAATTCAACTTCCTCTTCAATGGCGTGTCTGCATTTGAAATATAGATCTCCACGTGCCTGTCTGCTGCATTTTACTTCCACAGTGGTTTCGTTACCTCTCTTCTCCTCTTCACCTCAACCTTCATGAGGCTCCATGAAGTTGTTTACTGCATTATTTAGAGGTAAAAAATAAAAAAATAAATCAGGAATCAAATAAATAATAATACATGTATAGGTGTTTTTAACTGCATACATGGAATTCAAAAAATAATTTATTTTCGCCCTTTTCCAGGACTGGCAAATTTCCAGGTTTCCCAGGATGCATCAAATCAAACCCTAAATTTGCTATGACAAAACTCATTAAAGTGGCACTGTAGCTCGAATATAAATACTGTACATAGCATTTTATTGGTTTTTTATGAAATAACACTTAAATTGCAATGTTTAAAGTATAATTTCATAAAAAAACATACAATGTATGAGTGTAGATTATCACAATGTTTCAAAAAGGTACGATGACACCCCGTCTGCATTTTTCTGGCAGCTTTTTCAAATTAAGATAATACCAAATATTCACCGCTGGCCTTATTTTCTTTATCACAAAACGTCCCTCTATCAAAAAAAAATCAAAACCTTTAGATTGATTTTAAGTTTCTGTGCCACTTTTACAGATTAAGGATCGTGCTTCTGTAGAGTGGATCGATCTGTCATATATACATACAAGTCTGGAATTGTTTTCTTCTCCTGTGAGTAGATACGAATAGTTCCATCACTGTGCTAAGCTGCCTGATACAACTTACTTTTTCTGCTCAGTCAACTGCATAGAGTGTTTCAGGTCGCTGTGGTGATGCAGCTGAAGTGCGGGCAGAAATGAGTGCATGACTGCACTCTCTCGCCATCACAGTAATGTAAGTGTCTGGCAAAAAGGTACAACTTTGAGGTGTAACCAAACATTTTTCTAAAATATGTCCAAATGTTTGATTGATTAATCGCTTGATTGATTGATTAATTGATTCATTCATTCATTCATTCATTCATTCATTCATTCATTCATTCATTCATTCATTCATTCATTCATTCATTCATTCATTCATTCATTCATTCATTCATACATTCATTCATTCATTCATTCATTCATTCATTCATTCATTCATTGAGACACCACAGCTCCAGGCCCTTTCACACTTATGTTTTGCTCTCGTCTTTGAGATGTTTTACCCTGGTGTAAAACGTTTCTGCCCCATGTAAGACGTTTCTCACCCACTGAATACATTCTACCACATTCATGTGCATGTGAGCTCACCATGATGTCATTGTGAGATCATGTACGTAATGATCTCATAGTGTAAGTCCCATGTGATAAATCTGTGGTTTTATGTGAACTCACCATGATCTCACTGTGAGGTCAGATAATGATCTCATATCGTGAGACCAGTGTGATAAAGCTATGAGTTCATGTTAGCTCACCATGCCCTCACAGTGAGATCAGATAATGATTTCATACAATGAGTGCAGTGTGATAAAACTGTGAGTTCATTTGATCTCACCATGATCTCACAGTGAGGTCAGTTAATGATCTCATACTGTGAATCTAGTGTGATAAAATTATAAGCTTAGATGAGCTCACCATGGTTTCACAGTGAGATCAGATAATGATCTCTTACATGAGTCAAGTGTGATAAAACTATGAGTTCATGTGAGCTGACCATGATCTCACAGTGAGATCATATAATGATCTCAAACCGTGAGCCTAGTGTGATAAAACAATGAGTTCATGTGACCCCGCCATATCTCACAGTGAGGTAACATAATGATCTCATACTCTGAGTCTAGTTTGATAAAACTATGAGTTCATGTGAGCTGACCATAATCTCACAGTGAGATCAGATAATGATCTCATACTGTGAGTCTAGTGTGACAACACTGTGAGTTCATGTGAGCTGACCATGATCTAACAGTGAGATCAGATAATGATCTCATACTGTGAGTCATATGTGATAAAACCTGTGCGTTCGTGTGAGGTGAGCTCACCATGATCTCACAATGAAATCAGATAATGATCTCATAATGTGAGTCTAGTGTGATAAAACTGTGAGTTCGTGTGAGCTGACCGTGATCTTACAGTGAGATCAGATAATGATCTCATACTGTGAGCCGTATGTGATAAAAACTGTGAGTTCATGTGAGCTCAACATGATCTCACAGTGAGATCAGATAATGAAATCATACCGTGAACCTAGTGTGATAAAAGTGTGAGCTCATGTGAGCTGACCATGATCTCACAGTGAGAACAGATCATGATCTCATGCCGTTTGTCTGGTGTGATAAAACTGTGAGTTCATATGAGTACAGCATGATCCCACAGTGAGATCAGATAATGATCTCATATTGTGAGTCCAATGTGATAAAACATTGAGTTCATGTGAGCTCACCATGATCTCACAGTGAGATCAGATAATGATATCATGCCGTGAGTTCAGTGTGATAAAGCTGTGAGCTCATGTGAATACAGCATGATCTCACAGTGAGATCAGATAATGATTTCAAACTGTGAGTCAAGTGTGATAAAACATTGAGGTCATGCCAGCTCACCATGATCTCACAGGGAGATCAGATGATGATCTCATGTAGTGAGTTCAGTGTGATAAAACTGTGAGTTCATGTGAGCACTGAATGATCTCACAGTGAGATCAGTTAATGACCAAATAATGATCTCATGCCGTGAGTCTAGTGTGATAAAACATAGAGTTCATGTGAGCTCAACATTATTTCACAGTGAGAACAGATAATGATCTCGTACCGTTAGTTCAGTGTGATAACACTGTGAGTTCATGTGAGCTCACTATGATCTCACAGTGAGATCAAATTATGATCTCATACTGTGAGTCTAGTCAGATAAATCTGTGAGTTCATGTGAGCTCACCATGATCTCACAGTGATGTCATATGTATGATCTCATACTGTCAGTCGACCATGATATTACTGTGAGCTCATCATGAGCTCACATGCAGACTGGGGGCCCACCAATGGTCCACCACCGGCAAATTATGTAGCTGGTGGGCCACCCGCTATCAGCTGGACATATGTGTGATGGGCCACCACCGGCAAACGGTGGTATTCGGTGTTGGCATTCGGAGGCCCACCATTACGTTGCTGTCTGGGATTATAATTTATAGGCTTAGGCTTAGGAAAAATAATAATAGGGGCCTATAAAATAAAATAAAAATAATAGTGGCCTAAGGCTTGGGGCCATATTTTTTCTAAATTTTTTAAAAGGCCACTAAATTCGCCTAAATATACCAAATTAGGCCTATACGAAAAGCACCCATGAAAAGGAACTGAAAATTTATGTGGATTCCAGGATTGCCATCGACCTCACGATCCTCAGTTTGGTCACAGAGTGGTTTGGGGTGTAGATAGATAGATAGATAGATAGATATTGTTTATTTCAGTGACATGTACATAACAACAAATACATGGGAACATGAAATATTGTTAAATAATGTACCCAGCTCTCGAGGACTTATTAGTCACTATACATACATAATATATACAAAGGTGCAGTATAAGCTTGAAAAATAATAATAATAATAAAAAGCAAAACAATATAATGTGTGCTAGTTAAATAAGGCATGTTGCCGTTTATACCAAGCATTTGAAATGAAATCAGCTACACATTTAACAAATTTATCATTCATTAAAAACGTTAATTAATCAATTCTTGACATGGCTGAAATATTTACTACAGTGGGTTCGATAGAATTAATATTATGAAAAAGTGTATCTCTAAGCTTACTATAAAAATTGCAGGTACATAAAAAATGAATTTCGTCTTCTATTGCGTTTTCGTCACAAAAAGTACAATATCTTTCATTACTAGGGATCTGTCGATATCGTCCTGTCTCTGTTGCCAATGGTAAAACGCCACATCAAAATTGACTCAGTAATGATCTTTTGCTCTTAGGTAAAAGGGAAGACACATACAATTCTGTTTGATATACTAATTTTACAAAAGTTCTTAATTTTGGCTTGGAAGCTATGGTGTTTCTTCATTCTGTTTGTTCTTTCTGTCTAATTTTATCCATTACAACAGAGACAGGAATATGTGTGTAATTATTTGTATTAATGGTAAAGTCTTCTGACAGTGATCTTATTTTTTTAATCCAACCGCCGTTGTTATGTATCAGATTTTTTAAAAGTTTAAAAGGCAGCCTTGATTGTGTAGCTAGATCATGGCCTGGCGAGCCCTGCCAATTTCATTTATGGCCTGGTATAGGCCAAGGTTCCTAGTCACGTGACCTTCATACTACATGAAGCTCGGCCATGCCCCATAGTGTGACTCTCGTATACTGAATCACGGAACGGAACGGAACGCCGTGAATCACGGAACTGAACAAAATATCAGAACAAGTACGATATTTGATGCAAGGCATCACATGGTAATAGTCGCGACCAATTTTTTTTTTAACTGCTGAAGGATTTGTTTAAAAGGCGATATTGTTTATTGAAGAAATATCTCAAGTGAAATTCATGTTATAATTTAGAGTTCCGAGCAGTTTTTGCTATGAAAGGAAAAAAATGATGATAGGCTAATTATTAGTCTGATGATGTGTTGGAAGAAAAATTGTTAAATTGATTGTACAGCTAAATAAATCCAGAGCATAATTTCTAATGTAGTGAGCGACTACTTTTAAGACGAATACAAAAAAGGTGTTAAATAAAATAGCTAGGAATGTGCATGAGTTCTCTCATTTTATTTCGTGAACGAGCATGAAAGGGTGGAAGACGAATGGGACAAGTCATTATTCGGGCTATCTGTCAGTAATTGTGTTAATGTTTATCCATCCCAAGTTTTTATAACTCATTCAAGACGACACTCTCAGTACATACAAGTTTCTGTGGACGGGACATTTTTTAAAATGTACTTTTTATAACGTCACATAACACGAGTTATCTCGGGTTCCGTCCTGTACCGTTGAAGTAGCTTACCGGAGATATCTCGGGCTCCGCCTGGAATGAGATAACCTACTGTTTTTTCTAATGGTAGGCATATACAACATAAATATAATAATATATTAATTGAATATAATAGAAATGTTATGATATAAATATAATAGTGGGCCTACATTAACCCGTTCAACACAAGATTATTATGCCACTGCGCTGTTTCTGAAACGATATTATTTTATGACGTCATAGTTATCTTATGCAATCAGACCCGGAGATCGCCTCGTATCTGAATGGTCTCCCTGAATCACGGAGATCTCTGGGGCTCGTCAAAAACGCGTTAACTCATTCAAGACAGCACTTTCAGTACATACATGTTTCTTTGGACGAGACATTTTTTAAATGTTTACTTTTTATGACGTCACATAACACGAGTTATCTCGGGCTCCGTCGAAGTAGCTTGCCCGAGATATCTTGGGTTCCGTTTGGAATGTGTTAAATTTAGTAGAAAGAAAATGTATTTTTTTAGTACACCATCATTAATGTTGACATTATTTTAATGTAATGACAGATGGGTTATGAAGGGTGTTGACCCTCCACCCGCTAAAGTATGAGAAATGGTTTCACGGGTTATGTGTAGGGGCCGAAATGTCAATGGATATGTCATGGAAAAGTACAATTTGTAAATAAAAAAATAACTTAACAAATCAATGTAAATTTTAGTTCCGGTACATAATATATTATCATACATTCATATTACATTTATATTAGTGGCCTACTGTAGGCCTAGACTACATTATGTACATTTCTTGAACATATATTTTGGATAGAATCTATATTAAATTATTTTGATGTTTCATCAATGTTAATTACTTTCCAATGATTGGTTTTATTTCTTGTTCATTCCTGTTATATACCATCACATGTTGACATAACACCATTTAGTCTACTTCATAACTAATTCTTTCACAACTCAGCTAGTGTCAACTGCCCTGGACTAACGCCGCCTACTGTTCAGCTTCTCCGAGGTGTGACTTGTCAATTCTTCTCACCTGTCAATAAACAATTACAATTATGTATGTAAACCTACCATTAGAGCGCTCAATATTAGAAAAAACTTGAACACAGCTCGTAGTATGTAACTTTTCCTTTTCTGTAAGTTTGTATGATTATGAGCATGCTAACGTCTGGTGACTTCATTTGATAAATATGCCATAAGGTACCACTATGTCAAATTTTAAAAAATAGCCTAGCTTGTTGCATGATGGACTTAAATTATGAGGTCGAAATTCCTCATGGGCTACTCTCACTAGTTACATTTTGTCTATCCCTTGTATTAACAAAGTTTTCATTCTTAGACGAGGGATTCTATAATTTTAGGCACCAGCACTGTCCGCACCTTGTAATATTAAATATTAAATATCTTGATTTAATTTGATTACATAAATGCAATGAATGACCTTTATTTTACAATATAGCAATAATAAAACTCAAAAAATTCTAACATAAATGTGTTTTTTGAACGAAATATTATGTAAATTTAGCCAATTTTAGCCAAGAAGCCTTGTCCCACATTCTAAATTCCACATAAACAGGCGATTTATTCTAGATTTCCTGTATTATATATTATATTTATTTCTGATATAATGTTAGTGCAAAACACTATCTTTAAGATTATATACAAGTTTTTTAAAATAATTTTATTATTTTATCACTTTTTATGCAATTTATGTCTGTCCCACGTTGCAGCGACTCTCCATAACGCTTATAGTTTTCAGGTAATTTCTATACTTTTTCTGACCAAAATATCGCTTGTATGGTGCAAAACAGTAGCGCGAGACCTTCATGCAGTGAATCGTGAAAAAAAAGTATAATAAATGTGTTTTTGTTTAGAAATAATGTAATGTTTGTGAAAATCTTTGGGTGAGTATTTTAATTCAACACACAAATACTGCAATTAAACTTTTAAGCACCCTACAACCTCCAAGCCTACTACAATCTCATTTGAAAAAAACGAAAATAATTATAATATAGCATAATACATAGATGCTATGCACGATTTAGTAAAAAACAAAAATAAAAACGTTATGGAGAGAAAAAGTAGTCACAAATTACCCTTTTACTCATTTAAAAACAGCTATGAATCTTTATGAATTTGGTATTTTAACCAACACGTGACACTTGTTGAAATAGTAACTTTTCTTTTTGTCTCTTAAATTGTGTTAGCATCGATATTTAGTATTTGCTTATTGTCACTCCATAACAGAAATAATTGTCGTTATGGAGATACAATGTTTGTTATTATTACTCTCCATTACGACAATAATCGTAACGGAGAGTAATTCTTATTTCATAATTTAAGGATTATTGTCATAAAGTGATTCTTTCTAAATTAAGTGATCAACATTATGATAGCCATGTTCAACTACTTGTTAAATATGGTATACTTTTGTAGAAGGGTCACTGAGAAATTTAAGTTTGAAGATTACTCCGTAACATAAATTGGTCTCTCCATAACGGCAAATTACTCTCTCCATAACGGTAAGAAAAAATTAAATTGATAAAAATAAGCATTTAAAATTGAAATTAAGCTCTGCTGACAACGCCATGTCAATAAACAAAGCTAAATTGACATGTGTTCAATTTTCTGACAATATTCAGACAATCTCATATTTCAAGGGAAAAAATCATCACTGGGGCCTAAAATTATAGAATCCCTCATACTCATGACGAAACATATCTGGAGTTTTGATTTTTTTTTTTCAAAAAAACGTAGGCCCACCCTTAGAGCGCTAAATACTAAATACTAAAAAAATTAACACTGTTCGTAGTATGAAGCTTTTCCGTTTACTGTAGGGGAGACTGGGGCACCTTGAGACGGAAAAATTCAAACCCCCCAAACTTAGATTTAATTTTCAAAATAAAATATTTTGACGACACATATGGATACAGCATCCAGTGGGGTATATTTGAGCAAGAGATGAAAATTATCAGAAATGTGTAACCTTACATTTTTTAACAAAACAGATTTTCAAAAAAGTGTCTCAATGTACCCCGTACTCGGGCACCTAGAGACACGACATGGGGTACCTTGAGACGCCAAATTAGGTACCTGAAAAGAACGTGGATCTAACTAAATCAAGATTTGAATAGGGGGCCTACTACATATACCTGTAGCTAAAGCCTGCAGTTGGCTAATGTTAGATGTTGCAGTAAAATGTGTGCCTGAAAAAAGGGGGGGCACCTTGAGACACTTTCGGGGCACCTTGAGACAGACTTGGGGCACCTTGAGACAGTTTTGGGGCACATTGAGACAGCGTCTCAAGGTGCCCCACCCTGACTGACCTCACATCTGATATCATAGTTTGTGTGTGGGGTGTATTTGAACCAATACATTATACATAAGTTATAAAGTGATAATACAGGTGTAAGATACCAACAAAATCATAGGGAAATCAAGTATTATGTGATCTATAGAACTAAATATTGATCATCCTAAAAATCTACTTTTCATGTAAAAAGTGGACCTAAGCTTACACGCATGCCAAGGATGTCCAATAGCCATTATCAATAGGGTGGAAAATCGAAATTAGTCAGTTTTCTTATCATTGACCAGATGGCGCACAAATCGCAAAATAATATATGTGTCAAACGGGCCTGTCTCAAGGTGCCCCATATCTCAAGGTGTCCCAGTCTCCCCTACATTTGTATGATTTTGAGCAAGCTAATGGTTGCAGGTCTCATATGATAAATCTGTCATCATTTACAGTTATGCAAAATTAAAAAAACTACCTTATGACTATAACCATGTGATGCCTTGCATCACATATCGTACTTGTTCTGACAGTTCGTTCCGTTCCGTGATTCTCTGCGTTCCGTTCCGTTCCGTTCCGTGATCCAGTATACGCCGTGGTTTGGTCACATGACACTGAGTGGCGTACACACCCCCATCACATGACCTGTCAAAATGGAGAGAAGCGTGCAGTGTTTTATTTTTCTCTGTTTATTTGCAGGTAATTCAACGTAATAATTAACGTTTTTAATTGTTTTTAGCTGGTCAGTTATATTGTTATATGATCTTCATTTTTTAAACAATTTTTTTGATCTGGTGGGTTTACTAAAATACTATTTGCATGGTAATTTGTCACTGTAACCTGGTAACGTTACAGCTTACAATTTTTTACATACTTCAATCAAAGTCAAACTCACCTGCTCACTGCAGTATAGTGTAGGCCTAGGTATGCTATGTATATTTCGCCGCTATAACAACCAATTGTCATTAAATACGCTCCAATAATTGTGAAGATAATTAAGATTAAATTATTACTTGAAAGAACTCTTCCAAGTTCCACTGGCACTGGAACTTGGAAGAGGGCAGAATTGTACAACATGTTGTTGTTCCACATCGTCGCAGCACACGGGAAAGTCTATTCCGCCGAAGAGGGTTGGTAGGTTTGTTGAACACCTATGAGCAATCCTCCTTTTTTTGCTAGCAGCATAGCTGGTTGAAAAAGTTTGTGATTAAAGACTTTACGTCAAGTTTGGCGCAAAGTGGCCGTGGACTGCGTCCATTGTGCTCGAATTCAGGCGTGGAGTGCCCATTCAAACGAGTCTGTATCAATCGTAGACAAAATAAGACCGCCCACGACGTACACACATGACTACAGGACAGACAACAGTGGGTGGAAATATGTAAACATGGCGCCAAGTTCTAACCAAAACTCAAAGCTCTTTTTTTATTTATTTCAATGAATTAGATCCTTTTAGCATTAGGAATTCAATATTTGTCTGAAAATAAAGTCGCCCCATCACATACAGTAAGTGAATATGTACAATAAAATGGATTAGGTGGGGTTATGTTGATTTAATTGAGAAATTTCATCCACCACTGTCAATGCGAATTTGGGTATAGTAGGCCTATAGGCTATAGATAGGTAGCCTAGATCTAGATTCAAACAGTCATTATGATGGGGTTTTTCTAGACGGGGCACCTCACTGGCACGGGATCGGTTGACAATGTTGACTACGTTTTTTCGTGTTTTTTCCGGATTTATGTGGATTTGTGGTACACTGCAATAAAATTAAAAGACATATTTTTCTTTGTTTGTTTGTTCTTCTTGCTAACTATTAGGCCCTACTGGTAGAAATGAAGCCATCATTGTAGAATTAAACAAGTAATTTGCTTTGCCTTTGAATGGCACTTTTATCACCTTTTCGGGGGTTCCCATCATTAGATTTCTCGCAATTATGAAAAATGGTGCCAGCTCTCGCCTTTAATTCCATAATTGTTGCAACAAGTGCTTCAAGAGGTAAGTGGAACAGGCATGCTGTGTCCCCTTCTGATAATGCCATTTTTAATTTTTTGTGAAAAAATGCAAAAAATGAAAATAGACTACATGGACTATGTCCACTGCCATATGAGGAAGTTCTGGAGGGCATCTTAAGACCTGTTGGACAGAACAATGTGGGCATCTCGAAGAATTGAGATGCCTGGGAAAGGATGCACTAGTTTGCCCATGGTAAAACCTGGGTGAAGTTTGTTTGCCAGCCCTGCACTTCCTCATGGGGCGCACCGAGGGTAAAAAATAGAAGTTTCATGGCTATAAGGATGAGAATCCATCAAAATTTTTCTTTTTCTATGACCCCCTTGTGGAGTCATGGGAAAAAGAAAAAAAACTGGGGCCGGAGGCTATGCCCAAATTTCTGATTGTTATGTGACATATTTGCTCTGTTACAGTATTGAGGGGCACTCATTGGGTGCCCTGAAAAAAAGTTCAAATGTCTGGGTGATGCTTTGGCTTCTGTATCCCTGCCAGAATTTGCAAAATTTGAGCTAATGATAAAAACATCCAAAAGCTGTGACTTTAATTTTGCAAATAATCTAATCATACATAATCATAATCGGCACATCGGCTTAACATACTTATCCTGGCAAGTTCGCCACTTTAAAGACGTCAAACTGTGATGCTATCTTGACGCCAATACGACAAGGCGGACGCCGACGGACTGGTTTTAAAAACTCACGACTCCAGATTCACTCAACAGAACTCCCTTTCTGGGTCGAACGTACACATAATATATAAAATACAGTTACATAGTCACTTCACTCTGCTTCATCCTGGCAGAGAAACACACACCAGCTTGGTTCGAAAGTAGAGCGCGCACCATCGTGCATTAGATAGCAGTCAGGCACATCTGCTTAACATACATTTCCTGGCGACGGTCGCCAGTCCATCAGCCTTAATGGCTTGGCTGACCTTTGCCTGTACTGACCAATCTATTACTGACCCAATCTAATCATGAATTGTCGTGTTCCGTTCTGGCCAGATAAACAGTAGTTATCATCTCTGCGTTTGCCTACTGCGTGGGGCATGCATAAGTTTACAACATGATACACTGATACTCGCAGACCTATAGGGATTTATAGGGATTTGTATAAATCCCATTACTTTTAAAAAATATAAAAATATGTTTTTTTTGTACATTCAAGTACTAAAGGATAGTTTAAGCTCTTATTCATTCGCAATGTGGGTTTCTTTTGTGTCAACTTGATTAGCCCACAGCAAAAACAAGGGGCCAATGGCGAGAGGGCGACTGGGTATCTGGAACCATGCTTAGGGCAGTGGACATAGTCTATTATATTTTTTTTTGCATTTTCTTACAAAAATTTAAAAAAATGACAAATGTGTAAAAAAATTATAAGAAGGGGCCACAGCATGCCTTTTTCACTTGGGCCTAACTCTTAAAGCATTTGTTGCAGCTATCATGAAACTAAGGGCGAGAGCTGGCATCATTTTTCGTTATTGCGAGAAATCTAATAATAGGAACCCCCAGAACAGGTGATAAAAGTTCCATTCAAAACAAATAACTCTTTCAATTCTACAATGATGGCTTCATTTCTACCAGTAATAGTGAGCAAAATGAACAAACAAACAAAGAAAAATATGTCTTTTATTGCAGTGTATCACAAATTCACATAAATTCTGAAAAAACAAGAAAAAACACCAAACCTATCAAAAGTCAGACCATTTGACATGTAACTCAGTTCTGAGAATAAATATGAATGAAGTTTATACATATTATCATGATTATAGCTAGGAGAGTCATAAATAGACATTCAGGCCTACTACATATCAAATGGTATAACTTTTGAACTGTACAATATTTTTTTACAAAATTTTCAGGATTGATGCCAAATACCTAGAAAATAGGGTTAACAAAATTTGAAGGAAATCACTTGAGAATTGACTGACTGGATACGGAACAGCTAACTTTTATTTTGGACCATCATCCACTGTCCGACAGGCTGTAGCTACATGACTATATCACATAAATTTAAAATTGTCCAATGAAATTATCATGTCAACTGAATGACGGAAGGGTACTTAATCTGATGAGCTTCCGTACGAATACATGCATTGTGGCGCTTCGTGAGAAAAATATAAAAATATAAACTCTTCCCTGAGATGAACGTTTCTGAGAGTTTTAGTTTTTAGCTGCATCAGGGCACCCAACGAGTGCCCTGCAATACAGTAACAGTAGTAAATATACCATATTATATGGCATATATGCACATTGCCGTGTCGTCCTCTCTGAGGCCGTGGATGGTGGTATTTGCTTTACCCGAAAAATCCAACATGGCGGTGACTGAGAATGATCCTGACCCCAAGGTCCGAAAAATGTCCATAAACTTTTTAATGATTGTGCCACCTCTGAGCTGAGCATGCAGGCATGGAACTGAAATGTTACTGATTCTAAAAACCTATTTTTGACCTGATTACTCCCCGATATTTTCTGATATGACTGTCCAAAGAAATGTCACACGATTTTGTACGCGGTCAATCTGTGGCTGAAACCTGTTTCAGCCACTTGGGCTAATATGCACATAACAATCAGAAATTTGGGCATAGCCTCTGGCCTTCGTTTTTTTGATGGATTATCATCCTTCTAGCTATGAAACTTCTATTTTTACCCTTGGTGCACCCCATGGCATGAGGAAGTGCAGGGCAGGCAAACAAAACTTTGCCCAGGTTTTACCCTGGGCAAATTAGTGCAGCCTTCCCCAGGTATCTCAATTCTTCGAGATTCACACATAGTTCAGTCCAAAGGGGCCACAGCATGCGGCTATTAAATGTAATGTCACATACCATTAAAATATGATGAAAATGTGTTTGTGTTACTACTAGGCCCCTACTACATTTCATCTACATGTATTCAGGGCTAGACACTAACTGATTGGACCTTCTTGCCCAATCGGGCAACCGTTAGTATCGAGCCCTGATATTTTAAAAGCTAAAATTCAATTCAATTTAAATAACAAAACTGACTATGAAGGTAATCACACCTACATTTAGGGGGTGTGACAAATCCAACAACAACTGTCAAGCAAGGGGTAACCTCTATTGGGAGGGAGTCACTATATATAACCTGTGCAACAGTCCTCTCATGGCTTTCGAGACAACATTCTCAGGGCTCAAGATAACATGCGTATATGAGTAAAATACGCATGTAAAAACAGCAAATACTCATTGATAGAAAATCTGAGGAGTAATATTACTCATAAAAACTATTAAAATACCCATCAAAGTAAAAAAAACCCAGAAAAATGAAATGATTGTTGTATTTTTACGTGAAGAAAAGTTATGTGACTGTAAGAAAAAAATGATGTAAATAAAGCTTTCATGTTGTTGTATGAAAAATACTTTTTTTTTTCGTTTATTACTTCCTCGTTTATTTTTCACTCCTCATCACCCATTTCAATGAGTGAAATACTCCTCAAACCAAAAAATTATCTGGAGCTCTGCATTCTGTCTATGTAGGGCATATTCTTGCTAGCAACCTACATTATGTCCACTTCCGGCCTCGAGCCAGCCCCCTCTGTCTGCCACCTTGTTACTGATAGCACTAGCATACCAGAAGGACACCTAGTGATCACCTGTGAACCGTCACACTTACTTTGTTCTGTTGTTTACTGAGCAATCAATTACGGTTTGAAATGACAAATTGACATTCGAGTACTATGGACATTTCCACGACAGCCTAACTGCTAAATCACACATTTGGTCCAATACTGGGGCAATATTACTGAGTAATAAGTAATAAAAGCAGCGCTGGAAATTACATTTCTTTTCTTGAAGCCAGTCGGACTGGTAACAAAATATTCCTACCTGCCCGCAATCAAATTAACCTGCCCATAACTTTATTGTTATGCCTCTAAGGCTTATTCCAATAACTTTTTAGTCATTTTTTTTGTAATATGAAAAAAATCACTGTAGATTGTTGTAATCAGGATGCAACTCTACATTTACGATGCAACAAATTTTATCAAATGAGCGAGAAAGTAAAATATAGTCTACTGTTAAAAACTTCTACCTACCAGTCGGGAAGATTACAGGTCATATTTACCAGCCCGAAGCTAAAATCAGCAGCCATTGGCTGGCGGGCCGGTGCTAATTTCCACCCCTGTAAAAGGGTTAAGAAATTGTAATGTGTCCAAAAACATTGTTGTGAAGGAAATCAATTTCATTACTAATTACAAGGAAATGTGTGCATTACTGTCTATACGTACATGTATACACATACTTCAGAATAAATAGATGTTTATTCTCATCTTGACAGATTATAGAATTTATTTATTCTAGTACTATTTTCATGTTACTTATTGTGATAATCTTGTGACATTATATTTATCTTGTCATCTTTTACTTTTTTTTTCAGTGTGGACCTCATCCACGCAAGCAAAGCTACCCAATGCCAACAAATTTTATGTGCAGTCCAATGATGAACATCACGGATATGACGTGAGCATTATGCAGTTTCTAAGCACGATGCCAATTGACTGAAGGCCAATGCCATTATAGACTTCTTTTTATTGGGAACATAATGTGTATTTAAATAATCAAAGCAATGTCAAATTTAATAAATTTGACCTAAGTTTTACCACTGTTGCAGTAGTTAGACACAATAGGTGAATTTTTTTTTAATGTAGTGCTTTAACCCTTTCAAGCCTGAATTTACCATTGTCATCTTCATCCACTGCAAGCCGCGAATTGCTCTCGCAATTCTCGTCTTGCAGTATATGAAGATGACTTGAAGGGGATGGCAAGTAAAAAAAAATAACGTTATTATTAAAACATTTTCATGAAAATTTTCATTCTAAAACTCTTAAATGTAGGAAATAAAATCATTTTTCAGAGATGCAAAAAAAATGCTTTAATGCATCGTGAGGGTTTTAACCCTTAAAGCGCGGGGATAAACTAAAGTTGATCCCCGCACTGTAAGAGTCAAAATATTCCTAATGGTCGTAGACCCATAACATAGATCTATTCGAACCAATTAGAAAGATCTAACCAAGACACTTATGAAAACCATTTTGTTGCGAAGTTTTTTACAAATTAATTCAGCGCTTTAAGGATTAACACATTTCGCAAGGAAGACACTGTATTTTTTAGGTTTTCATGAATGGGCTCACCTGGCTGAAGAGTGCCCCAATTAGAGTTCACACAAATGACAAATGGTACAGCACTGCTGATGAAAGCTTAAAGTTGGTGGCGACTGATAAGGATGTGGGACGGGATAAACATGGACCATGGGTTCAGTCAGCCTACGAATTCAACCTGAAGGACAACAAAGAGGCTGTGTTTGTTGCTCTGATTCGGGTCTACACAGAGTCACCCCTGGTGCTGTTCGGACAGGTATTTTTTTTTCAACTCTTGTACTATTAGCCTGAACATATACAAATTTTTTTGGAAATTTTAATTCAAGTACTGTATTTTTTTTTAAACACCATGGGCGTTTATTAAAATACCTCACTGAGAATACAGGGCGGGGGAGTGGGGGTGGGCGCTTATTACAATTGTTTTCCAGTGTCTATGTAGTGTACCATGATCACAGATTTTTTTTTCAAATCAGGGAAGTGGCCGTTTATTCATATTGGAATAGGGGGCGTTTATTACCCCTTAGACTGCTTCATAAATTTTGCAGCATGTATGGTTTCCCACTAAGTAATATCTGGTACTCTGATGAGCAACAGATACTAAAAAGCCATTGAATTACAAAATCAGTCATTTAGTCATCTTAAAAGCGCAAATAGAAAGACACCACAGCAGTGATTTTTGATTTTTTTTGGAAATTACCCGGCACCCACAGCAGGCTGAGCTTGGTTTATTTTGTGCGACTGAAGTCGCCCATAGCAGTGTAAGGGTTAATAAATATGATGTGTCGAATGTCAGCAAATAGATAAAACAGTTTGTCTTCTAAAGACTTGCTGTATGTTCATTCACTTGATGTTTTATTAATGAGATGTCTAAACTTTTCATGAACAGAAATATTTTTTATCATTTAAAGCTGTTGAAGAAGGAGATTGCGTCGGCAATTTGAGCTTGAAATGAATGAAAAGTACACACTGGCAATTTTTTTTTTATTGATTACAAGTTTCTGATGCTGGTGTCTTAGAAATTAATTTAACACTCAAAGAACTTTGTGTTTCTCTTTTATTTTTAGCTTGAGCTGCATGATCATTTCTTGCCCCTGGCGATAATCAATACCTCAATTTCTAATAGATTTGACATTTAACTTACCCGTTAACTCTTGGAGTCTCAGAAGCCGCTCATTTCGGCTTTTATCATGTATATATGATGATACAAATAGATTGAAAGCTGCTCACAGTGGCCATGTGTGTCACAAAAATACATTACAACTGAAAAGTATTCTGTCCAAGCAGTCAGATTTATACAAATGTATTCTGGAAGAGTTAAGCGCTATATTATGGAAGTTGTTAATAAAAATCACTTACGCTTATATATTTGTACAATTTG
The DNA here is from genome assembly GCA_964017125.1 of Flabesymbios commensalis. Classification (NCBI taxonomy): domain Eukaryota; kingdom Metazoa; phylum Annelida; class Polychaeta; order Terebellida; family Flabelligeridae; genus Flabesymbios; species Flabesymbios commensalis. Next base: position 35,677,571 of record OZ024913.1, read on the forward strand.
AATAAATACATGTGTCAATCTAACCTTTTCTTGTTTGAAGGTTAAGTGGACTGTTGGCTAAAATGACTATGTACCAGATTAGCATTGAGGGTAACATGATTAATATCTAACAGCAATAATTAATCAGTCACTAAACATACTGAAAGACTGATACTAGAAGACATCAAACTGTTTTGTCTGCACCCTGATTGACAGTTGTCAAAATAAACCAACAAAATTAATAATATTAATAATTTTGCTACATCAGATTATTTTATTGATTTGTAGCATTTCCCTCGTGGTATGGAGAACTGCAGTACTGGAGATGCACAAAGTCTGGTGTCAGCATTTCCAAGTTTTCACAAACAGGACCCTACTCTGTGGAGCAGTGAGAAACTGGGTTATCTGGCTTATGGTGGCATTATGTTTGGTGACACAGACAAGAGGGTTGGACAGTTAGTTTAAAATTCAGTTTTGGTTTTTACCTCTTGTTTGGTTGGACAGATTTTTTTATTTTCATTTCTAAATAATAATGATAGAAAAGAAAATAATCCTTTAAATTATCCATAATCCAGGTGTGCCAGCACACGTTATAACCCACTTGTTCACCCTTACAGTGCCAGAGTACGTATTTATAAACGCTCCAGGTGTTAAACGGACTGCCCCCTGAGGTTACAGGGGAGGTGGGCGCTTATTAAAATAGTTTTAGTAATCAATAATTCTGCTCCAAACAAAGTGTTGTATTATATAAACAAAAAAACTACCAGTACTTGTAAATCCATTATTGACCTGAAAAGTCATGCCTGAATCTTACATATTATCATCTTGCAATTTTGTGTGGATACAAACTGTGGATAAAACTTTGGTTTCAGTCACAGTTTACGATACCACTAAAGGTTTCTTTAGTCAGATTAGTATATTGTAGATTTACTGGATTCTTTAAAATCTAGTTCTTTTTGCTTTATTATCATGCATATACCTTCTTGCCAATTTCTGTATAATTTGTATAATCCCATCTTTTGTGTGCTCATTTAATCAAATTATCATAAGCACTCAACACGCTCATCTTAATTATTTTTCTAGGTGGAAAAATGATTCTTCTCAGCACTCTGGTCTGGACAGTGGCCCGCTGGTTTTGTTCAACGTGCACGATGATGCCATGGTTTTTTCTCCATACAACAACTTCATGGACATGTCCGCTGTGTACGAGAAATCTGCAACAGGAAGTATTGTTTCCTGGGGAGTGATGGGTAAAGTCGACAAAATCCCACTGGGTTATACTTCATGGACTGGCCTTGTCTACAGTCACGAGGGAATTAATATGGTTAGCAAAAGGATTTATCATGATTGTGTTTTTCTCCTGATGTTTTTGTACATTATCTGTTTGATTTCATGTATCAAATAATGTGATTTAAACTTACATTTATCCATGTTATTTTTGCCACATTAATTCTTGTAAATTTATCTTTTCATTAACATATTTCCATGACAACTTTCATGTAATGAAATTTGGTCAGTCTCAATTCTTTTCAATTAAAAATAAAGAAATAAGTAAATTTCATAACTTACCATTTGTTTCTTCTTTATTTATTTCTTAATATTAAGGTTATGGAAACATTTGGATTTATAATGAGACATCAGTACAATAAAGATACCTATTTCCGTGACACAGATCTTGCCAATAATTACATAGGATTCTGGACAGATAACGGTACGTAACACTAATCTATTTATGACCCGCCCAGGGTTCAATTTGTGCAGGCTACACAATTTTTTCAAATTGATTATCAAATTTGAAATTGATTGGCTAAATATTTCATCCTAAATGAGAGGAAAAACCTAAGGAATGTCGAGCATTCTTGCAAATCGCTAGACAATATTACAGATAATTGTTTTATTATTACAAAATTGTTTGTTCTAGTAAATTTGTAATTATGTATATAGATTTTAGTTGCGTGATTCTTTGAAGATGACCAAATTGGCTAATTGAACATATTTGTGTAATAATTTTTCAGGTTGATATATGTTGTCTTTTGCTATTGACAGAGCTCTTAATTTCTTAGGCAAACATGCTGTTGCACTTAAATTTCTGTTTTTTTCTGTCAGGTGCATACTACTATTACTTGACTGAGCCTGGAATGGATTATAAGCAGACAATGATAGATGTTACCACTAATGCTAAAGTGCTGGACATCCCTTACAGGTGTTTTTACCAATTGTGCCACTATGTCTGTATATGTTATTAAAAATTATGTTATTAAAAATTATTATAAATTTGAATTCTCACCCACTTGAAGTTGCGTCTCGCTACCGCGACACACAACTTCAAGTCGGTGAAAATTACTCATATTAGCTTAACCCTTACAACACGAGGATCGACTTTTCAATTTGAAATCATTATAAATGTCTTAGTTTTTTTCTGATGTATTTGAATACCTATGTTATGTCTCTACGGCCAATACAAATACTTTAATTCTTACAGTGTAGAGATTGACTTTAGACGTCAGAATCTGACGTCTACAGATGTCAGATTCTGACGACTGAAGTCGATCCCCGCACTGTAAGGGTTAAACATCTCTCTTCTTTTCCCAGGTACTTGCAGTATGACTCTTGGTTTTACCCGAAGGAGCCAAATAAAGGAGCTGTGATTGAGTGGACTGGACTGGAAAGTGTATTTCCTGGTGGTCTCCAGTGAGTGTTTAGTGTGCATTTTCTGCTGGGCCAATATAATATAGCTTTTCAAGTTTATAACCATAAAAATGTTAATGAAATTCAAAGTATTTTTTGTCTGTATCAATAACATCTACGGCTGTTTTTTATCTGTTAACACTTTAAGCACTAAGCACAGCTACAAACGATTTCAATACTGTTTTTTTCATGTCAAATACTTGACAGATATGAATAATTTTTACCCGCTTGAATGTAGTTTTTCACTAATTTAAGTTGTGCTTTAGTGAATAAAAAATTATATTCTACAACTCAGTGCTTTAGCATGTTTATGAGTTAAAATACACTTAGATCTGCAGAAAAATAAGAAAATTTTGAAAATATATGTAGTTTTTACCCACTTAAAAGTTGTGGGTCATTTTTACAGTCGACACATTTAAGCATGTTACAGTGTTAAGTTGGTTTGAATTTCTATGATTATGCGAGTATTTTAAACGGATTAAACATACTTGATAATACTTTATGGTAGATATATCAGGTCGTAGGCCTACCAGTAATGTAGCATTTCCCAACTATTATTTTGTACTGTAAAGGCCAAATATATGTTTTCAAAGGTGAAATTAGACTGTTAATCTTGAATTTGTTTTTTGCAAGGCATTTGTCTCGCTTCATAATTTAAATTTATTTTAATATTCACATGAGGAAATTCAGAATAAGAGTAGTGTCACATGAAATTGAAGAAATTTTTTTTCTCTTTTACAGAGCAGTTTATAACATAACTCAACAACCAGTCGTTGCTCACAACCGTTACTGGTGAGTATTTCCCCATAATCTTCACTGTCGGATACAAGGGTTTTATCTGCCACTTCATAATGAATGAAAAAAGCTGATATCACGGTTCATTTGGCATAGCCATTCGATTTGCTTAACCCTTTAACCGCCGGTGCCGAATATATTCTGTTTTTCACTTAATTATTACCTCATTCAGTACCACCTTTTAAACATGTTAAAATCATAATGTGACATCAATCAGCATGATTTGTAGAGAGTTGATCACCATTTTGTCAAATTTGCATAATTTTCACTCACTTGAAGTTGTGGATCGCGCCACAATTGAATAATTTGGCGGTTAAAGTGTAAAAAGTTGTACTAGGTAACGCCTGAATACAGAAAGAGATGAATACTGGCAAGGGTCATATGGTAAGTTATTCCAGATGTTGGGTACTGCTTCAAAACTCCTATCACCGAAATCCTTTCGTCTAGTCATTGGGACTACATTAGTATAAGCCTACATGTTTCTTCAGATTGTAAGGAACGCTTAGAAATATACATAGTTATGATGTATATGATAATAAGAGGGTTTGTGTCACACAAATATGAGAAATGTTCAAGTGGTTTTCCAATGCTAAAATGAGAAATGAGGCACTCACTATTTGCTGTTTTTTGCCACTCTCCTAACAGACTACTTAAATCAAGTCCCATATTTTCCACCAGATTGACATTAATTGTGCACACTGATTTCAGGTCTAAAAACACAGTTTATGCAGCTGAAAATGGCGGTCCTTATAAGTTTATTGTGGAGCAGGACACAGGCTTTTCTATTCCAGTTGATCAGGTAGGCAGAAAGCATATTTTAATCCTTGGATCACCGAGCTATTCAATTTAAATTTTCAGTCACTTGAAGTTGTGTCTTGCTACCGCAACACACAACTTCCAGTGACTGAAAATTTCTGTTATTTGTGAAATTTAAGTCCCAATATATATATGTATTTCAAGATGGAAGGCATATTTTACTGTGAACAGGGTTATGCATGTGCTAATAAAAACATAGAATCTCTACTGCAGTCGACATCAGTGCTCTAAAGGTTAGCCAAAGTGCCAACCATGATTAAACATGATTAACCATATTCATTTTCAATACTGTTTTTATCATGTCATATCCCAGCAAGCACAAAACTTTGTATAACGTTTGTACAAGGATCGACCAACGTAGAAGACGTTGTGCCAACATTGTACAAATGTTGCACAAATGTTTTGCATTTGCTGGGATGCCAGTTTTTGTAACATAAATTGATGTTTAGGCAGTAGGAATTGTAAATGTTTGGTCTCAGAAATTAGACAAATATTAGTAATTTTCACCCACTCAAATTTGTCGGTTGAGGTAGTGAGACACAACTTGGGTGGATATTTAGATAAGATAACTTAGCTGATGAAGGGTTAACACTCGTGCTACCAAAGACTTAAACCCTTAAGCGCTAAAATCTGTTATGTAAACCATTGAAACCAAAGGGTTTTTTCAATTTGAAATAATCATAAATGTCCCTGTTAGCTCTTTCTGATTCATTTGAATACCTATGTTATGGGTCTACAGACATTAGAATATGTTTACTCTTACAGTGCGGTGATCGACTTTAGACATCAGGTCTACAGACGTCAGTTTCTGAGGACTAAAGTCGATCCCTGCACTGTAAGGGATATAAATTGTTCAATATATGTTCAAAGAAAATACTTGTCATCATTTTTTTTTAAATAGTTAGTAATAGATAGCATAATCAGTTAATTAAACAACTTGATTATATAATATTTTAAAAATGCCTATTTGGTTGAGACTTGCTGAAACCTCAAAATGTGGACTGAAACTGTGGTTTATTATTTCATCTGCAATAATGAATGTGAATTTCAGAAATTCTGGGATCATCTGATGAGAGAGTCTAAGAAATGGGGATTGATCACCTACGAGCAGGTAGGTTTTTTGACCGAAACAGAGAAATTGCCTGGTAATGGATATACATGTACCTGCCAGAGTGTTGCGTGTGGCGCCTATTTGAATGGCACATATTACTTTCCTGCTGCTAGTCGATGTCATCCTAATGTGATGTGTATTTCATGGTTATCCATCAAATCTAGAAGACTAGGGTTTGAAATACAATATTTTTGGCTGCATCAGTCACATCAGTGAGATATTATTAATGTTATTTTTTCAGATTTTGACTTAATCTTTATACTATTTTGTCAATGGTGACAATTAAACAGGGTTGTAGCGCAATCTTTTATTTAAAGTCTTAAAAAATCTTATATTAGTTTGTTGAAATTTAAGGCCTAATATATATTGAAAACAAAAGTTTTATGAGACGAGGTCATAAAAAGGTCTTAATTATTTGGGATGCCAACTTTTCTGTCGAAATATGTGTGTTTGTTAAAAGACTGGCGCCAATAAGTTTAGTCTATAGATCTGCTAGTATTTTCCGGCAGATAATGTACGTGCACTCACATGCATGCTTACCACACAGGTCTAGTTGACACATCGCGCTGACCCGGCACTTGTGACCCAGCATCAGGGAATATGGCCCAACATTAACACATTAATTTGAATCCCCGAATAGGTCTTAAATTTGTCTAATTTTATTGGTCTTAAGAAGTATTAAAAATGTCTTAAATTTGCTCATCCAAAAGCTGCAGAAACCCTGTTAAATCTAAACATTTATTTCATTTTATAATAAAAATAGGTTGCTATTGGCCCCGAATTTCAAATGTATAAACTCTATTTCAGAGACTGGATTTGAATACCTGGTATTGGTTGATTACAGGACTGGTTGAACAAGGAGTTTGATGAGATGGAGTCTACAGTGTCTAATATAGGACTGGGTCGTCTGTGGCTGACCCAGATGGGACGGGGAGCAGCTAAGGCCGGCTTGACTATACAGTACTGTATGGCCCCGTCACGTGCAGCTCTACAAAGCCTGGAAATACCTGTGGTCACTCAGGTGAGGGCACTTGTGCCATTCAAAGGCGACAAGTAGTAACTGCTCACTTGAAAAGTAGGCAGTCACTGCAGTTTGCCTTTGTATTTATCATGCACGAGTGAAAAAAATATTGATAAAGTGGAATTTAGAAATACAGTTACATTTATTGTTTTGTTTTGTAAGGGAAACATTAAAAATAAGTTTAAAACAGCTCAAGATACGCTATGTTATGTATCCGATTTTAAGCATAATGTTATTCAACCAGTGTGGTAGTGAATGTTTTTGTTTGAAACTGTATTAAGAACAGAGAGCATAATGTTTTGAAATGATCCTTGTGTATTAGGGTATTAGGGCATGCATTGCAATGGGTTTTAGGTGGATAAATTCTTTCAAAAGTCTGCTCTTTGGATCAGCGGGGGAATGTGTGTAATGGAACTGGCCTTTTTCAAAATTGTATGGTGGTCCCTGATTTTCAGGGGCGAGTTAGTGATGACTATCAGCCGGGTAATGATCAGTGGAGAATTGGTGTGTCATCTATATTTGCCTGGCAATTAGGAGTAGCCCCTTTTAAAGATGACTTTTGGACTACATCGGTAGAGCCAGGAGATGTATATGGTAACTTGTCCGGTTTTGACGTCACTTTTACACTACGGTATTTACCTGGTCACACGTTATGTCGACCCAATGTTTGTTACATGTAACGAACAATGAGTCGATGTCTCAGTTTGTCTGTGTTTTTAATAGGGCACCTTTAAAATCTTTACTTCTATTTCTTGGTTTTCAATAGTGCACCTTTTAAAATCTTTACCTTTTTTTATTTTCGGGTGAGGACGTTTTGGGCATTTTTCCGTACACTCTTAATTTCCTACATCATCTGTTATTTTAATCGCAACCTTTGTTTTGCTGTCTATTAACTTTTCATCACCTTTATTAGTTTAGTTTTCAAATATTTCACAGTGTACCGGTATTCATATCTCATAGCATGTATGTAGCAGAGTGTATTTTCATAATTTGAATCAAATCATTTTTTTCCGAATATCCTATTCAACCAGTAGTCAAGGCTATATAATCATACATTGTGTTATACAGATATGAATCCTCCAATCCGTGGCACAAACAATAATCTGAACAAATTGATGGGGTTGTTTTCCAATTAAATAATACAACATAAAAAAACAGACGTCAAGTCTAATGTAAACTTTAGAATTTGTTGATATATCCCGGTAGTCCGGTACGCTGTAGTTGCAAAATAAAGAAATATAATTTTGATGATAAATTAAACTGAAAATTTTCTCAAGCTCTAAGCTCTAAGTTCAACATAATGTCAGCTTTATATTCTATATTAAAGATGATTAAATAGATATACCATAGAATTATTTACAGGGTTCGCTATGTCCTTGAAAATAAAATCCTTCCATTAATTGACACATTGGAGAAATATGTTGCTACAACAGGCCAGGGCAAGTGGTGACTACAAGCCCGGAAATGATCAGTGGATGATTGGCATCTCCTCCATACTTGCTCATGCTATGGCTATAGCTCCATTTAAAGATAATTTCTGGACGACCACCACACAGCCAGGAAACCCTTATGGTTGGCATTTTATATGCAAACCCGAAAGGCAGTATATGCTCACTTGTAAAGTAAGCAAATACTGCCTTCTGGTTTTGCACATCAGTATATGAGACCTAACCCCTCTACCTGCTAGTGATTAGATGCGCAAACATATTCCGCATCAACAAATAGCTTTACTTTTACAGGAGATTTGATTTTCCGTTAATCATATCAACCCTGTAAGTGCTGAACTAGACTGTGGTCGTTTTTAATCTGTTTTTTAAGCCGAATAAATCACTTTCAGACGACACATTGATTATGTGGCTTACTAATTTTTTTTAAGAGATACATGAAAAAAATAAAATAGAAATATTACTTCAATTTTTTTGTATACTTTTTAGCAGATTTACGGCCTCAGGGGGGGAAATATAAATTAAAAATTATTTTTTTGTATTTTATCTTAGGAAATGTTTTTTTAATCCCTTTTAAAAATGAATTGAAAATTTAAATAGGATAACTTGGCTGGTAAAGAGTTGAGGCAGGTATGTTGGCTCAATTAACAAAATCTAGATTTATATGAAGTTATGTATCCTACTTGCCATGATATTGAGATTAAAAACAATTTGACAGCACGGGAAAAGACTAGATTCATTTTGCATTTGTATATTCCATGTAAACAAACATGTGTGCCTTTTACAACACCTTATACATCAAATACTCATCATCTCTGACCACTGGATTCAAAGCCACCGTACATTAACTGGCATGTCAACAGTGTGTGATTGGGGTTTTCCCCTGCATCACCATTTGTCTGTTTTTTTATGATTTGCAGAATACATTATTTTATACAAATTAATTTTCTATTGACAGAGTTGTTGAAATTTAGAAAGTGAATTAAAAAATCCCTGAGAAATCAATTGGCCTATGCAGCTAAGCTCTTGTCAATATTTTGACACTTGTGTCCACTGTATTTGGCAGGCACGTTCCAGTGACGATTATTCGCCGGGCAATGATCAGTGGAAGATTGGTCTTTCCTCCATGTTCACACACGCTCTAGGGGTGGCTCCATTTAAAGATAACTTCTGGACCACAACCTCACAACCTGGAGATCCTTATGGTGGTTCATCTTTTTACTTCGATTAATAACACTCATCGCACCCTACTTTTTTCAGCTAAATTTTATTCACATTGAGCAGTGAATTGCTACCGCAATTCTCACTTCAACGTGAAGAAAAATGACATCATATAGTTAAAGCTCAGAGGGTCTTTGATCTCATTAGCAATGATACTTTTGATCAGGTGAATTTTGCTAAAAATATGCATGAATTTGGTGAGAGAGCTAAGAGGGATGAAGGGGCCTTGGAATCTTAATGGGCTAACCCTTCTGTGTAAGATAATTTGTGGCGCTTGCAAAACCTCATCCAATAAAACACATACCACAGTTTTTAGCAAAATCACAAATCTTTATTAGTAATTTTTCCATGTATCACAGTATTTTTCCGACGGATTATTCAGTCAAGCTTTATCAATACAATAATCTGAAGAATATTTTGCAAAGCATACAATAGTGGTGTTATGTGCTCTCATATTACAACACTAAATCTTAATATCTAATAGTGTATGTATCGATGCAGGAGTATTAGCTAGAACACACTGGCGTCCATAATAAGCAAAATTTAAAATATATTTAAGCATTGTAAATTTGCTATCAACAAAATCCTTGGTGTAGGTATACATCCCCTGTCTATATTATGGTGTCAGTTATTTGGACTTGGAGGGATCTACCTGCCACATTTATGTGTAAGATAGATGTTATAACCATTCACCTGCCTTGAAATTTTATCCAATTTTGTACAATATCTGAGTATAATATTTTTACAAAAAGGAAGCTTATCCATTTGATAGAGAAGTGAGCATGTTTGATATATATCAGTATAATTTTGACTAATATTGTACATATAATTAATTTTTTCCGACTTAGTATTCTAGGTTGTGACAGCGTGACAGGACTTTCAAGTGGGGAAAAATTGAATTCCATAATGTAACGGTTCAACGGCTAAGCACCTTTGTTGCATTCATTTAGCATTATTTGGCATATAAAAATTACAAAAAATAAGCAAGATAAGATTATAGGCCCACTCTCCATCCAAATAAGGGCATCCTGAGCTTTTATTTGAATTATTATACCTGGGTACATTGTAAAATCAGGTGATTTTCATTCACCTTGAGGTATTCATACCTCAAGGTGAATGAAAATCATTAGAATATATATATTGTGAAGAGGATTTAGCCCGAGATGAATTTGTGTGGTTAACCTCTTAGCTTACTAGTTTTACACCCCGGGTGCTGGTTGTCTGCAGGGACGGGTGAGCACAGACTACCTGCTCAGACCTACCCAGTGGAAAATAGGAGTGTCCTCCATCTTCGCACATGCGCTCGGCGTCGCACCTTTCAAAGATAACTTCTGGACGACGAGCATTCAGCCCGGGAATCCTTTTGGTAGGGTATCCCCAAAAAAACACGAGGCGTTGAGCCAATGTTGGCTCACTTTTGGGCCAGCGTCAAAGATGGTAGGCCAACTTTTGCTCAACGTCTTGTGTTTTCTGGGTCTCACCTGCTGCATGCTTTACCTGTTTATAGTACAAACAAACAGTATACCAGTAATCTTCCATCCACTTGAACCTCTGCCTCACTGCGGTTAAAATTTGAATTCTAAATTGAATGCTGAACATGGACTAATCTAAAAGTAATATCTATAAATTGTGTAGGTTTTTACATGTATTTTTCCATACATTTTAGTTTCGGCATTTTCTTAAGAAATGCTAGAGCTCATGGAAAATAACTGTTAAATTTTGTGGAGCAACACAAGTTTTTGTTTGCATATCAATGTTTGTGGTCGCTGCATAACAGTCAGAGCTGTAACGCCGTCGCCGCTCAACTTCATCTTGATGAGTCACAGCTTTAACTGTTACTATACTGATCACTGCAGTGCTCTGCTGTACTTTTTCACCAATCATTGTGAGGGTATGATTTACCATGTTTGCCAGGTTATGGATTTCAAATGAAAAATGTTTTGTTGTCAAAATTAAATGCTGATGTAAGCACAAGTACTTTTCTGTGAAAGCACAGTTGTTTATAATGCACTACTTGTTTTTTATTGATAACTTTCTCGTAAGCACTTGATCAATCACTCTTTGATAACCTGATAACAGTCCTTGTAAATGCTTAGATTTTCTGACTTTACATACTTTGGTATTTGGTATTGTTTCTATGAGAACATAATGTTTTTGTATGTTAGTTCTTTAAATAAATGTTATTTTAGAATATTTTAAAACTTAATTATAATGATTATCTTATATAATAAATTTACAAATGAAAGTATGTTTTTGTTTGCGTACATTTATATGGTCAGCATATTTATATATATATATATATATAATGGTATCGTATGATCATACTTGTCATATAATTAGCTCCCTTGGTATTTAAAAATGTGTCCGCTTTTAATTATTATTTCTAGGAAAGACGGAACCATATCCAGAGCTACAGTCTCTCGTGGCAACCCTGAGTACAGGTCCTGTCGGCCCATCTGACATGCTGGGTAAATCTGATCGAGAACTAATTATGAGGTAAAGTCTGTGGTAAACGTTTGATTCAAAACAAATGATTGCTTCTCATATGTGATCGTTTCCAATGTAGCACTCCAATGTATTTTTTCTGCCATTAACCCTTTCATCTCTAAAGTCTATTTTTGTAAGCTGCAAAAGTGGACTTTGGTGCAGTCTCTTTACTCTTATTTTCTATTCACTTGATGCTAGAATTACTAATGCAATTGCTAGACTCAAATTACTGAATAGGCACTGAATGTTTAAAAAGTAGTTTTACACTATATAAGTGTTGCTTTATTTGAGACACCACAAGTACAGGCGATATTTTGATTTTCGAAAGGGCTTGAAGGTGTTAACTGAAAATGAAAGAGTTGAATACAAGTAACAAGATGGATCCCTTGTAGTTGGCATTGACACACAAATATTTGAAACATAATTAAATGTTCTCCATTGTGAACTGTTGTCCTGCTGAATTATCATTTAGTATTTTTTTTTAATATTTTAAAATATACTTGTTAAGAAAGGAGAATATCTTTGTAAAACATGTAGGTATATGCATATATAATCATATATTTGTTGTTGCAGGTCTTGTAACTCTGATGGTCTTATCATCAAGCCATCACGCCCTGCCATGGCTATCAATCATCAACTCCAGAAGGTATTGTCAAGTGTTATTTATTACTGTTAGTAATTTATTTGTACTCCAGCATACATTTTTATCATTATTTTTAAAGTTGTTTCACACCATTCAGTATTTTAGAGGTGAACCCATATTTATGTGATATATTTTGTTATTCTCAGCAAATAAACCCTTAACCCACAAGACACAGGTTATCTCTGGCCCCGATTGTACCGTCAAAGTAGATTGCACGAGATATATCAGGCCCCATCTCATGATTTTAAGTGCTGATTATGTCTATAGCTGTTTGAAGTCTTTTTATTTGTGTTAACCCTTGTTCTGCTGAATTGTTTAAAATTATTTTTCATTTATTTGAAGCTGCAATGGCTAACGCAATTTCCAGCTTCAAATGACGAAAAATATTTCTATTTATGAAAAATAGACATCTCCCAAATTAAAATATTTTATTAACTGAGCATCTACCACTGAATATTTTATCAATTGCAGTGGCGTTTTTTTCGTTTGAAACTTTCTTGAAAACATATATATCCGGGTCCAGCAGGACAAGGGTTAAAACCCTTTAAGCCCTCACGATGCACTAAAGCATCATATTACTTCCCCGAAAACAGACCTAATTTTCCTACAACTGAGGGCTTTAGAATGAACATTTCCACAAAACTGGCTTACCAATACATTGCAATTTTCTTTAATTTTTTCAACCACTTCAAATCATCTACATCCACTACAAGTCAAGAATTGCGACAGAAATTCGCGGTTTGTAGTGGATGAAATGACAATGTTAAATTCAGGCTTGACAGGGTTGGGACAAGTACATAAATTTGAAAAAGAAATGAACAATAAATTCAAATTGTACAGGTGTAAGTAATTTTCACCCACCTGAAGTTGTGGGTCTCGGAAGCGAGACTTTGCTTCAATGGGTGAAAAATTTAATTTATAACTCAGCACTTTAGGATTTAAATCTTTGATTCATAGGGTACAGTTTCAACAAAAACTGATTACTGAAAGTGATGCAACCTTCAAAATTTGGAAGTGCTAATCTTTTGATTATATATATCACACTTGTACATTTTATAGAATTATATGATTTTCTGAGGTTTAACCCTTTCGAGCATGAATTTACCATTGTCATGTCATCCACTACAAGCCGACTTGCAGTGGATGAAGATGATTTGAAGTGGGTGAAAAATTATAAGAAAATTGCCATGTATTTGTAAATCAGTTTCAAGGAAATTTTTCTTATAAAACACTTAGTTCTAGGAAAATTAAGTGTGTTTACAGTGATATAAAATGATGCTTTAACCCTTTGAACACTGAGCTAAGAAATTTAAATTTTCATTCGCTTGAAGTTGTGTCTCGCTACCGCGATCCACAACTTCAAGTGACTGAAAATTTTGTGTTTTTTGTGAAATTTAAGATTTTAAGTCCCAACATATATCAGTGTTTCAAGATTGGAATGTCTACTGTAGTCGACATCAGTGTTGTAAGGGTTAATGCATCGTGAGGGTCTAAAGGGTTAAATTGCAGCAGCAATTCACAGCACACAGTGAATGAAAATATGATTTCTCAAAAGCAAAGGGTGTATTTGATTAACCCTTATCCTGCTGATCACAACTATTTTCGTTTTTAATCTGTTTTTTTTTTAAATTCGCAGTAGCAGTAGCGAGACACAACCTTATTTAAATAGATTACCTTTGATTTCTTATTATTAGTCACATTAAACGATAAAAGACAAAAATTATTTTACCATAAAACAATGTATCTTGCAGGCTGTGTTTGGGTCGTTCAGTGGGGAAGCATGGAGCACTTACTCTGACATCAGCGGCTTTAGGTTTGGTATCCTGTTTGGCGCGTCTTTTGGCAGTGGGGATTCTATGCAGCTCACACCGTCCTCAGCCGGACTTGGGCACAGGGTGAGCTCAATGTCATTTTGCAATAAAAAACTGAATTTATTTTCATTTTTCATAGCCCTCTTACCCCTACTGCTGCTGAATTGTTAGTTCTTATTTTTCATCTGACTTCAAATTTCAAAATCTTGAAAGTTTGGTTATCTGATTGACTGAGTATCTTTCACAAACTCTTTATCATTTTCAGTGACATTGAAACATGCTTGGAATCAGATATATATATGTTCATTTTTGATTAATATGTATAACATATATGATATCCCACTAAAAAAGTTGACAATTTTGTAGCTAACGTTATTTTAGTCTAGAGAATATTGTGGTTATTATTCTTGTCAAAGTATTTTTCCATCACATAAATAATGATCTATGTAATTAAATAGAGTAATAGCAAAACTAATATTTCACTTTTTTATGTTAGTGAAAAAATGATGTAAACTGTGCAAACATATCGTCGCCTCGGAGCTAAAGGATCCTATCTGACACTCGTTAGAGTGGCAGATAGGATCCTTTAGCTCCGAGGCGACGATATTATTGAAACGTTTGGTTTATATATTCTCCTGAGTACCTGTACTATTTTCTATATTTCAGTTGATGAACAGTAAGGTCTTTTCACGTACAAGTCCCCTGTTCATGCATGACTTTAGCGAGGACACTCCGATTACCATGAAGAACTGTACTAATAAAGACTTTTGTCTGTTATATACAACACCTATACTGGCATTCAGGTGAGTTTTTGTGCTTTATCCCTGGGGATTGAATTTTGGTGCCAGAATCTGACATCAAAAATCCTCAACTGAAGTAGATGAACTTTGTATAATTGTTGTAGAATAATAAAATAGGTATTCAAAAGAGGCACAAAAGCTAACTTAACCCTTGGGCTTACAATGCTGGATTATTTTTGTATAAACCATGGAGAACAAAGGGTTTTATTCAATTTGAAATTATCATTAATGTCTTAGGTAGTTCTTTCTAATTCATTTGAATACCTATGTTATGTGTCTACAACCATTAGAAATAGTGTGGGGGTCGACTTTAGACGTCAGAATCTGGCGTCTGCAGACGTCATATTCTGACGACGAAAGTCGCTTCCCGTGCTGTAAGGGGAAGTGTGTTTTTCAGCATCACAGTTTCATTTTTTGGTCTCAAATGAAACAAATATGAGTAATTTTCACCCACTTGAAGTTGTGGGTCGCGGTAGCGAGGCACAACTTCAAGTGGGTGAAATTTTTATTGAGATAACACAGCAGGTAATGGGTAAATTAAAAATAATATATGTTCGTTTTCATTTACCAGAGGTGCTGAGCTGCTACTAGTTGGAGAGCTGGACAAGTGGGTGCCTATGTCTGCTAAACGCGTGTCAGATATAAACATAAGCGCACACTTCGTCGAGATCAGCCTTAAGGGAGGTGTGAGGGAGACAGTGCACTTCACCGTCCTCTACGCCAACTCGGCCATACAGTTCAAGTGTGTGCTGTCAGAGTCTGGTACGGCCTCTGCAATGATTACAGAACATAAAAACTTCTGTACGTGATTAAATCCTCTCTGAAATATGTTTCCAGACCAATTTAAATTCATATAATTATATTTTGAGTCTTTATATCAGGGTGATTTTAGGAACAGATTAAATAATTGACAGTTATAAGAAATTTTATAATCTTGCCACCCAGGTGTACCAGATGAACTCGGTGATCGAAAAGTTAAGGAGTTAAGCACACTATCATGTCTATGGTATCAGATAACTGATAAAATTATTTGAATTCCCAAGGAAAAATAGCAACACTAAACTGATTTATCATTGGAAGGCATCTCAAGAACACCCTGAAGATAATTGTTTCTGCAGCTGGTGAGGCTATCATAACAGTACTAATGCACTGTCATTTTAAATTTAGGCTGCTTCTACAACTTGAAGTGAGTAAAAATTTAAATAAATTAGTTTGCAAGATAAGAGTTAAGAATTGAAGTGGAAACACTACCTAAACTTTTACAGACTACATAGAGCTGATATCAGATGACAAAGTAAACACATTCCATATTATAGAATTTGTGCTATTATTATTTCAATGGTCAATAACAATTATGCATAACTATGCCTATGTCTTGCGAAAAATGAATTAATTCGCATTGATCGAGCAGCTGAAAAAAATTATCAGCTGCAAATATTGTATTTATTGTGCTTTGTTTTCGATGTGTAGTGTTGTTATTCTAATTTTATTGTTTATCAAATATCAACAGCTGATCTGGAAGTAAGAAATCAACCTATTTGTTTAAATGGCAGATTTTATTCATTGTTTGTTCAGTAATATTACTGTGCCAGATTGGCAATTATTGAATAACATTGAAAATGTTTGATAGAAAAATGAATCTGATGGTGGGAAGATTTCATTTCCATTTGAAAGGAATACAGATGTAGTACACTGATGTCTTCCCATAGACACGAGACGTTGAACAAATGTTGGTTTACTGTTGGCCCACTGTCTATGACGCTGGCCCAACAACAAACAACATTGGATCAATATCTCATTTGATGTCAGCTGGGTCCCTTTTAGCTGAGTGATATTTCAAATCCTGTTTATATGTTTTAGATGAGTGTAGACTTATCATGCTTATGTAACCCTCGTTTTTGTCTGATGTTGAAAGTTTTTGTAAATGATTTATTCTGACAATGATAAGTTAACAATATGTACAAGTTAACAAGATGTACTTAATATAAAAAATAATATAATTTATTGTCGTCTTTCAAATATATATATTTTTAATTGTCAATTAATTACTATAAATCAGACTTATGCTGTGCGAATATCAACCTATGTTGACTTTTGACAACTGATTATGTTTGTCATGAATTATACTCAAAGAGTACATTTAATTCATTGACCAGAATGTTGCTTGTGTATGATGAAAAGTTTGAATGTGTATGTGAAGCATAATTCAGGGAATAATTGGTCTATTGATAATATAATATTGACTGATAAATCTTTTTCTAGTCTCAATAGTGTGGTTTTTATGTCGGGTTATGATTTCCATAGTTAGCTAGTACTTGTGTTCATGTGACAATGGAACGTCAAGTGATTCTGAAAAGAAAGAAAAACGTGCCCAAGAAAGACATATAATGGTTAAAGGACAGGCCATGATTCGGCTCTATATTTCGTCAAGAAAAAATCACAATTCATTGTGTAATGCAACATGTTTTAAAAATTGTTAATTTGTTTGAGATTACTATATTAAGCTGATCACTTTTTTAACCCCTTGATTTTCAGTCACTTGAAGTTGTGTCTCGCTACCGCGACACACAACTTCACGTGCCTGAAAATTGTATAATTTGTGAAATTCAAGTCCCACCGTATATAAGTGTTACAAGATTAAAGGCATATTTTACTTTAAACAACTGGTTATCATTCTTATAATGCAAGTGATAATAAATACACACAATGTCTACTGTAGTTGACGGCAGTGTTCTAAGCGCTCAGATGGTTATTATAATGCAATTCAAAGGTGAACAGCAGTAGCTGCTCACTTAAAAAGTAAGGAATTAGTGTTGTTTGCTTTTATCATTGTTTACCCACATTGAATGGTTAATACATTGTTCACTTCATGTTGTTATTGTATCAATGATTTGATGACATTATCATGACCATCGCATACCAGTGTCTGCAATATTGAAATAAAATTATTTTTTCAACTTACTTTATTTTGTTCTATGTTCTCGCCCATACCAACACACTGGCAAGTTGAGGTTGTAGTTTTGCATCCCTACTATTAGAGGGCTGATAAAAGCGGACAGATAACCCTTTAACCGCCGGTGCCGCATATATTCGGGTGTTCGTTTTTTATTAGCACATTATGTACAACCTTTTGAACATTTTAAAGATAGAATGTGACATTAATCAGCCATATTTGAAAACAGTTGACCTTCATTTGGTCAAAACTGAATAATTTTCACTCACTTGGTGTGACGCGAGACACAACCTCAGGTGGGTGAAAATTCAGATTGAATAATTTGGCGGTTAAACGGTTAAAGCGCCAAGCTATAGAATTTATTTTTTCACCCACTTAAACTATGAGTAATCAAGTCTTACCCACGTAAAGTGTTGTGTCGCGATAGCGAGACACTTTGACTTTATACTCCAGCAGCACCTCCTATGTGGAGTATCAGGCTGGAGGGGGGGGGGGGGGAAGGGCTGGTAGACTTAGTCAACCAGCTGACTCTTGAACGCTGCCACAGTTTTTGTATTCTATGGCAGCTGCCGGAAGCGAACTCCAATCAGGGATAGTTAGATGCCAAAAAGAATTTTGTCCCAGTGTGGTGTTAGCTCTAAGATGTTTATAGGCCTGATTGTGCCCACCACGTGTTCTTCTGTCCGCTGGGATTAAACGGTCATTGATAGGAATTTCGACTAGCTCATTTAAAATTTTGAACATTACAAGTCTAGAATTTTTACGTCTTGTTTTCAAGTCAGTCCAGCCCAGGTTCTGAAGGAGAGATGTCACACTGGCTGTTTGTCTATAATTTTGGGTGACAAATCTTGCTGCTGATCTTTGAATTTTTTCTAATTTATCAATATCTTTTTGTCTAAAGGGGTCCCAAACTGCTGAAGAGTATTCTAAGGATGATCTGACCAGGGAGAAATAGGCAGTCTCCCTTAGATTAGGGGGACATGCCTTCAGGTTCCTCCGAAGGAAGCCCAGAGTGGAATTTGCTTTACTTGTAATTCTGTTAATGTGGGCCTCCCATTCCAGGGTCTCACTAAGGCAAACACTAAGATATGGTGTTGATGAAACGTTCATTAGTGTTTCGCCTTTAAGGGTGTACTCAAATTCCAGGTTTTTTTATTTCGGCCTGGACACCCTCAGGACTGAGCATTTCGAGGGGTTGAAACACATCCCCCATCGATCTGCCCAGTCCTGTAACGCAGATAGGTCTCTCTGCAGCTGCTCCTGATCTGCTCGACATTTTATCAGGCGATACAGGAGGCGAACCTGCGAGGAGACCGTGGAAGGGAGGTCATTAATATAGGTAAAAAAGAGTAGGGGTCAGAGAACAGTACCCTGGGGCACACCGGACCTCACACGAGCTGATTCTGAAGAGCTGCCATCAACTACTACTTTTTGGGTTCTATTGGTCAGAAAATTTTGAATCCAATTAAGAGTTGTTCCCCGAATTCCATAGTGGTCAAGTTTGTGCAAGAAACGTTGGTGGGGGACAACATCAAAGGTCTTACTAAAATCCAAGACAACAACATCTGTTTGTGTCTTGCTTTCAAAATTATAAGTGGATAAGACTTAATTACTCGTATTTCTTTAATTTCGGACCAAACATTTGCAAATCTTGATGTTTAAGCACATCTCATTCCCAATACCTGATTTAACGTACTAATAACACAGATTGTAGTCATGCTTGGCGATATCTGGATAGATTGTGAATGACGTCAGTGAAACTACAACTTGTAGTCCCCCTGATTGCCATATCTTATGGCGATCGCATAGGCACTATTCCATGATGCGTCGCTTAACTGATAGTCGTCCTATCAGTTTATAATAGGCATACCTTTTTCTTAAGCGACGCGTCCTGGAATAAATTTAAACAATTTTAATTTCATGGAAACTGATTCAGTCTTCTGTGGAAATTGCGGTAGCCATATACCAGGTCCGGGTCCAGCCGTTTTTAAATGGCCGCCCTTTTAAAAACCACCGTGCGTTCATAAGCACTCGCAACGCACTTCCGACGAGTGTGTATAAACTACCGGGCATTTTTAAATGGTCGGACAATACGACTGGTTAACTGTACATTTTATTCTATAAAATCAGCTATTTTCTGTTAATTATACCAGATTTGGTATAATGTATAAATTGACACAACACATCACTACTTAGTAATGAACTTGAGAAGCAGAATCTGCGAAATACGATGCTTTAACTCGTAAAAATAGTGAAAAATAGATTTTCTGACCACTGATACCCACCTCCTTAAAGTATAATTGCTAAAAAATGTATACGTTATGCTAATATCATGGGGTGGTGGATATAGTGACGGTCAAATTGTATGCGGCATTTGTATATTCTATGTGGCATCTTTTTTGTATACACGATTTAGTGCACAAAAAATATATACAAACCAGGAGCGCTGTCATTTATCCCACTTCCTAGGTAAGGTCTGCGGAAATTCACCTTACAAAAACGACTAAAATGTAATTATTATATACTTAACTAAACTGCATCTTCATATTGCCAATTCATATGAAGTTATGAACTGTGATTCGTCATTTTTTGGAGCTAGTCCATTTGCTTTTCTGCCTTGAAAAGCCAAAAGGCAGTATCTGCTTACTTAACAAGTAAGCAGACACTGCCTTTTGGCTTTGCACGGCAGTATACAAGTGAACAAGGCCGACCGTTTATAAACGCAGGGTGTTGCTGCAAGTGCTTATTAACGCACGGCCGTTTTTAAATGGGCGGTCAAATAAACGGCTGGACCTGTACCTGTTTACACTGAATGCACATTTGGCGTAAATATCGACCTAGTACTGGCTGTGCCTTTAAATGTCATCTGCTTTAAATGTCCTCTATTGCAACACAAAAAAAAACAATTTAAGCCACACATATTTCATATTTAGCTCATTGGAATCATTGCACCTTCTAAAATGTCAAACCGTTTCTATTTTCTAAAATTATTCAAAAACAGCTGAATGTAGGCTACATGTTGGTATCGTATTGCATTAGATTTACATTAATGGAACTTATTCCAATAATGTATTAACATGTTCACAAAACGGATTTTTGGGGATCTGCTAGTGTGTGTCCCAAATGGTTTTCACTGACATTTTGTCAAAAACGGCAACACCCATAAATTTAGTTTTCTGTCATCACATGGCCCATAGTGGGCCCAGCAGAGGTTGTTTCTTCATAAGCATAAGGTTCCGACGTTTGAGCTGTGTGTCGAGCCATTGGTTTGTCCCATAATAACCTTGGTTTGTTTTCGACACAGCTCTCACTGAGAGCCATATGTCTACCTGATATCAATTAATATTCCAATACAATTTAAATAATTGAACAGAATGAGAGTTGGACGCTGGGGAAGCTATCAGATGTTTCACTTTCGAGATCAAATCTATTATGATATGGATAGGATATTTTGCAATTATATATATTGTTTTGGGAAATCTTACTCTTGATCTTAATAGCACCTGGGACACCATAGCCATATTAGCGGTAAATATCATTCTCAAGGGGCTGACCTAGATCTTAGGCACATCACTTGACGTGATCTTGGTCATCTCGACCAATGACATTATCTAGGTCAGTCACATCAATGGACCTTATAACATTAATGACATTGATCCAGTGTTGGTTCATTGCTGGGCTATTCACACCATCCTTATCTGTGAAGTGTCACCCCCGCTGACGTTTGCAATGTCCCTGTTATGTAACATTGAGTTGAAGTTCATGAAGAAATTTAAATGAAAAAAAAATCAAATTTCGTGTGATTTAAAGGGACTAACTCAGGCTAAAATCATCACAAAATCTGTGATTTTATTTTGGCTTATTAATATGACCATATGATGTAAACATGTCCATAGACTAGAACTGCAAAAGTTTTTTTAATTTTTGTGCTGCGGATTTACCAGTTAGACTAGATATACAGACGAAATTCCCGTATTTCTTATTTTTAACATAGTTGTCCAAAATAAGAAATCAGGAATTATGTCAAAATAAAGTCACCGATTTTATGATGATTTTAGCCTGGATGTGGACCTTTAATATTTATTATTGCCATTGACGATGAAAGGCTGTGGTGCATATTTGAGGCAGCGAGGATCGAAACCGGAGATATCTGAAAATGTGGGTATTTTCAATGAATTGAAAATGTGGATGTCGTGTGCTAGTTTAATTTAATATTTTGCTCATTCGCGTTCTTGAATTTACAGTAGACCATAAACTTCAACTGTATATTTATCTTAAAAACGAACTTTTTAAGGTTGGTCCAGGTTGCATCTAAAAACGTCCATATAGAAATACATGGTTTTCAATGGAAATACAAAACAATAAATAAATGTCGAAAACGTTTTGTTAACCTTGAACAAATTATAGATATCTAGGCCTATAAGACGTTCATATACCAAGTAGGACACAGCATACTTTTTATTCATTTCATTCACAGGTAGGCCTAAGCATTTTCTGGATGGACTGGGGAACGGACGCCAATCATTGTCAAATAAAAACAGGATATGTTTTTCCCCTGTAATAATTATCGATAGACTCTATCTATGGTAATAATCACATGCCTAAAATCTATGTTTATTTTCTTTAAGAATATTTGACCAAGATTGACTTGGTGCTTTAACATGTAGTAGCCTAGGTGGGTAGTTATGCTTCGTAAATATCCATGGCAGCCAATACAATGGCACGCATGCTCAGCACGGTCAACGGCCACAGGAGTGGGGTCCGTAGCGTAAATTTTTATTCAGTGAAGCATAGCGACCCATGCCTACTTTGTTGTCTGATATAAAACATAGAAGTAGAATGTAGATCTATGTAGTCGACATCTGTGCTCTTCCCAGCAAACACAAAACACTTGTAGAACATTTGCATAACGTCGGCACAATACTTCGACGTTGGTCCAACATTGTACAAATAATATACAAAGATTAGCGTTTACTGGGTAAAGGTAAATACAGTGCGATTATAACAATAATTATATCAATACCACCGTATATAGCATAGTACCATCACATCTAAATTACAAATAGCTTCACATTTGGTACAAATATATAATTATTCTATAGGCACACACTTAACGCTGAAACGCGTAGAACACAATACGTTGACCCAATATTGGGTAAATGCTGGTCCAGCGTCGTAGACGGTGGTCCAGCAATAAACTGACATTGGACCGCCAATCTATGTTTGCTGTGATCACGATCTCGAAGTTGGCACATTTACAAATCAGGTCCAAAGGCTCACAAGTCAACAATTAAGTATTTCAGGTTCTATAGGCCTAATATAATTGCGCCATATATTCATCATGATCTGATAATACCAAGCTATTATGTATGGTCTTATAATAAGACCTTATTAATCTAAAGTATCCGCCACTTGTTGTCTCAGAATAATTATTTGACCCATTGCTTATATCCCTTAGCCGGCATCGTCCCAATCGACTACCACCATGTTACGAGCTCACAAGTGAACTGAATGGGCTACCGCGGGAATCAGGTAAATTTTGAAAGTCGTTCGTCTTTTTGTGGTCCCTAATAGGACTTTGGCTATATCTACAAAATACAGGGGACATCAAATGCTGGGTATCACAATGAGGTTGAAACTAGCAAGGCTAGAAGCTATAAGCAGTAGTTCCAAGCCCAGCCGACACAACATAAATACCCATCCTCAGCATTCAAAAATAAATCCACTGATACATCTCATGCAAAGGCAAACAACGCTAATCGCTTACTTCTCAAGTTACCAGTTAATGTTGCTTGCCTTTGCGTGGATAATTACAGAAAATTAATTGGACACGCTTTCGATGTTCTTTGAGACTTTCTACGTATAAAGCTGTCATATAATTGTGTCGTGTATACAAAGCCAAGAAGCAGTTTCTGTAGTGAAGCTGTTACCAGAAAACGGACGATATACAATCAATTTAATACATTTAGTACAAAACATTCCCACCAACCAGCATCTATAATATTATACTGTCGTGCAAAGCCAAAAGGCATTATCTGCTCACTTTACAAGTGAGCAGATAATGTATTTGTGTCCAATTGTGGAGAAAGGTCCAAAATGAAACCTAGCTTTTCGCTGACATGTTATGCTAATATTCTCAGATTAACTTTTACAACACTGAAAGATATTTTAACCACGGAGACCAAAGATTTTTTTCAATTTGAAATCTTCATAAATTGTTAGCTCTTTCATTTGAATACCTATGTATACATTTTTTCATTATTCCAATGCGGAATCGGACGTGTACGTCAGATTTCGACGGTTAAAGCCAACCACCGCACTGAGGGGTTAAACCCAAACGAAAATTGTTAAATGGTCTAACTTTTAAATCATACCATCTGTTTTACGAGTTTTCTGGGATAGTTGCAAAAATTCCATGAAAATCGCTTCAAAATTAATTGAGTAATCGGCGAAAAGCCAGGTTTTATCTTTGACAAACCCCCCTCCCCCACCGTCAAATCAACTGCAAGCGATCAACACCTGATCAAAGCACGAACCTCATTTATGACCAGAATAAGCTGTATATCAATTTCACTAGTCAGGACTAATTAATATTATGTTAAATATTTGTATTTCACATAATTTGGCTGATTGAACATACTGCAATGCAAACAACAAAAATTTGCAAAGCACACAACAGACCAACGCGAGAGCAAAAACGCAGAAGAAGACAACATGCTAACAGACGCGAAATTGGAAGCCTTATTTTTCCACATTTACAAACAAATCTTTTTGCGCTCGCGTGCGAGTTGGTGTGTTTTGGAAATGATACAAAAGTGTATTTGATAATTTGTGCGTTTCCGCTTGCGTTTAGGAGTTTTGGAAATTATGGTGTGAAAATAGTATTTTTTTCTCAATAGTGTATTTTATATTGTTCGCGCCCGCCCTCGCGTTGACGTGTTTTGGGAGTGATACAATCGTTTATTTGAAAATTTTCGCGCTACCGTTTGCGTTGGTGAGGTTTAGAAATGATACAATACCAGTAGTGTATTTGATAATTTTTGCCCTCGAGTGCGCGTTGGTGTGTTCTAGGCCTACTCTTTTTTATACTTACGAAGGCACAAGAAAAGCCACGCATCATTTGATGAAATATTCGCCAATATCAATAGGGCCTTTAAGTATTTGAAAAAATATATATTTCAGTAAAAAGCAAGCAGATTTATATTCAACTTTTAAGGTATTTAAATTTTAAGAACAGATCTACAGGCAAGTATGTTAATTTTGTGAAAAAAATCAAATCAACAGCGTCTGGCCGAGTTATAGGCCTAACCCATGTCCATTTCCAACCAACACTCGACATTCACCCAATGTAGATTCAATGTTGGTCCGCCGTCTTCGACGCCGGCTCAGCATTGAATTGGGTGAACGTATGGTATTTGCTGGGCTGTAGCTCACAGAGAGAGGCCACCAAATCAAAGGAGAACACAGGAATTCTTCTCCACGAAGGGGTTCAGTTTTTTGTCCATTCCCGTGATCAGAATGTCCTGCTCCTTGTGCTGCTCCGCGTACTCCACAATATCCCTGGCAGTCCGTGAGACAGGCGTCCGGATGATGCTGTGCTCGAACCTCAGCTGCTCCACCAAGTGCTTCTGTGAGGAGATGGCAGCGGCCAGCTTGTCCGCGTGTCCTCCAAAACTCATGACGTCCACGTGGCCGGGGGTGTCGGTGCTGTGCACGCCAACGGACGATCTGTCAAAATAGAAGATGTAAATGGAGGAACATATATATATATATAATTGATGTATTTAATTTGTAGTGAGTTTCGTAGAAAATTGTACCGAATTTCGAATCGTATCGATTATTAACAGTTGCCCTCATAATACAAAGATACATTATTTACACACAGTCTTTCTGGTTTAACTATCAGAGATGAAGTGGAGCTAGGTAACAAGGTACGGGTAGTACTTGGGAACCGCGGCTCAAATTGTAATGCAGGTGAGGCGTAATAGTTACAGATGGGAACGAAATGAAGACCGTAACGCTGTAGTTGTGTGGTCACAAGGTTTTTATTTCAAAAGACCATTATAGCGGCTATTTCGCCTTTATCGTTATCAGATGGTGAGAAATGAAAATACATACCGCTCTGAAGTACACTTCTGAATCATAGACCTTTATTTCGCCAAATTTGGATAATTTTCACGCACTTGAGGTTGTGGGTCGCGTCAGCGAGACACAACTTTTGTAAACGTTAGTGAAAATTTTAATTTATTAATTAATTTTGACGGTTATAAGGTTACAGCACTACATCTTAAAAGGTGAATTTGTACCCACCTCAACTTATGTCTCGCTGCCGCGACCCGCAACTTCAAGAGGTAAAATAATGCTTACTATGTGCAGCTTGAATTAAAATATAACATGTAGGCCTAAATTTAGCAAATTAAGTCATCATTTCGCCTTCAATCTTGTCTTACTTAAATGACAAATAAATAGGAGGACAACGACTATAGACGTGATTAGAACTGAAAGGGTAAAGCTGCATTATTAACCCTTTCAACGCGGGGACCGACTTTAGACGTCAGAATCTGACGTCAATAGACTAAGTGTAGAATGTATAATGGCCTTCTATGGAGTAAAATATATTTAATAGCCGTAGACCCACAGCATGTACATGTATTCACATGAAGCAGAAAGAGCTATAACCGAAATATTTATGATGGTTTAAAATTGAAAATCACCCTTGGTTTATATAAAAAATATTTCAGCGCTGCGAGGGCTAAGTGTCACGTCCTTATGTAAACATGTCAAATTGAGCCAATAACGGCAAACTTCTCATGTTATCTGACACTATGTGGCCATATTTTTAGTATCAATCTATTGTCAGGATTATCTACTATGCCTTCTAAAATGTAAACATGGGCAAGTATTACTTTGATAATAGTGATCCTGGTTTCCTGATAATGTCTCCAGTGCTATTGTTTATGTCACATATAGGCAATACATTCGTCACTGAATTCCCGTAACCTTGGATATCAATTAACCCTTTAAGCCCGCACGATGCATTAAAGCATCATTTTACATCCCTGAAAACACAATTGATTTCCCTACAACTAGGGGTTTTAGGAGGAAAATTACCATGAAACTGGTTTACCAATACATGGTAATTTTCTTTACTTTTTCACCCACATCAAATCATCTTCATCCACTACGCGGCTTGTAGTGGATGAAGATGACTATGGTTAATTCAGGCTTGAAAGGGTTAACCCTTACAGCGCTGGAATAGTGTTGTATAAACCATGGAGACCAAAGGGTTTTTTCAATTTAAAATCATCATAAATGTCTTAGTTAGCGCTTTCCGGTTCATTTAAATACCTATGTTATGGATCTATGGCTATTATAAAAATTCTCAATTCTTTTAGGGCGGGGACCGTCTGCCGACAGAATATGACGTCTACAGACGTCAGGTTCGACGTTCTGACGTATAAAGATGATCCCCGCGCTGAAAGGGTGAGGCCACAAGTACCGCTACAGTGAGATAGGCAGGTAAAAATTATTCAATAACATGAAGCAATTGCCAACTCCAAGCACATGAAATAAAAAACAATCACGTTAAATATATACATTTATTAAACATAAAATTATGTGTTGTTACCAGTCGTGCAAATATCACTTAATATGAACGTAGCCCAAGTGTTATCAAGCTTATCATCGTGCAATTATTGGTTTAATCACGTGACCGTGTATTACTAATCAATAATACATGGCTATGCCTTGTTTTAATCACGTGACAATTATACATGTATTATTATTAAATAATACACGGCTAGGCCTCAGGGTTTGGAGCTGAAAGGGTTAAAGTCTACATATTTTAGAAATAGCAAACACGGACATCATGGTAGCCATAATATAATTCGACATGTTTGTTGAAGAATTGAGAGGTAATCTAGACTATAATTATTGTTCATATGTTTAATAAACAGAATACGACATCGTTGTCTGAATATTGGAACTCGTATCGTAACGTTCAGGACTGTAACGGAACTTGACTTCGTCTAGTTCCGTTACAGCCCTGACCGTTACGATACTCGTTTCAATATTCAGACAACGATGTATTATTAGATATTATCGCATTGCCACGTAACATACAGATACAGTTACAGATCTGGTAAATTGATTGCAATATATTTGTATCGTGAAAAAGCACTTCGAAATCGCTCTGGAGCGTTGTCCGCAATGAATGAATGAATGAATGAATGAATGAATGAATGAATGAATGAATGAATGAATGAATGAATGAATGAATGAATGAATGAATGAACGAACGAACGAATGAATGGATGAATGGATGAATGAATGAATGAATGAATGAATGAATGAATGAATGAATGAATGAATGAATGAATGAATGAATGAATGAATGAATGAATGGATGGATGGATGGATAGATGGATGGATGGATGGATGGATGGATGGATGGATGGATGGATGGATGGATAAATGAATGAATGAATGAATGAATGAATGAATGAATGAATGAATTAATGAATTAATGAATAAATGAATAAATAAATAAATGAATGAATGATAAATGAATGAATGAATGAATGAATGAATGAATGAATGAATGAATGAATGCATTAGCGAATGAATGAATGAATGAATGAATGAATGAATGAATGAATGAATGAATGAATGAATGAATGGATAAATTAAAGAATGAATGCATGAATGAATAAAATAATTAATGAATAAATAAACGAACAAACGAACGAACGAACGAACTAATAAATGGGGAATGTAGCCTACACAGTCATATCATCAGCTGAGGATGGTGAAATAAATGCGATGACACAGCTGCCTTCTTAGACAAATGCAGGGTTAATGGTGGAACACCGTCACCGACGGTGGACCATCATTTGTCCGGCACTGGTTCAGCGTTTTGTGGTTGCTGGGATAGCACATTGGCCTCATATAATATAGTTAATAACTAATTCCTATAATCAGTAATACAACTAATTGAATACGTCGAGTGCCGTCCGATAAGGCGCTATAAAACGTATCTGGAAAGCTGGAAAATCTAGAGTGAGTCTGAAGAGAAAATCATTGTCGCTGGCGGTTTGAACAAGCAGTACGATAAGAAATGTAACAAACACACTTATTGATTAGCCATATTATTGTAGAATTCGCTATTTATTCATACAGGCCCAACTGCAGATATATCTAATGTAAAGTTGCCTACTGGTATAAAAACACAAATCCGTTTCGTACGCATTCTCCATTATTTAGTGCGTTGAAAAATGACACACTTTTTTTAATCGGTCATCTACAGTAGCTGTCAGTGCAACGTATCTGTGATAACGTTTGTCCATACAACAGCAGACAAAGTTTTTAGGGGAGGAGTTTCGATTTTAGAAATAGTCAGAAGGAGAGGACACTGTCAATAAACGACATAAGAGGTTGCCAGACCAGGTGGAAGCTTTGCTCGATCGGTCTCGTTAATTTCCATCTCCTCTTTCTTGTTAGCCACAATTCACATGTCATTCTTATCGTGTTTATCAGTTTGACCTTAAAACATCTATACGATAACGACTGAGACGTTTACTAGCTCGGGAACGATACAACTACTCATGCGCGGTCGTTATCGTATAATATCGTTTTGGTCAGACTTTATAAAAGCGCATGTGCTCAACGTAATCTCGCCAAACATTCGCTGAACATTCGCCAAGCATTCGCCGAAAGCATTGGCCGATAAGCTCATTTGCATGTGATATGTGAATGCAGGACTTATGTTTGGCGACATTTGCATTCGCTGAGCATTCGTGCTGCACTCGCTGGGAGACTCGGCAAATGTTCCACGAGCATTCACTATACTCGTCACTATATTCACCAAGCATTCGCTGAAGGCATTCGCCGAAACCTTTTTTTTTCAATAAGAGATATCAACTGACAGCAGAATGAATATTCTACTACATAGTGCTGGCCCGGCAGCACCCCATTTTACGTCAATTAATAAATTAATGGGGAGCAGCGATAGACCTACCTAAAATTTATTAGTTTAAAAAAAACATGCACTTTCTCTTGACGTTTTATTGGCCAAATGTCAAAGCGCACGGTGGCCTAGTATTTATGACAGTCAGCACGACACCTTGAGCCAGCTGACCGTTGGCCCACGGTCTGCGACGCTGGCCCAACATTAAAACAACATCTGTTTAATGTGTTGTTCACTGGGATATCTGATATCCCGTTTTCTTCCGCCCGTCGCCTTTTTTGGTTTCTTAACTGCAGTGACTGGCAATGAGACTGGCTTCATTTAGCAGCTGTCAACCCTCAGGTTTTCGGCGAGCTTTGACTGCGTTATGCCAAAGTCTGCACTTAAATGTAGCCTATCTAACTGGAAATTTCAACCTACATTACAAAATATATAATTAATTTATTGATCCCTTCCAGCGCGGGTATCGACTTTAGATGTCAGAATCTGACGTCTGTAGACGTCAGATTCTCAGCAGACGTCTAAAGTCGATCCCCGCACCGTAGACCATGCAATACCATAGGTATTCAAATGAAGCAGAAAGAGCTGACTAAGACATGTATGATGATTTCAAATTGAAAACACCCTGTGGTCTCCATGGTTTATACAAAAACAATTAAGCGCTTTAAGGGTTAATACATGGTCTGGCTAGACCCACAGGTCTACACGGTCTGACTCTCAAGCATGTTTCAAATCAAACACCACTGAATTAAAATGATCAAATTGTTTGTGATACATCATATGCTCAGTTCATTATAACCTAAATTTACGATATGTCTATTTCTTATAGGTTAACATTTGTTTTCGTCATTTGAAGCTGGAAATTGCGTCAGCAATTCCAGCCTTAATAGGAGGTTACATGCCCTTATGTCAGCCAGTAAACCGTCGTGGGATTTTTTTGCGTAATTCTTGCCAATGTGAATTTTTGCAAAGATTGTTAACTGAAAATTGCCAACGAACCATCTTTTAATTTATTTCGGCGACCATTTTGGACCATTGGCGACCCAGAATCCCAAAGACCGCCAAACGACATAGTGATACATTAGCTTTTGAACTATTCGAAGCATACCGGTAGTCTGGTGTAATACTTCATTTTCACATAAATTGTACTGATAAAGCTATTTATGCAGCCATTGCATCTTTTGAGGTATCTTCCTATGAAGTATGCACAATAGCTGCTGTAAAATAATAAAAAAAGTTGTATAACATCTGAACCCGAACTAGTTTATATGCCAGCTGTAGATTAGCATTTGGTTCCAAAAGTCCATCATAGGCCAACACCTAGCTAAAATTGGGAATAATAGGAATATTAATATGGCTGATGAAGTTGTGGCATTATACACAAATTTGACAGTTTAATATTTTGTGTCTTGCTTAAACAAGCATAATTATACTTTCAATATAGGGTGAAAATTTTAAGAATTAACTAATGTGATGATCTCAATATTTTTTGAAAGCTTTATACAGGGAAATAATTAGTTAAGATTCCAACATTTGACCACATATGTAATACCAGTCCCATATGTGCTTACATGTATTATGACCCATACGCTCAGACCTGCCAGCACTTACAATGGAGAAATGTAAATAATCATATATATCCTTTTAACCATCAGCCTGTTGTCCTCTTTCAATATTAAAATTTAAAAAGGCATGTGAATCTGTTGCTTTTCTATTATTTTAGCTCCGAATATGCTCTTGTCTCACTCTAAAATTAGAATGCGGTTCGATTTTCTACGTTTCAACCAAGGCATCTCAATTATGGTTG
Organism: Flabesymbios commensalis; assembly: GCA_964017125.1. NCBI lineage: Eukaryota > Metazoa > Annelida > Polychaeta > Terebellida > Flabelligeridae > Flabesymbios > Flabesymbios commensalis. The sequence goes on from OZ024913.1 coordinate 35,709,113, forward strand.
TACCAATCCAATCTATGTTGCGTCAACTCCACCATGCCCCGGTGGAATTAACCCTTTGACTTCCAGGCCGGGGTGCATGCCAGGATCCAGATATACTGGTGTAGGAGTTCTATTTTTCGTCATTTGAAGCTGGAATTGCTAACGCAATTTCCAGCTTCAAATGACGAAAAATACATGAATGTAGTATATATTTGACAAAAATTTGTGTCATTTTATGGTTACGTTCATTGACGAATGACGACGGAAATTTCCGTCATGTATGGTAGTGAAAAGGTTAACGATTGGTCTAAAAAACATGCCACCATAATACATGTATGTAGGACTTGATATCGACGTTGAATCAACGTTGACATTCAAGATAAATGGTGATCGTATGCCATTTAGTAATGGTATGGCTTTTTTATCATCTACATTTTCTGTATCGCCCGTTTTATCACATCGCCTCACTTATATTACACATGGCAGGCTTTATGAAACGCACTCGCGTCCCACTGGGAGCACGACGTTGTTGCGACGATGTATCAACGTCATTGATACAAAAAAGCTTAAAATTAATAAAAAATAATGAAAAACCTGTCATTTCAAGAGTATAAAACCTACTTTGGCGACATGTCATGTTCTTGTACATCATTTTTGTCAATATTCTTTAATTACTTTCGTCAGCATTAGGCTGTATTATAAAAACAATATATCAAATTATGATTATTGAAACATTTTTTGAAAAAAATATGTATGTTTAAAATTTACACTTGAAACGTGATTTTGTACATCATTCCCCACGTTAGCAAAATTAAATCTTCGTACGTCAAAAATATTTACACCATGAATATGAACTTGAACAATCAACCAGCTAGGTAATTGGTTTATCTAATAAAATATATAACCCAAGATATTATAATAAATAACTACATATAGTGGCATCGATTTGTCAGTCACGGAGCTCGCTGTCTTATTTTGGGTAACAATAGCACTGCAGTCTACGCACTGTAGCCTACAGCAAGAGATTTGTATACTAGCTGCCCGTGTGACATGGTTTTGAAATGTGTGGCTATTGCCTGCACTTGTTATTTCAGAAAAATACCGCTATGAGGTAGGCATGTTTGTACAATTTGCATTGGTCAAAATTTACGTCACCATCTCTGTCATGAATCAGTAGTAACGTTAGCATTTTTGGTTTGTAAAGATTTGACAATTCAAGTCTGTTAAGTGCCCAGTTTGTACCTGTGAACATGACAATTCCATAGAAAATGAAATAATGTAGTTCATTACAGCGAATGTAATGATTTGCACCAGTCGAGGCTATAATGGCTATAAACGCTATTAAACGCATTTTGTGTTTGTTCTGCTATCGTTTATGAATACTGGACAAACCACACACTAACGTTAGATTTCTTGGATGTTTTTCACTGTGAACGCTATGTTATTTGGATGTTTTTCATCGGTAACCAGGTAACGGTAAATGCTATGTTGATGTTTTTCACTGTGAACGTTATGTTAATTGGGTGTTTTTTCACTGTTAACGTTATGGCAATTGGATGTTTCTCACTGTTAACGTTATATTTCTTGGATGTTTTTCATTGTGAACGTTATGTTATTTGGATGTTTTTCACTGTTAACGTTATGCTATTTGGGTGTTTTTCACTGTGAACGGTATGTTAATAGGATGTTTTTTCACTGTTAACGTTATGGTAATTGGATGTTTCTCAATGTTAACGTTATATTTCTGTGAACGTTATGTTTTTTTGTGGATGTTTTTGATTGTGAGCGTTATGCTTTTTAGATGTTTTCATTGTTGGGGTTAGAAAAAATAGATGTAGGCCTCTATTGGTGGAATTCTACTTTACTTCATAAACATGATTAAATTAAAGTAGTTTAAATATTTTTGAGGAGCCCATGTTGAGACATTCCACCTGGAAATTAAGGAGCACGTGAACCTTAAGCACACAATTGTTCTGAAACATTCTATATGCATGTTAATTGAGAAATAAGCTGATCTCTTTAATCGAAAAATTTATCATTTTTTGTATTTACGAAAAAAAACATCTACCACTCATGAAAAAAACAGTTCAAACGAAAAGTAGCAAAATTGATCAATAGCCATGTCAAGAACGAACTGTATCAGGGAAGTGTGGGACGTGATGCAATGGATAAAGCGTAGAACTTTGCAATTAGCTGCTGCATGCCTGCCTTGCGAATTTAAGGCTCGCTTGGGGCATGATTTTCAGAGAAATATCATGTTTCTCCTCTCTCCACGCTAGGACATTGATGTGTCAATGTGGTGTTCCCACGTGCTTCATTTCACTCAAGTGTGACTGAATAGGCTTACCAGGTGGGATAGAGATGGAAAATATATGGCCCTTTTCGCGTGCGGGTCACATATAGGCTAAACTGGGCCGGGAGGACCTGAGGATGGTGAGATGAATGATATGACAGTGGAGTAGAGAGAGGAGAATGAGAGAGCAGTTACCCGGAAGTACAAAGTCGGAAGTACAAAGTCCGCAAATGTCGCAAACAGTCGCAAACAGTTGCAAACGGTCGCAAATGATTGCAAACTGTCGCGAATGGTCGCAAGCGGTCACAAATCATCGCAAACGGTTGTAAATGGTCGCAAATAGAGGCAAACAGTCGCAAACGGTCGCAAATAGTCACAAACGATCTCAAGAGGTCGCAAACGGTTGTCAATGGTCGCAAATAGACGCAAACAGTCGCAAACGGTCGCCAATGGTCACAAACGGTCGAAACTGATCGCAAACGGTTGTAAACGGTTGCAAGGGGCCGTAAACGGTAGTAAACGGTCAGAAGCGGTCGCAAATGATCGTACATTGTCACAAACGGTCAAAAATAATCGCAAATGGTCGCGAACGATCGCAAATGGTTGAAAGCGGTCGCAAAAGTTTCAAAAGGTCGCAAATTGTCGCAAACGGTCGCAAATGGTCACAAACGGTCCGTTCCAAAAGTCATACATGTTTTAAATGACGCAAAGTCCGCAAACAAAAAATTCAAAAAATGTACGTCTAAACTTTATCACTGTTACTTGTCACAGTTGTCTCTAGTTTTGATTGAAGTGTCCTAGACCAACGTACTAACGAGCACACACAAGCAAATTCAACAGCACTAGGTATCTTTCGTTTTTTCTTATCCCAACAAATGTTTATCAATGTTGATTCAACGTTAGGCGTCGCAGTCGGTGGACCAACACTAAAACGACGTTAGCCCAACATTGAAACAAAATTGAGTCGATGGGTTATATTCCCAGCGGGCTGTTATTCAAGCAGATTAATGTTGAGTCATTGTTTCTCCACCGTCTACGATGCTGGTCCTACATTAAACTAACTTTGGGTCGACCAACTGGGATTTATATATAACAGCGAATTATTTCATTATGTAGATCATGACGATTGCCGTCGATATTTTTTTGCCTGTCTAAAAATGGAAATCTTATCTTGCATCTGGCCGGTCATTCCCAGCAAAGCAAAACATTTGTATAACATTTGTACAACGACGGCCAAACGTCTTCGACATTGGTCCAACATTGTACAACTGCTTTGTGTTTGCTGGGCTGTTCGGAGGGTAGAGCTCTATTTGCGGTAATAAAATCAATTTCTGACCGGATTGACGTAGGCCTAAGTCATACAAATCATTGCCGTCTGACCTAATAGAAACAAAGTGAGCTTCATAGATTCATGTGAATTATATAATGTCACACAAATACAGCCGAATGTTGTAGAAAATAAAATTAACTGAATAAAATTTAAGTGAAGTCAGCTATTTGATTAAATCCTACTAGATAACCTGCTATCCAATGCGGACATAAACTGAGGGATATACGTCAGTCAATCTATAGACTCAGTATAATTATGAGACGAAACGTAAAGAGGAATTTATTTTCAGATGTTGATGCCATTTTTAAAAAGGACAAAGGGGACGAAGTAGCTGTCAAGCTAACACGTTTGCCCAACGCTTGCTTACAGTTGTTCCACCGTCTACGACGCCGGTTCAACACCCATCATCGGATCAACGTCTCGTGCTTGCTGGCTAGTTGAATTCTGCCTGTCATTGGCATGCAAGGGAAGATTTGTGACCGCACTTGTGCCCCCTCCCAATGACAGTATGGTTTGGTTAATAATACTTTTGTTTTTTTCACCTCTAAACAAATCAAGCACAAACCACTTTCGATCACTCTTTCGATCACTATTGACCTGCCGGATGATATAGGCTACCTACATACAGCTACCTACATACAGCTCGAAGCCCTTACAGCGCGGGGATCGACTTTAGACGGCAGAATCTGACGTCTGCAGACGTCAGATTCTGACGTGTAAAGTCGATCCCCGCACTGTAAGAGTAAAACTTTTTATAGTCGCTGTAGACCCATAACATAGGTATTCAAATATAGCGGAAAACCTAGCCAAGACATTTATGATGACATCAGATTGACACAACGATTATGTCAGCGCTTCGAGGATTAACCCTTTCAAGCCTGAATTTACCATAGCCGTCTTCATCCACTACAAGCCGCGAATTGCTGCCGCAGTTCTCGACTTGTAGTGGATGATGATGACTTGATGTGGTTTAAAAATTAAAAAAAAATGCCATGTATTGGTAAACCAGTTTCATAGAAATTTTCGTTCTAAAACCCTTAGTTGTAGGAAAATAAAGTATGTTTTCAGAGATGTAAAATGATGCTTTAATGCATCGTGAGGGCTTAAAGGGTTAAGTAACACCAACTGTTCATTTTCAGTAATATAAACTCTTGGGGGGGGGGGGAGTGGGGCGCAGTGAAAAAACCTTTGTTCTCTGTCTCAAAGAATAAAAGTACGCTCTTGTGAAACCATGTTGCAAATCTATCATATATATTGTAGTCCCGATAATGACATATCCCATATATCTGATAGAAGGAAGTAAACTTATTCATTTTTATTCGGATGAGATACATGTTTGCCTCAATCAAATGTTCTTATTATAAAAAAATGGCCTTATCATGACTGTGTATACTGGCTTTACCTGTTTATCATCGTCACCGGCGATATAGTATGAAAAGTAAATAAAGAAAAACTATAGAATGTAGGTTATAATGCAATTATTAAATGTAAAGTAACATTGCAGTTACAAGTGGCTAAATGAGACGGTGTATCGAGCTTATCGTGGATGCAGCGAGACAAAGAGAGTATATATAATGAGATGAATAATTCTAAGTTGAGAGCAAAAAGACATTTATCTGAATACATATGAGCGCATTTATTTCCTTCTACCAGTAATGTGATATGGCAGTAGGCCCTATCGAATCTGAAACTACAACGGACATAGACATGGTCATAATGATAGAACTAGTTCCAGGAGGTGCTATTTTTTATTTTATAAATGCGCATTAATATTTCTGGTAATAAAGAAATTCACGTATTCTTAAAGCAGCCCCTTGGGATGACATCAATTTTCGTTTTTAATTCCGCACTGAAGTAGTGTATCTCACGGATCATGTTTTTATTTTTTCAGAATTTTCATATTTTTACAAATATTTTTAATCAACATTTCTATGAAACCAGAAGTAACCCAAACAAACTATTTGTATACCTGACGAACGATTGAATGTTTTCACAGCATTGGGCCAAATGCTGATGGCATCGGCCCAGCGTTGGGTAGACAATCAGTGCTGCAGGTGTGTCCTCTCGTGTCCTGACTATAAGACACCAATTAGTGGTGACTGCTCTGATCTTACCGTCTGATACGTGGGAATATGTGATGGAAAGTGCTGAATATTGCTGACTTGTTTTGTTTACATGGCAATATACGACCTGGAAATACAACTATTTCACTCTTTTTCGGTATTTTAAAATAGTTTTTTGACTTTTTCGTATTTGCAGTTAAGATCAGTAGGCTATATAGCTTCATATAAATTAAATTTTCAAAATTGACAACATTGAAAATGTCTCATCCCAAGGGGTCCCTTTAATTCTAGCTGAATTGTCATCTTTGTATGCCTTACTTGTTTAAGCCTTTCAGCACAGGGACCGATTTTAGACGTCAGATGCTGACGTCTGTAGGCGCCAGAATCTGACGTCTATAGACGTAGAGCAATAACATGTGTATTCAAATGAAGCTGAAAGAGCTAACTAAGGCATTTATAATGCTTTCAAATTGAAAAAAACCTTTGGTCTCTAAGTTTCTATAAAGATATTTCAGCGCTTCAACCCTTTAACCGCCAAATTATTCAATTTGAATTTTCACCCACTTGAGGTTTTGTCTCGCTGACGCGATACACAACTTCAAGTGAGTGAAAATTATTCAGATTTGACAAAATAGAGGTCAACTCTTTTCAAATCTGGCTGGTTGATGTCACATTTTATCTTTAACATTATTTAAAATGTGGTACTTAATGTTCTAATGAAAAATGAAAACCCGAATAAAACTGAATAAGTTTACTCCCTTCGATCAGTTATGTGATATTTAGTTATCGAAACAGAAACTTATAATATTGTAGCATATATTTTTTGTCAAACCTGAATACTATTTCAGTTTATATTACTGATAATGAACAGTTGTTGCTACTTAAAAGCTGAATGTAGCTGTGTGTAGGATGCAGCATAGGCATATCACCCAGCAGGTCAATAGTGATCGAACAGTGGTTTGTGCTAGACAAGTTTAGAGAAGTGTTTTCAACGAAACCATTACTCTCATTGGGAGGTGACACAAGTGCGGTCCGGTCACGTCTCTCCTTCCCGTTGATGGGGTCAAATCAACACACCGGGAGTGTTTTTTAACGGGGGTGGGGGTCCAGATTCGACCTCCGTGACGCAGCTGACAAATATTTTTTGTATCACGTCGATGACCTAAATATCGTCAGAGGGTAAAATGTCATGGGCCTTATGGGGTGAAATGGGTCACAGGCTCCCAGACTATGACAGGCTCAATTAAACTGGCCACTTCGTCCCCTTTGCCCTCGTCACAAAATGCATCAAAATCCGACAGGAAATTCCTTTTTATCATGTTTATGTTTTGTCCTATGCTGAATCTTATAGATTGACTGACATATCCCTCAGATTTTGTCCATATTAGATAATTTTGTTCTCGTTCCTAAAAAAACCCACAATGGATGTCTCAAAGATGTAGGAAATAGGGCCTATCCAATGTATTATTTCCAGTAATACGGGTACTATTTATTATTATCTTAGTGATTCAATAAAGTTTTTTTTCCTTTATTTGGAGCTCATCAGTTCAGTTACTGGAATTGTCGTTGAACATGTTTATGAAGCTGATCGGAATCAGATTCTATGCAAAATTTAGACCCATGTTTTACATACGCGTCCCGGCGAGTCCCCGGCAATAATAATTGACTGCGGTGTGCAAAATTACCGCGGTGACAGGATCTCAATATGACGTCAGCTGCTGTGCCTGGATTGCCACTTGAGATGACCACTTGTGTCGACAGAAGCCGCGGAATTAGTGTTGGCTCGACGCTGTGGCGGCGTCTGGGTCGAGTGGGCCAGCGTTGCAAGGGCGCTGGTTTGCGCCGTGGCGAAGATCAACAGGACATGCGTCAAACACGAGACATTGAACCATTGTTTGTTCAATGTTGGTCCAGCGTCTACGACGCTGGCCCAACATTAAACCAACAATGGCTCAATGGCTCGTGTTTGCTGGGGAGTACGTGCACGTGATAATATCCTGTATCGGGTGAAGTCCTAGTGAGTCAAACGCCCCCTCGGGGTCTACATTATGAGTTTTTTCTCAGCACGTCACTTGAACTTTGTTATTTTTCGTTGACTTGGATCTGGCGATTGCGTCAGCAATCGCTTGCTTCAAATCAATAAAAAATACACCCGCGTTTTGCAAATAGGCCAGGGCGTCATGTAGTTCAAAATTGAAGTTTTCTCCACATTTATCAGCGATTTGATGGAAATAGAATGTTTTGTTTTTAAAAAGCAGCTCGAATAAAATATCACCCTTACTGAAATAAAAATAAATATTTATATTATCAATGCTGCAATTAGGGTCATGATTGCAAAAGGTAGCACTTTATCAGCTATTACCAGATTAGAAAGAATACCTAATTTTACCTACTGCTAGTTGTGGCTCACGGTAGCAGGTGAAAAGTGGTAGGCCTGTCACATGACGAGATCGGCCAGTCACCGCCGTCAGTCAGTTCTTAATTAAAGCTGCATAACTGTTTTGTTTATTTCGATTAAAATAACCTAAAACGTACAAAACAATCATTGCTATTGTTTTAAAGGCCTTATAAATGCACTAAAACTGGGTAAATGTAGCGGAATTAGTTCACCATGCGGTACACCATCAAGTATTATTAAGTAGTGATTTTGTGTGTGTACAATATTCATGTAATAACGGTAAGGTTATGGACCGATATAATGTCACATTGGCCACCACGAAACCACCCCCTTAATAGCAAACACATACATTGAACTGAATCGGTATAATGTTGGGCCAGTACCGCCGACGATGAGCCGACATTATTCTGCCATTGGATCAATGTCTGTGTTAGCTGAGCTACAAAGCTCTCATAACCAGCCGCAGATCTAGATGTTGGATACTGGGTCGAATCGGTTACAGTAAAGTCTGATGTTTTTAAATATTATTTTATTTTACCGCACAGCGCGATGTATATCACTGTATGTGATGATTTACGATAAAATAAAGTCTGATATTGTCTAGTAGCATTTTAACTATATTTTGAAATGTCCATGGGATACCTAATAAAAAAATGCAAATGTTTTTCAAGAAAATCACGAAAATCCAAAGAGCGAAAACGATGATTTACATCACTGAATTTGATGTCAATTCCAGTACAATTTCTCACGGTCTGGGGAGAGCGTCTTAATGGCGGGCCAAAGGCTCTGATGCTGGCCCACACTTAAAAGCACCATACCGAAATAGAGTTATATTTTTCAAGGGAGTGACATTCTCCATACCGGTACCGATACTAAACATGACATTACATGCAGATATCATCCATATCACACAAAGTATTAACTTCTAGATAATTATGTCTAACTGATATGAGACAATACACGTTGTACTCTGAAATTTATCTATGATCACTTAAAAAATAACAATAATTTTAAAAGTCTTCCTCTCTTTTTTCTATGATGACTGTTATCTGCCACTTGGTACTTTTAATGTCCTGATTATATAGACAGCATGTCTTACTCTGCTGTGATCCGGTTTATTTTGGTGGGGCAACAATTTAAAAAAAAAAAACCTAAATTAATAACTCAGTAACCGGAGCAGTAAAATAAAAAAATAAAACATCATTCTCCATGGATTAATCGTTTGAATAAAATAAACAAAACAGTTATGCAGCTTTAAATTAGGGGGTGGAATACGATATGGGCCCGAAGATTTGTAATTATTGATGATCAAATGAAATGAAATGAATCGGGATGTATGCCACTTTTGTGCACATACAGGCTAAATTGGGCCAAGAGAACCTCCTGAGTGTGGTTGGTGAGATGATCTTATTGATCAAAGCACGTGCCCTGTAAGTTGTTTTGCTTCATTGTTCTATAATATTTAGATTTACGTACCCCACTCCTTTGCACATCGACCATGTTGCGCATGCGGGTGGCCTACATAGTGCGCTCAGCGAATCGTGACGACCCATCTACCAGCAAACACACATTTCACTCCTAGCAACCGCTGAATGGAAAGCTAATAATATAAAAGATTGTAAACGATTTTATTCGTTATTGGTGATCAAAGGGTTAAAGCTTAATTATTTATTTGATCCAGAATTTGTCAGATTGATGGGACCCCCGGATTTTGTCTTCTTTTCTATTCGCTATAGCTTTCCCAGCACACAAGAAGCATTGTTCACCCAATGTTGGTTTAATATTGGTCATCGTTTTCAACGCTGGCCCGACATCAAACCAACATTGGTTCGAAGTCTCATGTCAGAATTCCTTACCCGGAAAACACGAGGTATTGAACCAATGTTGTTTTACTATTGGCCCACCGTCTACGACGCTGGCCCAACATTGAGCTACATTGGGTGGAAGCCTCGTGTCAGCTGGTCTGCTAATATGGCAGCTTCGATGTTCATCGCCACCATTACTAATCTGCCTTGCAAAAGACAAGTGGGGCCTACTAATACAAGGTCCAGAAACAGCAAACATAACACGTGTATTGAACCAATTTTGTTTTAATGTTGGGCCATCGTCTACGACGCTGGCCCAGCACTAAAACAACATTGGGTTAACGTGTCATGGTTGCTGGTCATCTAGATGAGCGCTGGTCTAGCGTCAAGTTCAAAGTTGTCCACTTTGTCGTCAAGGTGACAGCGACGTCTCGTAGTTTGACCCTTTAACATGTTTAACCTCCAATCACACTAACCAGCAGACACTAGACGCTGATTCATTGTTGGTTCAATGTTGGTCTAGCGTCGTAGATGGTTGGCAAACTTTTGCGTCAATTGTTCATAGCATCACAGCATCACAGTGAAGATGTGTTCACCAATGTTATTTTATTTACACCTTGTGCATATTTATTGGAGTTATAGAATTATTGTATCGTCAGTTACTGGATTATTTTTTTAAATCATGTGAGCTCATTCGATATCTCACCATTGTGATTATTGTACATTGTATAAATGCTGTACACATGTTTTGTGTTTGCTCGCTTAGGAGAACCACAGCGCGAGTCAAACAGAGATTGTGAATCAGCATCAAGAGACTACTGGGTCTGGATATTTTTTATTTGACTTTCCAAAAGCTTCCAACATGTCATCAACTGATGGTTGAGAACACCCATCCCCCTGAAAATGATTACGCTTATGATTAATCCGTACGGAGGTAAGGGGGGAAATCATTTTTCATTTTCTATGGGGTATATCCAGCAAACACTAAATTTTGCATAACATTTGTATAATGTTGGATCAAAGTCAAAGACGTTGGGCTGGCGTTGTACAAATATTATACAAAAGATTCGTGTTTGCTGGGATCCGCGGCAGACAGAGGCCCATCATTAAAACATTGTCATTGCCATTGTTGTCGATCGTGTGGGAAATGTCCCAAATATTTTGGTTTACATGACCTGTGTCACGTACTTGTATATATTTGGTAATCGGGAGAAAACTGTCCTTCAGCCCAAGGAGTATTCTATATTGCATCCATATTTGACCTATTTTGATAAAATATATTAACTTAATGACTGGCGGTGATTAACTAGCCATGTGGCAGCATTTCGTCATTGTGCCACATTTGTGGAAAGTGACTAAAATGGTCCGTCAGCAAGACTTAAAAATACTTTGGTACACATTTGATAAATCTAAAAAAACAGCAATCTCTTAAAGCTTTGGGTCCCGCGAACGAGACAACTTTAAGTGGGTGAAATTAGATAAAAATAGGTGCTAAAAAGTAGAGAATCATGGTATATTTTTTTTTCTCTACTTCAACACTTCGTGGTTGATATTTTGGTATTGTCCAATACCATGATAAATACAGAATATTATGATTAGAAGTATAATATATTGTTTTTAATTTTAAAGTTTTGTAACTTAGCGGAACCTCTCCTCACAAACAAGACAACCAGTAGATCAGATTCATTGATCTGTATTCATGTCCATATTCAAACAGTTATCAGGGTGTCGTCCGAATAGTGCTGTGCTCAAACATTCATACCGCTCAGTGCTTCATACATGACAAGTGTGTTGACTCCAAGAAAAATTATTACACCTCATCAATGACAAAACAGACAACCTTTTCAGCGCTGGGACCGTCTTTAGACGTCAGAATCTGATGTATAAAGACGTCAGATTCTGACGTATAAAGACGGCTCCCGCACTGAAAGCGTTATAAAATATATAATGGCCGTTGACCCATAACATAGGTGTTCAAATGAATCAGAAAGAGCAAGCTAAGACATAAAAAAATTATTATGATTTCAAGATGAGAAAACCCTTTGGTCTCCATAGTTTAGACACAAAATATTTCAGCGTTTTAAGGGCAAATCGAATTTCTGCCTTCTTTGGACTGTATGATTGAGTCAACCCATGCACTCGGCCTCTCCCTTATCCAGTTAAACTAATAGGGCGATTATTTCACCAGTACGTACGACTGCATAAGTAAAATACCCTTTCCTTTACAATCACTTCGATGTTTGAGACGTCACACAAGTGACACATTAGTGAAATACGTTCACTTGTCACAGAAATATCAAAAAAAAAAAAAAATTGGCAACAAAATCCTGCCACCGCATAGAGATTCATGTAGTGGGACTCTCATGTTCCCGATCATTTTACCAGCCAACTTGTATAATTATATCGTGCAAGATCACCGCATACAATACGAGAATTGCAGTCTCTATTCTCGTATTGTTATGATAATGTCATTGACAATTTTCGTATTGTTACGTATTGTATATGTTGACATTGTGAAACCGTCCCATGACAGCAAAAGCAGTACTGATCAAAGCAAATACGAGGTATTGACCAAATGTTGATCTGGGAAGACGGTGGACCAACATCGGTTCAATGCCTCGTGTTTGCATGTCGACTGGGTGATCGGCAGCAGTGTCATTAAATAAACACGGCACCGCATGTAATGTCCAGTGCCCCGAACATGTACAATGGACGACGAGCATGTCAAACCCAGTTTGCAATAGCTGGACGATGGGCATTCCATCATTAGCAAGTGAACAATTCTTCTGATTCCAGAATTAGTCAATCAAACTCGTAACATTACAGTTAATAACATATCAACACATAGGCCTACCTAAGCACATTCAGTTCTTATACACTGTGTGGTTGTGGAAACCCGGAACCCGAAAAATCGAGAATAGATTTGCATCATTCTGGATTTCAGGTGCAAACAAAGTGAACTAATTGGCTCAGTTATCCAAAATTGTACATATGTGACCCATCTGCACAAAATGAGTCGCATGTCGGCTCCGTACAAGTTGAGAAAATGGGCAATATGCATGATATGGGCTAATAATGGCGAATTTTGTTTTTTGTCAATTTTTGATGCTTTAAAGCTTAGAATTATTATATCAAGGCTAAAAATGGATTCTACGCACCAATATTAGTCAGAAATGACATATCACATGATTATGATTAAATCAGATTTTTTGTTATTCGTTTTTCAAAATGGCCGCTGGCGGCCATCTTGGATTTTACCTATTTTTTAAAAACGCTAGAAGTTAACAGAAATCCACCCGGCAGATTCTGAAAGTAGACTTTCTGAGCTATAAAAAGCAATCGTTAAAAACTATACAAAATTTCCAGGTTTGGTCTGTTTTGCCATATTTTTATACTATAAAAAGCTCACAAGCAATTTTTTACCATGACTTTGAAGCCAATTTTCTCGCATTTTCATTTTTGCAAATATTTACTTATTCGCGTCTCTAAAATAGTCATAACTCCGCTCCTGATCGACATAATTTCATGTTCAGCTATCCAATGATACCAATAATTCCAATGATACCATTATTTCCATATTTTATTTTTCCGACATGAGACTCGTTATATGCAGATGGGTCACATATTTTTTCAAAACTGATTGTTCCCAGTAAACATGAAGCGTTGGCCCAATGCTGGTCTGATGTTGGCCAGCGTTGTAAACGATGGGCCAGCATCAGACCGACATTGGGCCAACGCCTTGTGTTTGCCGGGTCGGCACAAATTTTTGTATCCGCGTTCTTTTTATATTGTTACCACCTTTTTCCAAAGGTCACCCATTTTGAAGGAAATCATAACCGTGATCGACTTAAACAAGTTATAGATGCGTTGATATCTTAAAAGCATGTTTCACTGAAATCAAATGATGTGATACATAGCATATAATAAAATAACATTCTTCTATATATATTTATATTCACAATGTTAGGTTTTATAGCTACCACGCCTTTTTTAGATTTTATATTTACATATTTTTTTCACATTGTATTTAAAAAATATAATCTTTCATCCTCTCTTTAAAAACAATACCGCCACATGGCACGATTCGAATTCATTATCTTCCCATGTATGTATTTAGCATAGAGCTAGCAAAGGCCTGCCTCATTTAAGAAGTAGAATAGTTGACACTTGAACACACAAACAGCTAAGTCGATCTGAAGTGAACCAAGTGATCTCCTTCGGAGCTCTTTAATTAGGCTAATATGCCTCCACAGTATTAGCTAGTTTAAAAATCTTCGCTACTATACTGCTGATTATAAAACAAAGAGGTTGAGAACATATGGTCATGTTTGCAAGGTAAAAACCTCTGGTTTGGCTGCGTGCAATGTCAAACACCACTCGTCTGGATGCTTACTTGACAAGATAATGTTGCTAATAATGTCTTATGCAAAGCCAAAATACAGTAACGTCTTATTTTTCAAGAAAGCAGTTACTGCCTCTTGGCTTTGCAGAGCAGAGCTGCGCCCTGGACATTGACATCGGCTTCACTTTTTAACCCTTACAGTGTGGGGTTCGATTTTTCTCGTCAGAATCTGACGTCTGTAGACGTCAGATTCTGACGACTAAATTTGATCCCCGCACTGTAAGAGTAAGAATATTTTTAATGGCCGTAGACCTATAACATAGGTATTCAAATGAATCGGGAAGAGCTAACAAAGACATTAATGATGATCTCAAATTGAAATAAACCCTTTGGTCTCCATGATTTTGCAAAATTGTTCCAGCGTTGTTAAGCACACGCGTTGCATATAATATAGCAGCATTCTTTCCTATTTTATATACAATTAATTTAAGATAAAAAGCTATAGCCCATACAAATCTGACATCGAATTGAAATATTTATAATGGCCGTAGACCTATAACATGGGTATTCAAATGAATCAGAAAGAAGACATTTATCATAATTTCAAATGGAAAAAACCCTTTAGTCTCCATGGTTTATCAGCGTTGTAAGGGTTAAAAGGTCCGGAATTAGTTTGACACAACAAAATAATCCACACTTCAAGATAAATAATATGTATGATGGCAGTGTCATCTGATTCATCCCCCCATTACATTATCATGATTATAGTATTGTCTACTTGACATTGATAATTCAAGCCGATATTTTGTATGTGTTGCATTTTATTAAATGACATACTGTATAGAGTTATTATCGATTAGCTTCTTTGGAAACACATCGGGCACACACGACTGTATAGCCCAAACTGTGATCATCATTGGGCAAAATGTTGGGAAATGGATAACATACGTTGGCCGTGAGGCGGTACACAAAAATATGTAGCTTTGTATTGCGTAAAAATCTGGTCATTTTGTTAAATGCTGGGATGAAAATATTGGTTTGCAATAATTGAAACATGGTAAATTGGCGTGTTTCACAATATATATTTAAAAAAAACTAGTACTAAATAAATGAATATACGACGAATGAGTCATAATTAAATACACGACGAAAGAATGAACGAACGAACGCACGAACGAATGCAACGAACGGACGAACGAGCGAACGAATTCATGAATTATTGAACGAACGAATGAATGAATGAATGAATGAATGAATGAATGAATGAATGAATGAATGAATGAATTAATTAATTAATTAATTAATTAATTAATTAATTAATTAATTAATTAATTAATTAATTAATTAATTAATTAAATAATTAATTAATTAATTAATTAATAAATTAATTAATTAATTAATTAATTAATTAATTAATAAATTAATTAAATAATTAATTAATTAATTAATTAATTAATAAATTAATTAATTAATTAATTAATTAATTGATTAATCAATTAATTAAATAATTAATTAATTATTTAATTAATTGATTAATTAATTAATTAATTAATTAATTAATTAATTAATTAATTAATTAATTAATTAATGTATGAATGAATGAATGAATGAATGAATGAATGAATGAATGAATGAATGAATGAATGAATGAATGAATGAATGAATGAATGAATGAATTATTTAGCAGATGTCGAGCTGGGATATAAGATATCTGATTTGTTAAACACTGTTATTTTACTGTTTGGCCGACGTAATATAACAGTGTATCAATTAAGATCTTTCAAGAACCCATATCTGATTCTGTGCAGCAAAACTTGACTCTCAAATAGAATACAGTAACGGTAATGGTATTATGAGTAACTATATAAATTAAGCATAACTGATATTTTCATGATTACCATAAATTGAAGAAACTAATAACTATGGACAATGCGATATAAACTATAAATTGGTGTAATTGTATAAGGAAACGGATATATTTTAATAATGGAATGTCATCAACGGGTAAAAATATAAAACTTTGGGAAAAATATTTCTGTCGATTATATCTTTTGTCTGTTGTTCTTGAAGGGGGGAATAGTAGACACTGGTAAATGGAGGCTTAATTGATGACATTTATACCCCACCCATTATCCGTACAAGATAAATGTTTTTCCTCTCACGCAACGCTCCATCAGGCAACCATGATGCAGTGGCCCGATGCTGGATGAATGTTGGGTCAGCGTCGTAGACGTTGGACCAACATCGATCAAACATTAGTTGAGTGTTGTGTCAGCTTCGTGGACGGTGGACCAATATTGGTCCAACATTGCATCAATGGCTCGTGATCGGAGAGGGGGGAGATAATCAGTGCACTGTTTTGAAACTTCCGCTCAGATTTGGCCCGACGCTGGGCCAACTTCCCCGATGTCGTGCAAACTTGAACCGAAAAGCATCCTGTCGACGATAAAGGTCAATTGAAGACTACAAGATTATCACTAATCCAGTTGCTCCAGTTGCTGAGGGGGGTCATTTTTATATCAGAACTTTTTGTTGTCTATAACAATATCACCTGAAGGTAAACAAATAACAAGGGAAGACATTCCACACCCCGACAATAAGGGAGAAATCCAAGATGGTCACGGGTAGCGAAATTGTGCTATATCTTCAGTTTCACTGCACATAGAAAGTTGATTATTATGTCAACATCTGCGCGAACAACTCATCAGCTTTCTGCTTCATTTAAATACCTATGTTGGGGGTCTACGGCTATTATAATGTGATTACTCTTTCAGTTCGGAGATTGAGGTCAGAATCTGACGTCTATAAACATCAAATTCTGACATCTAAAGACAGACCCCGCGCTAAAATATGAGAAATTGGGTTTCAGTAGCGAGACACAACTTTACTTCAATTTGGCGAAAATGTAGCCCTTACAGCTTACAGCGCACTGTAAGAGTAAGAATATTTATAATGGCCGTGACCCATAGCATAAGTATTCAAATGAATCAGAAAGAGCTAACTAAGACAATTATGCTGATTTCAAATTGAAAAAAATCCCATTTGGTCTACATGGTTTATACAAAAATATTTCAGGGCTTTAAGGGTTAAATAAGATGACTTGGAAGGTAGGGGTTAACCCTTTCATCGCCAAATTATTCAATTTGAATTTTCACCCACTTGAAGTTGTATCTCGCTGACGCGATCTACAACTTCAAGTGAGTGAAAATTATTCAGATTTGACAAAATGGAGGTCAGCTCTTTTCAAATCTTGCTGATTGATGTCACATTTTATCATTAACATGTTTAAAAGGTAGTAACGTTACTGAATGTGGTAGTAGAAATTAAAAAAAACGAATTTATTCGGCACCGGCGGTTATAGGGTTAAGGGTTAAATAAGAAGACTTGTCGGGTAGGGGCCGGTTAACTCTTCCTTTACCAATTTCGCATTTATGCGAATTCCACATGTATACATGCATTAATTGCAATAGAGATATTTCACTACATACATGGTTGAAAATCGCCAACCAGAATGGTCAGTGGCATGGACGCATTTTTAATTTGTGTGATGTGCCCATGCGCATAGCTTTAACCTGTATGGTGCCCAGGGGCTACTTAAAGAAGTCGGTGTCGGGGGGGTAGTTTTATCAAGGTGAAGTCGGTAAAGGAAGAGTTAAACAACCAGGGGGAAATAATCTCGGTTGATGCTTGACTGCCACAATATTGCCTTATATGTTTCTTACATTATATAGGTAGTTCACAAGACGACGGTTGTGTTTTCGTGACTCGTCTGGTTCAAAAAAACATAAGTTCGATTAATTTCACTGATGAGTAGGCCGGGCTATAATCTTCAGCTTATATGCACCTGAGCCGATTAACCATTTCAGCGTAACGTTACTATATAGGCGCAAGGATGTACAAAAAACTCAAATTCAATGGGCCCCATATAGCTGTATAGTATAGTACTTCGAATAAAATTCCTTGAATAGAAATTTGTATAAAATGTACCGGTTATTCAATATTTTTGTTATAAAAGGAGACTCGAAAACACCCAAATCGTCTCCCCAATTGAAAGGGTATTAAAAGGTATTAGTTCGACTGATAGGGGGGCTTTTTTAACGTTGTGCCAACAGCAGTATGAGATTAAGAAACGAAAGCTAAATCAAGCCACGCAGCTGGTGATGAAGGCTGAATGGACCTCGTCTATAGCGCCGGAAGGAGGCTAAAAATGTGACAGCATTTGTATGTGTATGACATTTGTATAACATTTGTACAACGTCGGTCCAACGTCTTCGACGTTGGTTCAACATTGTGCAAATGTTATACGAATGTTTTGTGTTTGCTGGGATGTCTGCGATCTCTGCATCTGAATGAATCTGTCGGAATTAATTGGAATCTCTCTGGATGAATCTGGATCTATCTGGATGTATCTGAATGAGTCCGGATTATTCTGCACCTATCTGGATCAGGCTAGAGTAATATGGATCTATTTTGAGCTGTATGTATCTGTTTAGATCTTTCTGAATCAATCGAGATCTGTTTGGATTTATCTGGATCAATCTGGATCAATCTGAATTGAATCTATTTGTATATCACTGGATCTTTCTTAATCACTCTGGATCTGTCAGGATTTATCTGGAAGTCTGGAATTATTTGGATCTCTCTGGATCTATAAGTGTCTGTAAAAATATGTCTGTATCTACCTTAATCTGTCTTGATTAATCTGGATCTGTCCAAATTTATCTGGATCAGTCTGGATCACTCGGATGTATTTGGATACATCTGGATCATTCTGGATCTATCAGAATTTGTCTATAACCTATCGATCTGGATCTGTCTCGATCTATCTGGATCTATATGGATCTATCCGAGATTATCTGTATCAGTCTGAATCACTCGGATGTATTTGGATACATCTGGATTTTTCTTGATCTATCAGAATTGATCTATATCTGTCTGGATCTGTATCGCTCTATCTTGAGCAATCTGGATCTGCACTGTTCTCTCTGGATTAGTCTAGAAGTGTATGGATATATCTGGATCAATCTGGATCTGTCCGAAAACATCTGGATCAATATTGATCTACCTGTGATCTATCTGAATTTATATGGATCTTTGTGGATTAATTTGAACCTGTCTGCATCTATCTGAATCTAATCTCCCTGACTTTACGTGGATCTATCTGATGAATCCTAATATAGCTGCATCTGTCTGGATCTATCTTGATTTAGCTGGATCGGAAGCTCGTTTGGACAACTTCGGTCAACTGTCATAGCAAGTCGCTAAAGATTACGGTTAAATCATTATCTCATTCTGACGCTTGCACGAAACCACAGGAAACTTCACCATTTGCAAGGGATAGTCTTTGTAGGTTGACACCGGGATGGCGTGGTGATCGACGCTTTGATAACGAGAAAGACTATGCACACAACGATTCTGAGATCAAGTCCGTTTGCGGCAGACATTGATGCACAATACACCCATCCAGCTCATGACAGCACTGTAGAAATTGTACAGGAGCCGTTTCCATTGTTTGCTTAATGTTGGACCACCGTCTCCGTAGCTGGCCCAACAATAAGCCAACATTGATGCAGGATTTCCGAGATATAGGTGATGATGTCTCTGATATCGCTCCGCTATATTGTTGACTCACAGGCTGGAATTTCCCGCTGGGGTAACCCTTTTACTAAGTAATGACACACTTATCATGCATAAAAGCCTATGTTATGCTCAATATAAATATAAAGTGAAAGCACAGCCAAAATATTATAGTTAACGTACCATATTATTTGTGAGAAACCCAATAGGGTTGATCCGATCCAATTTCGAAATATATTATTATTGAAGGGGTAAACGCAAGAAAATGCTCAGTCAAGTTTGGATGTAGTCGTTTTTTATCGTATGATGCTTATTTCAACCTGATCATGCATCATCTTAGACAACTCAAGACTTTAGGAGCAGTATTTTATAGTTTTAAGGCTGACAAATAATGTTTTCTCAAGTTAGCATGCATGGTTGCAAAAGCAATTTATGCAAGTAAATTAAATATATTTAACATAAACTCGCTATCAGAAGTGGAACTCACTTGCATCACTTGGGTGCAAACTCTTGTCAACATTAAAGGTGTAGTCAACTGTCAAAATTCGCAAGACAAGGGTCCCCCAGAAGGCAATAGTGTCCGTGGGTAAGCCAAGGCCCTATTCCATAATAATACTAAATATGCGTTTCATACCCAAAGCCTCATTAAGTTCTCAAATCACAGCAAGTTCATATATACTTGAGCGACATCTATGAGTTAATAATTCAAAGCCCTTGTCTTTTGCCCCTACTGGGTCGCCTACTTGCAAACAAACTGACAGTATTACTGCGGGGATTTGGAAACTGCTTGACCCCCAATTTTGTATTGTCACCCAGTAAACACAAAACATTTGTATGACTTTATGCAATGTTGGAACAACGTCGAAGAGGTTGGGCCGACATTGCATAAATGTCATACAAATGTCTTGCGTTTGCTGGGCAGGAGGACTTTCTCTCAAACATTGTACATTTATCTAATGTTGGTTCAATGTTGGGCCAGCGTCCCAGACGTTGGCCTGACATTAAAACAACATTGGATCAATGTCTCGTTTGAGTAGTATCTTGTAATCAGTTCAGTGGCTATATTAATGCCGTCAATCTGTACTCAATAGGCTACTGTTGGCCTACACTTGACCGTCCCAGGCATGCGCGTTTTGAAGCTTAATGATTCTTTAAGGAGCAATGTTTTCTTCAAATAGACTGCGTGCATTGTTGTGCTAACTGAAAATAATATACTCGTGAAATTCAAGCAAATTAAAGCTGCATAACTGTTTTGTTTATTTCGATTAAAATAACTTAAAACGTACAAAACAATCATTGCTATTGTTTTAAGGGCCTTATAAAGGCACTAAAACTGAGTAAATGTAGCGTGATTAGTTTACCATGCCATGCGGTACACCATCAAGTATTATTAAGTAGTGATTCGGTGTGTGTACAATATTCATGTAATAACGGTGAGGTTATGGGCCAATATAATGTTACATTGGCCAGCACGAAACCACCCCCTTAATAGCAAACACATACGTTGCACTAAATCGGCATAATGTTCGGCCAGTACCGCAGACGATGGGCCGACGTTATTTTGCCATTTGATCAATGCCTTGGGTTAGCTGAGATACAAAGCCCCCATAACCAGCCGCAGATCTAGATGTCCGATACTGGGTCAAATCGGTTACAGTAAAGTCTGATGTTTCTAAATATTATTTTATTTTACCGCATAGCGCGATGTATATCACTGTATGTGATGATTTACGATAAAATAAAATATAGTCTGATATTGTCTAGTAGCATTTTGACTATATTTTGAAATGTCCATGAGATTCCTAATAAAAAAATGCAAGTGTTTTTCAAGAAAATCTCGAAAATCCAAACAGCGAAAACGATGATTTACATCACTGAATTTGATGTCAATTCCGTGTACAATTTCTCACGGTCTGGGGAGAGCGTCTTAATGGCGGGCGAAAGGCTCTGATGCTGGCCCAAACTTAAAAGCACCATACCGAAAGAGTTCTATTTTTCAAGTGAGTGACATTCTTCATACCGGTACCGATAATAAACATGACATTACATGCAGATATCATCCATATCACACAAAGTAATAACTTCTAGATATGTCCAGCTGATATGAGACAATACAAGTTGTACTGTGAAATGTATCTATGATCACTTAAAAAATAGCAATAATTTTAAAAGTCTTCCTCTCTTTTTTCTATGATGACCGTTATCTGCCACCTGGTACTTTTAATGTACTGCTTATATAGACAGTATGTTTTACTCCGCTGTGCTCCGGTTTGTTTTGGTGGGGCAACAATTTTTTTAAAAAAATCTTAAATCCTTAATAACTCAGTAACTGGAGCAGTAAAATAAAAAAATAAAACACCATTTTCCATGGATTAATCGTTTGAATAAAATAAACAAAACAGTTATGCAGCTTTAATATTATGCATAGATGACACTTGATTTTCTTGTAAAGTGTGGGCATCATAGATATGTCATCTTGGCTTGTCACTTATTAGCATATAAAAAACTGATGTATTGTTGCTGTTATGTGTAGGCTTACTAATCATTATTTTGCGGGGAACTTTAAGACTGAATTAAGTTAATATCGTCATTACTTAGCTTTATCTTGCATGATGGACTTCTTTCACTTCTGATGTCAATTTTAGATTTAGGCTTTTTAAAAACAAACCGTAGCATATTGAAAATCACGTATGTAGAAATAGGACTGTTCGTCACGAAACAAACATTCTGTACTTTTATTAAAAATCAAGGGAGTTACATGTATAAGCCTATATTCATGATAATATTATTAGACAAGTAAAAACCTTTAAAAAGCTTTTTCTCAAAACGGCCAAAAAATAGTTGCATGTTCTTGCTTCGACCCCTTCGATTAATAAAACTTGTACAGTATTTTCTAGGTTGCAGCAATAATGTAAGCATAGCTAATGCGACGTTGGACCAACAATAAATGAACATTGATTCAACGTCTTGCAGCAACGTTGGTTCAACGTTAAATCATCATTGAGTCAACGTTTTGTGTCTACTGGGTTAGCACGGAAAACAATCCCATTAGGTTAACCCAAGATCCAAGGACTTATGTTTTGTCCTGTGGTGATCACTGTCAGGTCGCCATTTATCCGTTTTTTTCTCTTTATGTATCCTGCATGTAGATTCTGTATTCATCCTGTACTATACATCAGCTTTGACCGTTGCGTCCGATTCTCGTTTGTTTATTTATGCGTTGTGTTCGGTATAAATCATGCAGGCATTCGTTTAAAAGGCCCCTATTTGTGACGAACATTGATCAGCAAGACTGACTATGAACGAGCAATCCGTACAAGAACGAACGTATCAGACAAATGAAATGAACCGAATGTAACTGGATCTAACTGTAACCCATAGAATAAAACGGACGTACTATATTTACCTGACATATTCAGGACAAGACGAATATACAAGTATACATATACACCGACTAAGTGTAACATGATCATACCATTAGTCTACCAAAGATCCACAGTATTTAATACGGAAGAATAATGAACACATTCAGGACAAAAATCGGAAATACTCAGAACATGATTGTGTGTTACGTACTGTCCTTCACAAGTTTTCTTTCTAGTACTAAACATCTCCGCAGGGCCGGATGCCTATCCGGCCAAGTGTGACAGGAGATTAAAGCTGCATAACTGTTTTGTTTATTTTATTCAAACGATTAATCCATGGAGAATGGTGTTTTATTTTTTTATTTTACTGCTCCGGTTATTACGGATTTAAGTTTTTTTTTTTCAAATTGCTGCCCCACCAAAACAAACCGGAGCACAGGGAGTAAAACATACTGTCTATATAAGCAGGACATTAAAAGTACTAAGTGGCAGATAACGGTCATCATAGAAAAAAGAGAGGAAGACTTTATTGCTTTTTTTTAAGTGATCATAGATACATTTCACAGTACAACGTGTATTGTCTCATATCAGTTAGACATATCTAGAAGTTATTACTTTGTGTGATATGGATGATATCTGCATGTAATGTCATGTTTAATATTGGTACTGGTATGAAGAATGATACTCACTTGAAAAATAAAACTCTTTCGGTATGGTGCTTTTAAGTTTGGGCCAGCATCAGAGCCTTTCGCCCACCATTAAGACGCTCTCCCCAGACCCTGAGAAATTGTACTCGGAATTGACATCAAATTCAGTGATGTAAGTCATCGTTTTCGCTCTTTGGATTTTCGTGATTTTCTTGAAAAACACGTGCAGTTTTTTCTTAGGAATCTCATGGATATTTCGAAATATAGTCAAAATGCTACTAGACAATATCAGACTTTATTTTATTTTATCGTAAATCATCACATACAGTGATATACATCGCGCTATGCTGTAAAATAAAATAATATTTAGAAACATCAGACTTTACTGTTCCGATTTGACCCAGTATCGGACATCTAGATCTGCGGCTGGTTATGGGGGCTTTGTATCTCAGCTAACACGAGGCATTGATCCAATGGCAGAATAATGTCCGCCCATCGTCTGCGGGACTGGCCCAACATTATGCCGATTTAGTGCAGCGCATGTGTTTGCTATTAAGGGGGTGGTTTCGTGCTGGCCAATGTAAAATTATATTGGCCCATAACCTCACCGTTATCACATGAATATTGTACACACACCGAATCACTACTTAAAAGGACTGGCCCACGCTAAAATCATCAAAAAATCGGTGATTTTATTTCGGGTTCTTAATATGACCATATGATGTAAACATGTACATAGACTAGAACTGCAATTTTTTATAATTTTTGTGCTGCGCATTCACCAGTTAGGCTAGATATAGAGACGAAATTCCTGATTTCTAATTATTGACAACCATGTCAAAAATAGGAAATGCGGGAATTTCGTCTCCATATCTAGTCTAACTGATGAATGCGCAGCACAAAAATTATAAAAAATTGCAGTTCTAGTCTATGTACATGTTTACATCATATGGTCATATTAAGAACCCGAAATAAAATCACCGATTTTTTGATGATTTTAGCCTGGGCCAGTCCCTTTAATAATACTTGATGATCTACCGCATGGTAAACTAATTCCGCTGCATTTACTCAGTTTTAGTGCATTTATAAGGCCTTTAAAACAATAGCAATGATTGTTTTGTAAGTTTTAGGTTATTTTAATCGAAATAAACAAAACAGTTATGCAGCTTTAACTGTTTAATCAGTTAATGTGGGATAGCGGGCATGAATGTGACACATTATTACGGAGAGCGTCAAACTAAATACCACTACATGTAGCTGTGACGTCACCTTAATTGACTCACCTAGATCTACTGCATCAACGCATGCGAACGCGAATAGCCTATGCATGCGACGACATCACGCGAAATTCGGTACACTGTCTGCACACAAACACGAACAACCAACGTGAGGCGTTAATGCGAACGCGATTCACATGCACCCGACGACATCACGCGAAATTCGGCTCACTGTCTGCACACAAACGCGAACAACCAATGTGAGTCGTTTTTATCTTTTTATAGGCCATATTCATGATATTTGGTAGTGAGGTCTTTGGATTCCCCTGCCTACCTGGAAAGTCACAACTCGCGGGTTCATTCCCGCTGTTCGATCTGGCACTCAGGTTTCAAAGAAATATATGCTATGCCCTGCTCATGCACTCCCAAAATAGTCCATATTGTGGGAGCCTCCGTGACTGAGAGGTAGAGTGCTAGGCCTCAGACCGTCAGGGTACGTAGTCTGATTCATCTCACTATCGTCAGGTGTTTCTCCTAACCCAGCTTAAGGTGCGGCCCCTCCGAACGCCGCGCCGCGCGTTAAAAACGCGGCGCCGTGAAAGATAAACTTTTTCCAACTTTCATTTCGCGGCGCGGCACGGCGCGGTGCAGCGCGGCACGGCTTGCAGTGTAGCCCCTGCTATGATAAACAGTAAAGCTTATCTTTTTTTAACGCGCCGCGCGGCGCGGCGCGGCGTTCGGTGGGGCCGCACCTCCTGGACAAAAATATATAATATGGGAACTGTTTTCAGATTTATATATAATCGGGCGATAATATTTTCTTATAAAAGGGCTCATTATACCCATCTGACTGGCACCATCTCCACCAATCTGGTGTATTATCATTATACGCTAATTAGAGCCTAATAAAGGCAAAACACTTGTATGTGGGCTCCCACAATTCAACCCTTATACAGCGCGGGGATAGACCTTAGACGTCAGAATCTGACGTATGTAGACGATCCCCGCCTATAGACGTCAGATTCTGACGAATTGACGTCCAAAGTCGATCCCCGCACTCTAAGAAATACAACATTTATATTGTCGTAGACCCATAACATAGATATAACTAAGACATTTATGATGATTTGAAATGGTTTCTATAAAAATATTTTAGTGTTTTGAGGGTCAAGAAATCGTCGATTCACCACTGAAAACGGTGATTTTCACCAGATAAGATCGTTTTCCATTTTTGACACAGATAGGGCCTACAAGGCTACTTCTCAGTAAGAAATATACATTTTATAGTTGATAAAACTTTGATATTTTGAATGTGATTGTTTTTGCTCGGAGCTGAAGGGGTCTATCTGTCACTGATTCGAGTGACAAATATAACTCTTTAGCTGCGAGAGAACGAATTGTATTCAGGCTCACTGACCTGGTCAAGTTCTGTTGGGAGTGGATGACAGGATAACGGGCTGATCTAAGTCTTCAGCACACAAACTCCCAAATGTCCACTTATCAGCAACAAAGTGTAGATCCAGGAAAACCTGGAAACAATGCCTGGAAAACTCGCAGAACAGGAATCACCACTTAAATAGCTTAATTACACAATCATGACGTCATTCCAGCATCTCAAAAGATTTTTGTCTCGAGCTGTAACACAGATTCCTGAATGTTGTGGTCCGTATGGCAGCACGTGCCTGAGAGTTCTCACTCAATCGCCGTGGAATCTCAAATCCGCAAGCTGTCGACAGCACCTGGTTTTGATACGTTGGCCACGCGGTGCCACGGGGAAAAAAAATCGCCGCCGCTGTTGCTGTTGCGCTGGTTTATGCCAATAACAAATCGCAGGGCATTATCCCAATTGTGTTTTATCATCGGGCCGGCGTCCCACACGCTGTCCCATCTTCAAAACACCACTGGGATAATCATTATTGTTTCAACAAAAGCGAGATGTCGAGCCTGTGCTGGTTTAAGGTTGGTCCACTGTCGCAGACAGTGGCCCAACTTTAAACTAACAAAGGCTCAGCGTCTCCAAATAATGTGTTGATCTCTCAGTCTCTCGCAGCAACGCGCATGCTCACAGCTCTTATCTGATGCCATTATGGGATGGCGTGGTGATAGCGAGATCTCCTCAATCTAGGCTTACGTGTCAAATGCATGTCTCTGTTTAGACCCGGTGATATCCCCTACATATATATAGCGTTTTATCCGCCATAGAAGTGAAACATCACAGAACACATGAGCACAATGTTGATATTTTTTGGAGTAATTTTATACTGTCTTCCTCAACGTGTCGTGATCATAGTAAATCTATTAGATTGATGTTTTTGGCGTACTTTAAAGACAAATAACAGTAATCATATGCTGATGTCTTTCTTTGTACAACAGTATATATATTTCACATCTAATTGTGACGTTGCTGCGACGTTATCAGTTTATGGTGCACGCACTTCACAGTACCATAATTCTACAGACAGCAGTAACATAATTCTACAGACAGCAGGCACACTCCAGACCTTTGAACAGTCAAGTACTGTATAATTATGATCACTCAAGTGTTATAGGCGTTTCACAAGAATGATTTATAGTGGGACAGATAAGTGAAACAATCGTGCAAATGGTGATACAAGCACCAAAATTGGTTTAATATACTCATCAAAGTATATTTATTCTAAAAATATTGCTATACACCTAAATTTCAAAATGGCCGGCATTATCCAAGATGGTTGCCAATTGCGATGCAAATACTTTTCGTCATGGTCTCGCCACCCTTAATAAACCGAAATCCAGGGTGGTGACTTGAATAATGATGGAATCATCACACAAAATATTTTGAATGCGGCTTTTCCCACCTCTAGTAAAACAACGATAAATACAAAGAAGTTATAATTTTGTGAAAAATTAATAAGCATCCTTCGTCAAGGATATCAGATCCTTTTCATACGCTATGCATGGGGCGTAGCTCAAAATCTGTCTGGTAAGCATACCCATAGCGGGCCTGTTCTTGAACAGGTTTATTGTGATATGTTACAGTAAATGTTTAATAGGGTGAAAAATGGTGAAATCTGTCTGTAGTTCACTTGTTTTTTCAACGGCACTGGCATTTGGGGTGGTGAGACCTCATAAAATTTGACGCAGTGAACCGATTTTAATGATGTTACATGTAAAATCAAAATGTCTGTTATTGACCATAGAAAAGCTACAGCTACCACTTTAGAGCTATTTTTTTTAACTTATTTAAAATATAATATATAATTCCAATTTACCGTAAATTACATTAAATACACATCGCGAGGCAATTACATGTATGTGATATAAACGCGAAAATTATGGTGATACAAGTAGGCCTACCCAATTTAATATGAATTAACAACTTATTTATTTCAAAATGGCCGCCATTTGTTAAGAAGAACACCAATCGACATCAAATTGTTCATCAATAAAAGTGTATTTTTATACACTTTCATTGGTGCTCATTTTGATGTAGACGTCGCGTGTACATGATATTTGGCCATAATTCTTATTTTTAAACGTTCAAAAGCATTATACGGCTACTACTAAAAAATGATAACAAAATTCAATTTATCTGGAGCACAATCACAAATTAAATACCAATAGGCTTGGCTATGCAGGCTACATATTATATAGTCATGCGCTATATTTTAATGTTGTCTTTACGCATGGACACATATTTTATATACTGGTGATATCACTAGATCTGACACACGCAGAGTTGCAGAGTGCTGTACAAATGGACTTTGAAGTTTGAGCTGATGCCGAAAAAGAACATTAAAGTTTGAACTGATGTAGTGAGACTAATATAGAGATATTGTCTTATTCATTGAATGGATCAACTATCCACAATCCATTATTTAGTCTTAGTGGAAAATAGGTAAAATGTTGCTCACAATATATTCGCTCCTCTAGAGCCCTTCGATGTCAATATAACGTTCCCCGTATCGTGTTTCTGTGCCTTCTGAGCTGCAACGCCGGGCCGGCGTTAAACCAACATTGGTTCAACGTCTTGTGTTTACTGGGAACGCTTACAGTAGGTTAATTAAAATTTAAATGAGCATTGACCACCCTGTGGGGCAATGCGTGGATGATCCACAGATCCACAGGATAATAAACAACGTGTCCATTCAACGTAGCATATGAAGTCAGCCCCTGGAAGTCAGCGTTGTTTAATATTAACCCTTTAACCGCCGGTGCCGCATATATTCGGGTTTTCATTTTTTATTAGCACATTTGAATACCACATTTTAAATATGTTAAAGATAAAATGTGAAATCAATCAGCAAGATTTGAAAAGAGTTGACTTCCATTTTGTCAAATCTGAATAATTTTCACTCGCTTGAAGTTGTGGATCGCGTCAGCGAGACACAACTTTAAGTGGGTGAAAATTCAAATTGAATAAATTGACGGCTAAAGGGCTAAGGAAGTGTCTCATTTTGGAATGATACTAGCAAGTAGGTTCCTATGTATTGGTGTAAACTGCAGGCATACGCAGGATAGAGCAAACGCTAATATCGAAATAATGAAATAAGGTTAAAAATACGTTAGTGTATCATATTAACGTTACTGCTCCAATGCTTCAGAGTTGTCAAATGATCTATGGCAAATTTGTTTCGTCGTTCTGTGGTTGATGAGCTTGACGGTGTACCATTTCTATCGGTCTCTCACTGCTAGAGCGACATGGATAACGTTTTTAGAGCTGAACTGAGTGACGAATTGAACATGACAGTGTGCTATTAGCACTGGTTAATTCCGTCTGATCAAGGAACCTTGGTCTGGTCGGCTGGCTGTGGGCGATAAATAAACATTCGAAACTAGGCATATAACTTTTTCGTCGTGCCTCGTGTGCTAGGCGCATGACGCTGTGTAAAAGCGAACAGCAGTAATTGCTTACTTTTTTACTGTTACTTATACTTTGAACAGCAATATGTATGCCATGCCATATTGACACTTAATAACCACGGCCATTAGTGTGGGAATTCACTGTTAATTAACCATTCTTTTTCTACGTTATAGAAGTTTGATTTCGTTTTGATGTTGACATTGCGGATGCAATCTCCAAATCTTGACCAGACGATTTTTTATTAGAAATCTGCATTAAGAGAACCATTGAAGATACGTGTGTCACTGCTGAATAATAATGCTGATCAACCTAATCAGTGTGATAAATGTCCAAATAATATGTAATATTCTGTGAAATCATGTTATTTCAGTCCATCACTATGCTGCGTGAAATACACATTCAGACGTAGACGCCATGTAGTTGAGGGTGCACTATCAACTTTGCATGCTGTCAATATACAAGACATCGATATTGCATGCAACATGAATAATAACATGAATAAATTATGTGAAGAACTCACATAATATATACGGTGATTTGTTAGCTGACTGATTTGACACAAGGATTGATTGATGATTTTTCGGGTGTAATTGGATTTACAAGACTATATACCCAGGACGGAATCATCTATTCTTCCATTGTAGATGATGCTATTTCTGTGGTATGGCGAATAAATATTACACAAACCGTCATATGATGCTATCATGTTTTACCATTTATCCCTTAAAGTGCTAAACATTTTTTAAATAAACCATGGAGACCAAAGGATTTTATTCAATTCGAAATCAGCATAAATGGCTTAGTTAGCTCTTTCTGATTCATTTGAATACATATGCTATGGGTCTATGATCCTAATAAAATTATTCACTCTTGCAGTGCGGGAATAGACTTCAGACGTCAGAATCTGACGTCTACATACGTCAGATTCTGACGTCTAAAGTCTATTCCCGCGCTGTAAGGGTTAAATTTGTCTAACAAGATAATGTTCAATCAACTTAGCCTACATCATAAAAATGTGCTCATTCTTTTCGATCACATAGCTTGATTCAATTTAGAAAATTTAATTGAAAATAACGCATTCTATGATTGATGTAGGCCTACTGAGTTGACAATCTTTTTACTTTAATAATAAACTGATAATGTTCTGTGTAGACTATGTCAGCGGCACAGTAGTATTCATCCTTATTTCGAAATATAATATTGCAATTTTCGTCACTTATCAGTTTGAATTGAATTCAATACTAGCATTTAGTGCTTATCATAGGCCTACGTGCGCAGAAAATGTATGCCCTAATTGCTACTTGTTCGCAGCCCATATGCATGTATGCCTACTATTTATAGAGGGATGTGGCGCATTGTCAGAATGTGGTGTCTTACAATATTGTCGCTGTCTGTCGTGTGGGTTCAAACCTCGCTTAGTGAAGTTTTTTTTACAAAAATATCGTGTTTCTCCCCTCAACATCTTAATATTGTTTCTACTATATCCGCACTTCATCCTTGCATCACTTGACTCTGGTGTGAATGATTACCTCGTACGAGACAGATGACAATGTGTAGGATAAGTTCAATGCGCCGATTATGACTGCAGCACTGTAGGCCTACTAGGTTCTCCATGGGGTTGAAGTGCCACATTTGGTTCGGTTGTCATGGGATGGCTAAATGTAAAATAATCGGATGCTATCCACTATAAACATGATAAACCTGCACTCGAATTCCAATAATCATCATTGTTAAATTTTAGTACTGTGGAACGGTTGAATAGCCTCAGGCTGTTCGACTTGTGAAAGACATTCCAGGGTCATTAATCACGCAAATACGAAACTTATCTGTGGCTGCAGCTGACAGTAATTTGCGTTATTTTATACGTTGTTAAACTATCCCCTGGGTGGGTTTATCTTTAAGGGGTTTAAATCAGCGGTGTAATATAAACCACTCTTTGGAAAAAATCACCTTCTTTTATCCCATATCATATACAATACAATACGAATACAAACAGTTTATTTGCTAGGCCATCGGCCCGTACAAACTATACAAAATACAATTCATTCAAAAGTACATTGTTAAGAGTGATAATTATACATTACAGTATTGTTCCCTGCCTGGTTTAAGTATGTACACAAACTCCTGATTAAATTTGCATCTAAACTAGCCTACGTAACAACAATTGGAATGTATTTACATTTGGTAGACTATTAAACGGAGCAAGAAATTTTGAACGTAAATCGTGGTAAACAGGATGAATGATAAAGTGGATCTCGTCTTCCTCTTCTTCCATACACATGGGACATACAGTGTCACTGTCCTGAACAAACCTTAATTATTTAAGCGTCATAATAAGACGTACGTGCATGCGATAACGAGATGCTACTCTCCTTGAGATACCGCTTGAAATAACATTTAAATAGTTCTCTTTGTATCTGAACTTCTTGTAAAGTTTATATACAGAGTAGGCATAGGCCTATCTGTTGCTACTCTTTATCAACCAGTTATTGTCACTTTTCTCTATCATTCTTTGTTTTATGGTCATAATTTAAATAAATGAGGATCATCCGCAGACTGGGCTTCCCACACGTGATTAAAATTGGAATGAAACAACAATTCTTTGCTTTACTCGCCCAATTAGTTACTGACATGTAGCATAATTTTATATATCTTACATGCATATCTATCATTATCGATCTATATTTAATAACCTTAACCATTATTTAACACATCGAAGAACAGAAATAATTCGAAGCTCGTATCTGCCAGTGTCACGATAGACCATGAAGTTTGGTGTAAATAATGGTACATTAAGTATATTTTTCAGTGAGGAAATATGAATACTATCTATGATAGACATATTATCTGGGCCCCATAGTTCAGAACCATATAATAGGATTGGTTGTATTTGTTTATCAAATATTTTACACAGAACAGTAAATGACATATTATTTAAATTATTATCTGGTTATTCGACAAAAAAACTAATTTTGCTTTTGAAGATACTTGTTTTAGCATAACATTTGTATTTAATTTGGTTGAGAATAAAAAACCTAGGTGGTTATATTCTGTCACAACTTCTAGCTCTTTCCCTCCAACATCCCACTTTTCAATACCCGCCAAACGACCTGCTTTTCTAAAAACTAGTACTTTTGATTTATCAATATTAACTATAAGACTGAGCTTTGTAGCGACTTCATATATTACAGCAAGTTTCTTTTTTTAATTAAAATACTGTGTCAGCAATTAAAACAATATCACCTGCAAACAGTAATATACTATAGGTCAACTAAATCAGAAGGTAACTGTATGCCATAACCCCCACGGTTGCGTATCTCATTTGTGATTTATTGAACCAGCAATGAAAATAACATAGGGCTTAAAATGCAACCCTGTTTTAACCCATTTGGACATGTGAAAAACTCAGTAGTACCATTAGCATATTTTACACTGCTTAAAACGTTATCATACTGTATGCTTTTTATAATATTTTTAAAATTACCAGTGATACCATTTTTTCTCAGAATGTTCCAAAGCACTGAACGGTTTACAGTGTCGAAGGCTTTAGTTTATCTAGCGCAACCTTAAGGGTTGCACTCGATGCTTAAAATAACTTGGCTACATATCCATGGTGAGGTCTCCATAAAATTGCGAACGTACATAAAGTTTAAATTCGACCACTCGCTAGAAGAATATCTGTTTTACATCCCCGACACAAGGTGGATAAAGGCGCTATCAAGATTGCAAATGAGCTCACATATGCTAGAAATTGAACGAGGAAGGCATGTCAAGCCGCAAAAAAATACCACTAGAACAGCGCACATGTCAAAGATGTGCATTAACCTCTGTTGATGACGAAATTCATTTTTTAATTACTTGCTCTTACTTCGCTACGCAGCGAACTAGTTTACTTGCCGAAAGCAAACTACTCAACAGTGTATCTGACTCACTCTCAAACGATCACAAATTTATATACATTATGTCATCTACACATCGACCATTAGTAATATGCTTAGCAAAAAACACCTATAGCTGTTTTCAAACCTTAAGCGTGTCGCGTACCTCCGCTTTATAAAACGATAGGGGCGTAGGGTGACTGGTGCGGCCGGTGATTCCTCTAACCATCCACTCATGAAATCGTCCATGCTGTCCGGGGGGGGGGGGGTCATCCACCAACGAAATCAGTTCCACTCATGCAGTCTCATCCAATCAACTGCTGTTTAGCCTCAGCTGTATTCTATGCTTAGTCACTTGTGTCAAATGATAGTTTGTATTTTCTAGAGTTGTATATATATATATATATATATATATATATATATATATATATATATATATATATTCCTTTTCTTTTATTACTAGAATAATTATGTGCGATTAATTGATTAGACCGGTTTAGTAGAATCTGTTATCGGGGAGGCTGCGACAGTAACCCAGGTTCAGCTTTTTGCTATAACTGGTATTGTCATCAGTGATCATTGCACATTGAATCTTGAGTACCTGTACGTGTTCTTGGTGTTTCGAGCTGACGTCAGTCAGTGCATTTTTCAGATTGTTTTTTAACATGTTATATGTAACTAATATTATTATTTTCTTCTTTATACATACTCTCACTCATTATGTAATTACTCGGTTACTACGCTTTCCAGAGGGTTTTTTCTGCTATATGCAGTAGCTATTATTTTTATTTCTGGTTTTGGTGCGGTAAATTTAAAAATATCATGCCGATGCTGGTTAACTGTAGGTTGTTTTAAATAGTTCTGATGCATATTTTATTTAACCTGTGCTTGTTTTGGTATATAATGTCGTTTGATTTTAACATGTTTAAGTTAACTTAGCATGCATATTTTACCGAACTAATCCTGTTGTATATAGTCTTGTACATATGTTCATTTAATGACGCATAAGTCTGCAAAGACTTATCGTCGTCAATAAATATCTATCTTCATCAGTCTGGGACACCAGTGCACAGTTTAAATTCAACAGCCTGGAGAAGGTACAGTACAGAACGGCACGTTTTGTGACACACCAGTATAATTATAAGTAGGCATGAAAGTGAACTAAGTTAAACCTCGGCTGAGATAGTGAAAAACCTGAAATGAGACACACTCCAGACCAGACGGACTGCAGCATGACTTACAATGCTGTACAAGGCACCTCGCGGTGAGGTGGTCCCACCAACACAACTGCATGCAGAAAGCAGACGTATGCACCAGACCAGGTGCTAACAATTTTAAACATTTCACGTCAGGACCATCAGGGACTGGAACAAACTACTCCAAGACGTCAAGTCAGCGCCTTCCGCAGTAGTTTTTAAGCCCAGAGTGCAACATAGGCTCCGTGTCATCCTCTCCGATGCCGTGGGTTTTTGTATTTGATTTACCCGAAAAATTCGACATGTCGGTAACTGCATGAAAGCGATCTCGACACCAAGTTACCAAAAATGTCCATATCTTCTTAATGGCTGTGCGACCTATGCGCTGAGCATGCGGGCATGGAACTGAAATGTTAGGCCTACTGATTCTAAAAAAAAACTATTTTTGAACTAGCCTGTTTATTCAGGGATAAGTCTCAGATATACCCGTCCAAAGAAATGTTCCACAATTTTGTACGGGTTTAATCTGTGGCTGAAACCTCAGTGGCGTATGCAGAAATAAATAATAAAGGGGGATGTTCAGATTTCTGAAAAACCATTTGAAGCTTTGCGGCCCTAGAGGGGGGTCGGTGCATCCCCTTCGGAAAATTGTGCGGTTCTAAGGGGGTCGGGGGCATTCCCTTCAGAAAATTTTGAAAAAATGAACATGGAATGGTGAGATTTCGTGGTAGGCCTACCGAGTACCTTTGTAAGATGAAGATATGAGAGCCTGGCTGAAATGTAGGCCTAAGTTTTAAATCAACTTGACAGAGTGTAACAGACAATAGCCAAGACCAGTCTATCTATCTATAAGCGAAGACAACTACACAATAAAAACGCCATCAACATGATAAACATAATATATAATCCAATGTTGTGCTAATGTTGAGTCAGTGTTGCATATAGTTGACCAACATATAATATTAAACAACGGTGGGTCAAAGTAATTGTAATAATAATTATCCCGTGATCCCATATTAAACATGTTGCAGACATTTCATCAGTTCATATAGCACAATATCTTTTAATGCACATATTTTCTTTCAGTTCATCATCAGTCATATCAGATAGTTTTGTTGATATTGGTTGTTCAACCACTAAATGCCGCTGGAAATTACTTAAGTGGACATTTTTAGAACTTTACTGTCCATTTTCAATTATTATCCTAGGTTGTGTCTTTAGTGAAAAAGAAACTGCTGAGACCCAGTTAATTACATCTGAATTAATTTGTGTCAGTGGCTATAGGTCTGGATAGGCCCTTAAAACAAATGGATAGGCAAAAAACATAATCGATATAGGCCTACAACAATTAAATTTTGAAACTTGAATAACCGAACCCTGTATAATTGTAGGCCTGTAGGCCTATCTCAGTCTAAATTTGCCATCACGCAGGTGAAAAATAATGGTAATTGAGAAATAATTTTTGTTTTGTTCTTATAATTATCTTTATTTTATGCAACGTCATTTAGTGTTGAGAGAGCAACACGTCCAGCTCTAAGTCGTTGACCGTTGTAAACGACTCCCCCAGCCTGCCTATTGTGGATTGTGATAGTGGTGTGTAATTATTAGCCTACCATTAACCCTTTCCAGCCCGAGTTTTTTAATGACATTTAAATAAAAATAATAACTCAATACAAAATTTACAATATCTTTTAAATGGTTATTTCAATGCACATCAAAATTTCCACGCACATGCAGAACATTTGGGGGATCAACACACGCTTCTTATCATACCCCTCGAAGACGCACCCTTACTTCCTAGAAACGGTTTCCATGGAAACAGTACCTAATTTTATGTATTGTGTATTTTCAAGACGCACGAGATCAAATTAATATAGAATAATTATCTATTTATATATTAATAGAATTGTAAGATGTCCGTGGAACATGTTACACAACGAATCCTCGATATAAAATCAGTAGCTGTTGTTGCTATGGGTATATACGTCAGCAACCATTAACCCTTTCCATGCAAAATATTTCATTATTTTGAAATAAAATGTAAAAAAAGAGTAATTTCAGTAGCTAACGCTAGGCTTGCAAGACATTTTGATGATATCAAAATGAATATCATTATTAGTATGGGATTGGGTTAGACTCTTCAGGTACTCAGGGACCGTTCAAGGTCATTTCACTTCACATGATTCTGGGGAACGGCCACACATATGTTTCTATATATTGCGCGCCTATCCAGAAGTGAACAATATGGCTTATTGGCTTGTATAATTTTTTTATTTGAATTTATGAAACTTTGACCTTGCAATGACCTTAAGGTGACCTTTGACTGACCAAAATGTTGCATGCTCACAAAGGCCCGCCCCTGCCAAATCCCAAATGTATGTGTAGGCCTACATAGGGCCTATGGTTAATACACCTTGTAGATTCACAGTTACAGCCATTAAATGACCACCATTATCCCTGGGTCCTGGCATGAACTTGAAAGTCAAAGGGTTAGCACAATCAAAGTTGAGATAGAAATGGCATAGAAGGTAAATATATATATTTTTAAATTTTTATCGAACTAATTAAACATTGCACAATGTACTCTGGCCGAAATTATACAATTTTAAATGTATTGTGGCAATTAAAGGCCACGTGAATGCAAAATGCGGGCATTTGAAAAATGACGTCATATTTCACCGGCCCTCAGGGGCCGTATGGGCGTGAAAAGGTTAATCTTAGCATATTTACTTTGGAACAATTACCGTTGTTTCAAGTCTTGGTCAACGCTCGATTTATTTGCTAAGACTAAACAAAGTTGATATTTTTTATTCTATATTACTGAGTTTGAAAATCACCCTTCTGGAAATTAAGAGGGGGAGGTGCTCGAGCACCGTGAGCACCCCCAGGATAGGCCTACGCCCCTGAGGTAACCTGTTTCAGCCACCGGGGCTAACTGCAAAGCTTTGCCTAGACCCGCGCATTTCAGCCAACCCCTTCCCATGGCGCGATAACACTCGA
This sequence comes from Flabesymbios commensalis, assembly GCA_964017125.1. NCBI lineage: Eukaryota > Metazoa > Annelida > Polychaeta > Terebellida > Flabelligeridae > Flabesymbios > Flabesymbios commensalis. The sequence goes on from OZ024913.1 coordinate 35,747,046, forward strand.
TGTGTGTCTGCCACGTAGGGCCTACAACTTCAAATTCAGATTCGGGACTGTTTTATAAAAGGAGCTTCCCAATTAGCATTTTTGAACTAACACACTGGGTGGAGTTCCATTTTTTCTTACACTAATTAATTGATTATTTTTTAATTTATTTATTCATTCATTCATTATTTTTTAATTTATTTATTCATCGATCATTCTGACCTCAGAGATTGGGTTGACCTGAGCGACATCTATGTGTGGAGAATGTTCATCGATATGCCAAGGCTTATCTATATGGTCTCACCACCCTAAATAAGCCGAAATCCAGGGAGGTGTATACTAATGATGGAATCATCACACAAAATATTTTTAATGCGGCTGTTCCAACCTCTATTGAAACAAAATAAAATACAAAGAAGTAATAATTTTGTGAATATTTAATAAGCCCACGTTATCTTCTTTGTCAAGGATATCAGATATAACTGTTTCATGATAACCTCGCAGGGATACAGTGGGTTAAAATGATGTGTGTCTGTTCTGTGAAAGAGAGCACGGATTATAGCCCAATTTTAACAGTATTGACTTTTTTACACTCTAGGGGGCGTAGCTCAAAATCTGTCTGGTAACCATACCCATAGCGGGCCTGTTTTCGAACAAGGACATCTCAAGCTTTATCCTGATATGTCACACTAAATATCTAATAGGGTGAAAAATGGTGAAATCGGCCTGCGGAATTGAGGCAGTTTACATGTGTTTCAATGGGACTGGCATTTGGGGTGGTGAGACCATCAGTAGACACAAGGGGTTTGCATGTTCTGGTCCTTTCTTGACATATTCCAGCTGCTTGATAAAAAATCTGCAGCTTGATATCTATATTTTATTGAGTTTTACTATCGCTGCAACAATATAAGTGTAATAGTTTTGATTAGAAAGTATATAATTGGTGAATAAATGTGATAACCATGTCTAGAAAAGACCAGAAGAGGCCGTGTTTTGGTGATATAAGTCATAGATGGAATGCCTGGTTGATAGTTTGATTGTCATATGGGCCCAAATGAAAATAAAAAATAGTGAATTTAAGTATGGATGCTACTAATAGCAGTCCAGTCTAATATGTGTGGCATATTTCAACAACAATTTTCGAAATACAAGGTAACCATGACGACTTTGTGTGTGACGAAATAGAGGCGGGAATAGCCACTTCATTTAACTGTTTTATTCAATGCGACTTTCAAGGAAACCAGGCCGATTTTCATGATATCAATAATTATTCAAAGGGCTCCGAGGGCAACAGTTTTCAATATATTTGCCTAATTCAAAAACTATATTGTTCAGAACACCTTCAAGCATCATACCAGGCCGAAATAAAATAATCAAAGAAAATTATATCTCTACATATGGTCTCACCACCCTAAATAAGCCGAAATCCAGGGAGGTGTATACTAATGATGGAATCATCACACAAAATATTTTTAATGCGGCTGTTCCAACCTCTATTGAAACAAAATAAAATACAAAGAAGTAATAATTTTGTGAATATTTAATAAGCCCACGTTATCTTCTTTGTCAAGGATATCAGATATAACTGTTTCATGATAACCTCGCAGGGATACAGTGGGTTAAAATGATGTGTGTCTGTTCTGTGAAAGAGAGCACGGATTATAGCCCAATTTTAACAGTATTGACTTTTTTACACTCTAGGGGGCGTAGCTCAAAATCTGTCTGGTAACCATACCCATAGCGGGCCTGTTTTCGAACAAGGACATCTCAAGCTTTATCCTGATATGTCACACTAAATATCTAATAGGGTGAAAAATGGTGAAATCGGCCTGCGGAATTGAGGCAGTTTACATGTGTTTCAATGGGACTGGCATTTGGGGTGGTGAGACCATATAATATTCACACAGGGCATTCACACAGGCACTTCCTCTCAAGACATATTTTCTCCGCCTAGCGAGCATAGCTGCAGCTAAAATGTAATCAATTTTGTGAATACAGATTTATTTTTCTTGGGAAATGAAGTCAGATGTTAAGCTTTTACAAACACTTTTAGGCCGTTTATATATATTTAACAACAATTCTAAAGCATTAGAAACAGAATCAAATATTTTTGCAAAGGCGTTTGTGTTCGATTCTGACAAAAAATGTTTTATTTCTCCGTTGTCGTCTGCTAGCTTTTCATATCCACCGATTATCGCTCACGCGGCTCGTGATCTGATTTTGTGTCAAACCGGGGTTGTTTTCAACACAACTACTCAATCAAGCGAGGTGATATGTATTTACATGTCAACCTTAACGGACAGCAATGATCTGGTAAAATTTCATATGGTAAAAATTATTGAAAGTCAAGAGATTTTGTTCAAAGAAAGTATATATTTCGCAGCTACCACATTACTGGGTGACACTAAACCCAAGAAGAAAACGAAAGGCGGTAAAAGACAAAAGACCAATGACACTGCTGTATCACATATACAGCCAAAGTTTACTGTAGTGACATTCGATGGACCAGGTTTCTGTTTTATAGATAATGATAATCTTTTTATCTGCATTGACAACGATACTAGCGAGACAGATCTAAATATACACAAACAAAGTCTAGCTGAATTCAATCTGCAATCGGCATTAGTTTTGTGGATCCAGCCGTTAGATTTGTGTCGACAAAAAGCAGATATAACATTAGTCACTCTGATTAAAGGAAATCCAACTTTAGCATTTGCAGTGCAACATGAAAACACACCAAATTCTCTTTTGATTGGGCTAGTTCTTAAAATAAGAGGCCATGTATTGTCGACAAAGACATTTGACACAACTGATTTTATTCCTGATATATATACCAACATCATATCCTGCTTGTGTATTAGAGATCTGAAGAAAACTGAGAAAAAGAGTGGCACTCTTCATGTGAAAAATAAAAAGGAAAGAAATGAACATGGATCAAATGTTACGTTTGAAAATATTTGTTATCTTTCCTCATCATTCAGACAGTTATTGTGTTTTGTGAATGGCAATATACACAAAATTTTTGCTTTCGATAGAGGTAATTATGTAGGACCTGACCAAGAATTGCACTTTATCTCAGCTACTACTAGTGAAAAGGCTTATCTGACCTTGTTTGCAAGAAACACTGTGTGGGTTTTTGATTTATCCCTTTTTAAGGTATGATTTTATTTGTCAAAGTTCACTTAAATACTTAGCGTATTTTGAAGGTGGAATATGTGTTTGATTTCAAAATACTTTTCTTCTGACAAATCTGCAAATCCAAATATTTAAAAGTTTGAGTTACAGTAAAGGCCTACTGTGTCACCTGTGCACAAATCAAAATGTGTTGTAAAGGTTTATTGTTCCATTTCTATAATATGTTTCTCTTGAACGTGTCTTTTTAAAAGTAAAATAATCAAATTTGGGTAATGTCTATTTTTCATGTTTTATTGATTTTTTTTATCACTTGAAGATGAAAATTACCAGTGATTACATTAACAATATTCTCTTCAAATTCATGAACATGAGTGAAAGCCTACATCAAATAAATTTTGTGGTTGATGGACTTGCTGATTGCTGCAAGTAGTAAACAAAAAAATATGTGTTACTGTTATTCATAATATATGGTGTTAAACGTATTTCATTGACATTCCCTTACCTACATGTATGTCTAATTAATAGTAATAAATACTTGATTTTATGTCGAAATAGCAACATAGCTATTCACATGTGTGTGCTATGCTCTGCTGCTAAACATGCTAAATGAATATTGCTTGTATTTTCAGTATGTGAACATTTATAACCCAATAGGTTGTCTGTTGGTTGATGACTTTGTTGGTTTGGGGTCTGACCAGCTTCTCCTACTACCAGATCCAGTGGAAACCACTGAGTTAGATCATCCAGAAAGTCTGCAACAATTCATATTGAGTGATTTATCCAGATATCATGTTGATAAACGACAGGTTTGATTTTCTGTATCATTTTCTACTGTGTCAAATAGTGGACATTACTGATCCTACCCAGCTAAGATGAAACTTTAACCACAATGTTGTAGTAAATTTGAGCTCCAAGTCTGCAACGCTGGACTATTATAAAACCAACATTGGCTCAACGGCTTGTGTTTTCTGCATTTTTCTTATATAGTTTAACCTGCCAAACATCTACTGAGCATGTTTAGAGCTGTATCTCCCTATGCAACTAATTATTTCTTGCACAGATGCAATTTACTGTTAAATTTAGGATAAAAAATCATTAAAAATATAAACTACTTAAAAATATTTACTTTTCTACTTTTTTATTTTGTTGATTTAATAAGACCTAATGTAGTAGCATGATGCAATTTCTGATAGTTGTTCTGTTTTTTATTGAACTCATTTTAATACTATAATACAATATAATATAAAAGTGCTAGATCTAATGTTTAAGTGTGTATGTTATATTTTTATTTAAATTATCAAATGGTATTTTTCTATTAAATCAGAGATATCCTTGTGGCATCAATCAAAGTCAATCAAACCAGGGAGAAAATGATGCAGACAGAAATAGCAGTTTACAAACAGCAGTTAAAGCTCTGACGTCAAGGGTTCAGGTGAGGTATCTTTTAACCCTTTCAGCGCAGGGAGCGACTTTAGTCGTCAGAATCTGACGTCTGTAGACGTCAGATTTTGACGACTAAAGACCCTCCCCGCGCTGTAAGAGTAAAAGTATTTATAACGGCCGTAGATCCATAACATAGGTATTCAAATGAATCAGTACTTAGAGCTAGCTAAGATATTTATGATGATTTCAAAATGAAAAAACCCTTTGGTCTCCATGGATTTTACAAAAAGAATTCAGCGCTTTAAGGGTTAACCCTTGAACTACTAAACCCGTATATGGGTTTATGCATATTTTAAGTCAATTAATATATCACTGAAATGGATAATATAGTCTGTGGTAGATGCTCAGTTAGTAAAATAGCTCAATTTAGAAGATGTGTATTTGAAAAAAATAGGTTTTGTTTTTTGTAATTTAGCACTGGAAATTGTGTTATCTATTCCAGCTTCAAATAATGAGTTCATTCAAAACAATTTAACAGGGAAATGGTTAATTTTTTTCGGTCCATTGGGACATGTCTCTTGGTCAGGTGAAATTACAATGTGTACATGGATGAAGTGTAAATGTAAAACTTTTATGATGTAAAATGTAAAAATTTTACCCTTTACCTACCAGAAGATATAGATACATTACTTCTCACTTTGAGCTGTGAATCTCTACCACAATTCCCGTTCAACAGTAAATAAAAGTTACCAAATTATATACAATACTATAGTCAAAGTGAAAATCAAATTTAAACTTGACCCCTCTGTCATAATTGCAGAATTTTCTCTACAATGTATCTTTTTCAAATCTGACCAATGATACATCAGTAACATGGATGTGTCATTGGTGTTGAGCAATAACAATTTAAATACTGTAGAGAATTGAGAATTTTGAACACATGCAAAGGGGTATTATATTTGTTGTGTTTAATTTTCACGTCAAACCTTTCATCAAAATGAATTTTTAGGTAAGTACTTGTACATATTAATAAAATTTAACCCTGCTTAAATCTCCAGTTTTTGAAGCGGGAAGGACAACCAGATGAATTCCTCAAATTATTTTAAATGTTTGTTTCTTCGTGAGTTTCTTCTGTAATTCCTATCCGAGGTGAATAAACCTGTTTGATTTATTTAAATACTTTTTTGAAGGATACTAGCATTTTCTTTTAGAAGAAATTTATTCAAAATATGGCATTATGTCACAATTGTTTCAAGATGATTTATCATGTTAATATGGACTGTGCTGTACCATGTGTATATTTTACTCAACTTTTTTTAACATTGAAAGGATTCCATGACAAAACTACTGTCTGCGGAACGCCAAAAACAAACATACTCAAAAGTTACAGAACATGCATGTAATGCTATCAGTCATCTCAGCCTGAACAAGTCACCCCCTGAAGCTCCTCCTCACATGGTAAGAAAGGTGATCAGATTCACTGCAATATGCGTGCAACACTTCTTCTCATACACTTACTGTAGGTAATTTAGTTTATTCACTCCTAAAATTTCAGTATATTTTTACATCACTCGCATAGTAAATTTAACTTTACCCTTCTAGTGGCGCTTACATGTAAGCCTATACATGTATATGTGGCACAGGAATTTTTTTTAATGGAATTACAGTGATCCCCCACTGTATCACCCGAGATACAATACCAACCTCATCTCCCGCCATGTCTTGAAACGGATTTTGGCCAATGTTAATTACCGCGTACAATGCCATACTGCAGTAGCCTCCATCCCCCAATGATTTTGAAGTCCCAATTTAATTTTTGCCACATGTATGCACTCCCCCAATCATATTGCCAACAGGCCTATTTTTCCCTTTAGCGGACATCATGACTGTTAAAAACAAACACTTATGCATGATCAGAGATCTCCAGCAGTGCTCCGCCTGATTGCACACATAGGCTGGATGAAGAAAACAACAACAAATATTAATATGGATTAGTGGGATAAATTGTCTAACTGTTAAGGCCTACATTCACAATAAGAGCTGAGCAAGTCTCAATTTATCTGTCATGCTTTTGCCGAAATGTCGACATTGATTTCGACTTCGAGGTACATTCATTATGATATTTCAATTCTGTTATTGGCACTGTGTAAAGTATAAAATAACATATTTTAATTCCAAAAGGACAACCATGCGCTTTGGCTTTTTTACAATTATGCAATCATTCCTGATGGAGCCCGAGGTATCTCCGACAAGCTAATTCGACGGTACAACGGAGCCCTGGATAACTTGTGTTTTGAGATGTCATAAAAAGTACATGTCCCGTACCCAGAGACATGTATAATCTACTGAGAGTGCTGTTGAATGAGTTGACCCAGTGATAAAACCTATTGTTTAAAAAAATGTAAATTTCTATAATGTCTTCATCAATAGGATTGTTTGTATTATTAGCTAGAAGTTTTGGGTGGCTGTAGTGAGACATAATTTTTAAATAAAATAAAATGATAAGAAAGACTTCAGTATTAGCCCACAAGCCCTAGTCATGTCTACATGTTCTATACACACTTTTAGCCTTTATATTTGTACTTCAAAGAAGACAATTTGAAGGAGAAATCAGTATTATATTTGTATGAATGGCATATATTTTGATTTAAATTGCTCATATTTTTAAATAACTAAATAACTTTCACCCACTTGAAGTTGTGGATCGCAGTAGCGAGACACAAGTTTGATTCTGTGAAAAAAATATTTTTTTAATGTAGCACTTCAGGGTGTTAACTAAAAAATTTAATAAATTATATTGAGATAATGATGTTGATGGTATACACTGTCTTCTTTAATGTGAAGTTATAAATTGTAATTACATTTGGGCAATTCCACCAATTATGAAACTTTTACAAAAAAAAAAAATCTTATAAAATCACAAAAGTAACCACTCAAGCTCTCAGTCTCAGTACCAAAGGTAACCATATGGCAGGTATTTGATCAAATTTAGTTAAACTCAAAACCACTTTTTGTAATTTTCACATTTTTCAAGTCGGCATGACTCATTGAACGGACATGATATTAAAGAAGAAAAATTATTGAAAAAATGGTAAAAATTGAAAATCCAAAATTCTGTGCCACTTAAACCTAAAAATGCCTAGCTTTGAGATTTGTATGCAGTTAAGTAGTTATATTTTGTAATATTACTTTAACAAATTTGAAAAATAAAAATTCTATGATTGAAAAATAATTTGTAAAAATAAATTATCCTTGTGTACGTCCGAAACCCAAAATATACCAATTGTTCTTTTACTATTAAGTTATGGCGAGAAAAAAAACTTTACCTAATATATAAAATTAACTATATCCCATGATTAGTTTTCAGTATATTTCAGGTTTCTCACTGGGCTGCTTTTTCAGAAATAACCGTTTCGGACGTACAAAGTTTCGGACGTATAAGATAATGTACGTCCAAAACCACAAAAAGGATCCCTTACAACTGAAATGAGACCACCTATATTTCCACAATATAATATTTTTGGTGTCGAAAAACAGGCTTATGTTCATTTAGTTGCTTTAATATGATATCAACATCTTTTTTATTATTATTTCCCTTGAATTGTTATTTAATTAAGTTTATAAATATATTATGGTGGGGATGTACATCCGAATCCAAAAAGTACAAGCTTTAGCAAATTTTCATTGATTCACGGACTGAGACAGAAATAGACATAAGGATCTAAAGCTAAGTTCAGGAGTTGGTTGTATTAGTAAAGTTACAAAGTTATCTTCTGTTTTGATAAATACTAGTTTTTAGACGAATGCAGTTTCAGATACCCGGGATACACATAGGGGAGACCGGGGCACGTTGAACCACTTTTTCTATTTACACCTATGAAATGTGATTAGATGGTACATGCAAAAAACAAGTGTGTCTTGTAATGCCCAGTCATATTGACCTAATTATCAAATATTCATAGCCTGGTTGAATACAAAACATTTATATGAATTCTGCTCTAAACAGTGTTTCATCTAGCTATTTCTAACATGGCGCAGCACCATATTGCCTTTTGAGAGTGCCATGTTGCCCTTCATGAGCGCCATGTTGCCCTTCATGAGCGCCATGTTACCCTTCATGTGCGCCATGTTGCCTTTCTTATATTCAGAAGGTGATCTGCCTCTTTGAACTATTGTTACGTAATAATCAACCCACCCAGGCCACCCACCCCAGACACTGATGTCACCCACCCCAGTCCCTGATGTCGCGCGTTCTCACCTATGATGCAATACCTGATGACGGCCTGTGTGTACGTGGTGATAACTGGTGATGTTTACACACTTAAATGATTCTGTTTGTACCCTTAATTGGGGAGGGTTGGTGTTGGAAATGCCCAGCCGGGTCAACTGGGTGCCTGGCGTTCATGATAAGGTGCCCCCAAATGATAGGTGGCGCCATGCCCCTTTTGAATCCTAGATTAAACACTGCTAAAGTTTTTGCATATGGTGGTTCAACGTGCCCCGCGGTTGGGGTATATTGAACCACCCAAAGGGGTACATCGATCCATCAAAATAAATATTCGAAGTAAATATTTTTTCAAAACAAATTGTATAATTTGCTTACTCCACCCCTTGCCTCATATAGTTTGCTATATTTAATCAAGGTGTGAAATACCTTACAAAGTATGTAAATGGTTCACCGCAGATTGATGATGTGTCTTTAATTATTCGGCATAGAAATAATGGAAAATGTGATTTAGGCTAATTTATTAGCTGTTTTCAAGATGCAATATATTATTTCCTTGTCATTACTTCCCACTCTGTTTTTCATAATATTTTGTGTAAGCGTGAATTAAATAACCTTTTAAATTAATGTTAGAATTACATATTGATATTTATATAATGCCTGATAGGCCTACTGGAAGTAATTAGAACATGGTTCAATGTACCCCAGAAAACATGGTTCAATGTACCCCGAATGGAAAAAACATAAATTAATGAAATTTTCAACAGATATCTGGAACTGTTTATAAACAAAATGTGCTGTCAAGGCATCTCATATAGATACATTTTAGTTATACTATAATAATATTTGAAAATATATTCAAATTTGGACAAATTTGAAAAAATAACTAAGTTAGCGGAACGCTACTTTTACAGCCTGAAAAATCTTTATTTGCATATTTCCCAGCATGACATTTGAAAAATTGTGAAAGCTTTTAACATCATAGATAGTATCTAAATGTTCATAACTGCTTGCATTTGGTACAAAAAAGATCAAATTATATTAAGGGGTGGTTCCATGTGGGCCCATGTTCAACCGGCCCGGTCTCCCCTACATGTTATGATGTTTTCCCTGTGAAGATTTTCTTAAATAAATATGGATCATCATGTATAAAAGAAGAATTTGATTTAGGTCTTGCCTTTTTCAAATTTTAGAAATATAATTGTGAAATGTTATAGAATATATCTCAGTTTCTAGTTACGTCAAGATAGGCCTACATACACAATATTGTATATTTTATACATGGAATTCAGACAAACACTGTCTTTTGAACAGTTGAAACAAGCACTCCTAGCACATTTTATGTAAAAATAGTAGTTTTAAATTTCTATTGCAGTGAGTCATCTTTATGAGAAGTGGGAGTCATACATTTATTTATATTGCAAGAAGAAAAATTGACCATTTAGCTCAATTATTAATAATTTTCTTTACATGGGTGTCATTATCACTATCAAGTACCTCCGAAACCATACAAGCAGAGCTTTCCAAAAGGTTTATGCATTTCATAGCAATCTATAAATCACCAGAGTTCTTTTTTATTACTTTATCATGCATGTGGTGGACTCAAAATTAAATCTAGATACAAGTGATACCATAACTGCTACATTTAAGTATTGAATTCAGATGCGTACGTCCAAAATCAAAAAATGTACGTCCGTAACCAAACTTCAAATTATTTTTTCACCATGGAAAAAACACTAAAAAATTAAAATTTGTGAAGACCCTTCACACATACGTCTTTTCTCCAAAAATATGAAGAAAATATTTCTATTCCACACCACACATCACAGAAATTTCATGAGATATCTTGCATGTTTGCAAAATGACCATTCTCTGAGTACGTCCGAAACCGACATATTTTACTATTTTTTTTCAAAACTACAAAAAATAACAAAATTTTCAATAGTGATACCTGTAAACAAGACCAGACTGTACTGAAACATCACTTTTACTATTATATATATTGATAAATTTATGACTAAATATAGCACAGAACTGTCTGAAGTTCACGTCCAAAACCGTGAAATTGCCCATCTTTAAATGAAGGAAAAACAATTTTTTTTTCAATTCCGCCATGACCACTTCAAGAATATGCTGTTTTTTTTTGTATCAGATCAGCCATTTAGTGACACTCCTGCCAGGGAAGAAGAATCACAATGACTCCTGTTTGTCAGACAAGGTGTCAATCATACCAGTAGTTGAAGGGACATGGCATAAGGTTATATGTGATGATGTGTGGGTTGTGGGAGCTCATCTGAGAAACACAACTGGCAGGTAGGTGAATGCTTTGCAAAGCCAAAAGGCAGTATCTGCTTACTTGTAAAGTAAGCAGATACTGCCTTTTGGTTTTGCACGGCATTACTGTTACTAGCTCTAATCATTCATTCATTACCCCTTTGACCGCTGAGCACGACTTCAGTCATTTCTAGTCTGTTTTATTTCCCTTTCAAATCACTGCAATTTGAAACAAAAGGTGTGTTTGATTTGCAAATGCTTGGTTTCAAGTTGAACAAATATGAGTCATTTCCATCTAAGTTGTGGATTGCGGGAGCGAGACACAACTTCAAGTGGATGAAAATTAATAGGGTTAGTACTAATGCGCGGAATGCCTGGTGAAACTATCAACTCAAGCTCTCAGTCTCAGTAATTTGAAATTGTATCTGCAGAAGAACCAATAAAAGTTGTAGAATTCACATAGTACAATTTCATTTCACTGGTAAATATATTTGTTATCTACCATTTACAGTTGAAACTTTCAGTAATTGTAAAATATTACAGAATTAAAAAAGGTATGTAATTATTTTCGGTTTGAATTATCATGACAGAAATTTCACATATGGTAATATGTTGTATTTCCCACATTTCCACAATAATTTAAATGAATTTGTAAAATCTGAAAAAATAAAACAAATGAAATGAATCAGGCTTTAGGCCACTTTAGTGCACAGTCATATAGGCAAAATTGGACTAGGAGAACCTCTAGAGAGTGGTGAGATGAGCGAGATGACACTGCCCTCTAGATACAGGATTTAAAATGCGAGCCCTCGCTGTCTGAGGCCGAGCACGCTACCTCTCGGTCACTAAGGCTCCCTGCAATACTGAGTTTTAAGAGTAACCAGGGGAGAAACATTTTTGTTTCATTCAAACCGCCAAGACCGTGAAACGAACCCCAAACTCTAGTGTGAAAGGCAGAGGTGCTAACCACCACCCTAGGGCCCCCTTTAAAATAACAATAATAAACGAATAAGTAAATAACTAAAGAACAAAACAACACTCAATAAGATCCTACATAGCAAAATTGTACTAGGTAATTTTGAACCTTGTTTTTGAAACTTATGAAGTTTGACTTGCTGTGCAAACCTTGATCACATACTGGTGTCCTGGCGGTAAAACATTTTTTCAACAAACAAAAATATTGTTTTTTTTTTTTGTTGAGTCATACTTTTTTTTAATAGGTAGGCCCTGGTATCATGAGTGTATTATATTACCTGGGTTAATTGTTTCAACCCTTAGAATGTGCAGGTCATTTTCTTTAGACAAAATTTTGAAGTGTATTTTTTGTTGATTTTGTATTGTTTGGAAGTTGATTTGTTGTTGATTTTAAAGTGTTTGGAATGTGAATCAGCATGATAATCTGATTATATATATTATAATTTCTCCACCTTGTGTTTTTCAGAGATATGTGGAGTCTGACGCTCATGTTAACCACTAGAGATAACCAGGTGGATTCTACAGGGAACTGCATCACACTCATAGAAAAAAATGTAGTTCATCGTGGACAAAATCCTTTTGTGAAAGACGACTTGTCAGATTCATGCCTACCAAATTTTGATAATGCTAGCTGCGTAAAATCCGGTTGTTCTGCATCTGTGGTGGTGAAACTGAAGCTGCCCAGAGTTTCTTCTAAAGTTTGTTACAATATGAGCCTGGGCTGGACAGACATTAGCAGATCAGAAGCCACAGCTACTAACAACCGCGCTGATAGTGGATTTATTCATCAAGTAATGTGTCACAGTCTCCCTGATGTAATGTTTCTGTCGCCGGAGTGTCTGATCAAACAGTCACACACATTTACGTGGGATGTGTCAGCAAATGATACTAATGTCACAGGTATATATATAATAGACTTGTGGTATACTTTGTTAAAACAGAAATTCCCTAAAATATTTAGAACACATTTATAGTACAATGTATGTGCTTTTTAAATTTAACACTCCTACTCCTGAATTTTCAGTTTGTATTGGTCATTCTTTTGAAGTTTGCTTTAGTAATGCATTTTGACGAAAAATATCCATTTATAAAATTTTTCATTTGTTATCAATTTTGATGGAGTTTTATTTTAATGATTTTTGAACCATATATAAGGGGCTAGAAGTATCAGGTATTTTGCTTGCCTTTGAGGTGCCTTAATATCAGTTAAATCACACTTTTATGGATTGTACTACTAACTAGTATCTTTAGAGCTTTCAATACGTTCTATCAATGGGTGCTCATTGTTGTTGGTGTAAAAATCAAAACTCAATAAAAGGACTCATAAATTCACTAACAACACAACATTGCCATTCATTGCTTTTTAACTTCTATCACAAATAAAACTAAGAGACCACAATTTTGTTTTGGCAATGCAATCAGCAGTAACTGCTTACTTGAAATGTAAGCAGTTACTTCTATTAACCCTTTAACCTTCAAATTAATCAATCTGAATTTGCACCCACCTGAAGTTGTGTCTCGCTGACGCGATCCACAACTTCAAGTGAGTGAAAATTATTCAGATTTGACAAAATGGAGGTCACATTTTATCTTTACCATGTTTAAAGGTGATACCTAACCCCTTTGTGACGAGCCCCGGAGATCTCCGTGATTAAGGGAGACCATTCAGATACGAGCCCCGGAGATCTGATTGCATATGATAACTAAGACGTCATAAAATAATCTCGTTTCAGAAGCAGAGCAGTAGCATAATAATCTCGTGTTCAACGGGTCAGTGTGCTAATAAAAAATGAAAACTCAAATATATGCGGCACCTGCGGTTAAAGGGTTAACCTCCACACTACAGTATTGACCGAAATCTTTGTGACTATCACAGTAACCTTTTTTGTCCTCAGTGATGGAGGTCTACAACAGGCTGGCCACATTGGAAGCGGCTCAGTTGAAAACTTACCTGCTAATCACCACCACAGACAGCGATCTCTGTGGTCTGACAGGCCTCCTGAAAAGAGCAGGGTTCTCTAAACATCCACATCTTCCCGAGTCCCAGCTGATGTACACCGAGCGTGGACCTCTGTATCTGAGCAGGGTGAAGACAAAGAGTGACGGGAAAATGCACACTTATCTCACAGTCTATTCATGGTAGGTAACCGCACTGCTCTGCAAAGCCAAAAGGCATTAAATACTTACATGAAAAATAAGGAGAGGCTACTGCCTTTTAGCTTTGCATTGGAGTATATTTAGCCCTTAAACACGGTACCTATATGGAATGGAACACCTGGAAAAAAAGTTTGGAAAATTTAGTAACGCTGTCAAACATGTAATTTTAACGTGTTTAGTATGAGTGCTTCCTATGCATAGTGCCTCTTGATCCGTCAATAGTATTTTCAGCTCCCTCGCTGATATTAAAATTCCTACTTTGTATCAGCATTATCAAGGATGTCTTTTGGCCTATAGAGGGAAGCCCTGCCATTCAATTCAATTTAGTCAAGTTAAATTTACTACAAGTAGTTGCTCGAGCTGTATGGTTTTTCGATCTTGAAATTTGTGACCATTCAAGGGGAAAAGTCAGGTAAAATGTTTCCCATTTTTTGGTGGCAACACTGTTTACCACCAATCTTGCATGTATGCGCTTTTAGGCCATGTTGTAAATAAACATCAATCTATTAGTATTACTCATGAATCATGCACCATATCACATATTTTATTATAATAAAATTAAGGCTGCTGGAGTAACTACTCAAACACAACTCCAGTCTGATACTCCACAATAGAGGGCTGCTGGAGTAACTACTCATAATTGAATAAAAAAAATGTTTTATCCTTGACACTAAAGAGACTCTGGGATATTATTCCTGGGTATTTTTTATAAAATCTGACATTTTCTTTTACCATTATTTGTTCATAGTGTTGAAGCACTAATGAAATTTATGAAATTTTGGTGATTTATTTTGAAGTAAGTGTAACTTACTGAATGTGAATTATTTATTTGCTGATGCCTGTTGGTGATCTTAATTGCAGGGATGAACGTCAACTACTATTAATATTAAAGGCCATCTATAACCAGTTACCACCTGATTCTCTGATTTCTCTGCCGAATAAATCTACATCTTCTAAAGATAAGGCGTCAACGTCGCTGGCGCAGTTTGTATCAAATCCAGCAGAAGGTTACCACATTTCCCCTTTACAATACAGCATTCGAGCCATGAGGCAGGAGGTTGCTAATTCACTCAGTATAGTGGAGGCCAACAGTAAACACGAGCAGGTGATGGATATAGACACTTCTGATGACCTGATGGGTGAACATTTTGATCTGGATGCCGTTAGAAAAGATTTCGTAAGCAGACAAAGCAGGATAAGGGATGCCAAATGTGTTACTTCTGACGTTTCCGCTACAGACAGACGAGAGGTGGATTACTTGCATACACAAACGGATCAACATGTTCTAAATATGATGACTGTCTCATCGGATATGTAATCCTTCAGCAATAGGTTTTTTGTGTCCTAAGCTGTTGAAATATCATGTGAAATAAACTATTTTAGTTATTGTTATTGAGTTATTCAATTACTGTGTTCCACATAGTCCTTCATCACCTGTGATGGCAGGGGTGTATGTCCCTGAATACTGAAAAATATATGTATCCTTAAATTATTTATACTTTAGTTTCATATCCAGTATGTTAATCTGGGCAGTTTGTTTTAATTGCAATGACCAATAAGTAAAATAAAATTTGTAGTGTCAATGCAAAGAAACCTCATGGGAAATGTATCCAATATAAATTTTGAATGTAGATATATCAACTAAAAGTGAAGCTTTTCATAATTGATGGATGTGTATATCTAAATCATAAGATGCGACCAGCAAAAGCTCAATTCCCAATAATATTGGAACATGTAATTGTGTCACAAAAATGTTATGTGTAGATTGTAAAGATGTCTGAGGCGATACGACACACGTTTTGGACACTTCGGATTAACCCTTTAATCGCCGGTGCCGCAGATATTCGGGTTTTCTTTTTTATTAGCACTTTAAGTACCACATTTTAAATATGTTAAAGATAAAGATAAAACGTGACATCAACCTGCAAGATTTGAAAAAAATTGACCGCCATTTTGTCAAATCTGAATAATTTTCACTCACTTGAAGTACTTCAAGGGGGTGAATATTCAAATTGAATAATTTGGGGTTAAAGGGTTAAAATAATTGATTATGTCGCTGTCCCAACGGTGAGCCGACATAGAATCAATGTATCGCGTTCGCTGGGATATTTTGAGTTACCGATGTGATATTGTGCTGGCATCACTGCTGATGAAGTCGGCACGGTTTCTCAGTTGTCCAATAAACCCTCCACATTGAGGCTTCCCAGCAAACACGATTATATTATATACGTTGGCCAAATGTTGGGTGAATGTTGAACCAGCGTCAAAGACGATGGGCCAACATTCCCCCAAAATTGGGCCAAGATCTCGTGTTTGCTGGGTTAATGTTGGGACAGGGTCGACCAGTTGGTCAACAGATTATTTCCTCGGCAAGTTTCCCGTAATGGGATCAGAAGCTGTCCTTGGCCTTCTTTGTTCGAGCCTGGGTGCCGGATTGGGGAAAAACAGCGCCTAATTGCAATAACTGAGTATAAATGGCAACTAAATCATTATGTAGCAATTTTGTAGTGGCCCACGACACGGGTTTGGTGTCATTCTTGATCGCTAACGTCAGTAACTCAATCTACTGGTTCACAAAGTGTTTATGCCATGGAAACGTTGTGAACCGGAAATAATTTTGAGTTAATGAGATCGTTTACATATTTTTATTTATTGCATAAAAATATAATACTCTGATGCTTAAACCTTTCCCGGCTTAGTTATCTCGTTTAAGCTGTCACCCACTTCAAGTCGGTGAAAATTATTGATGTTAAACCATACATTTCTCAATAACAGTGATTTGATCGGCTAATAAGCCCGTTTCAAAACAATTATTGTCGTAATTGGCGATGAAAGGGTCAATAACTAGACATGTTATAATTAACAATAGACGCTTTATTTGAGATCTGTCGCCGTCAATAGTTTTGCGTGGCCCGTATCAATGAATTCAACAGTTTGACCTTCATCTCAGACCAGCCTCAGTTGACCCTTTAGTCGCCAAATTATTCAATTTTAATTTTCACCCACTTGAAGTTTTGTCTCGCTGACGGCGGTTAAAGGGTTAAAAGCTGGTGGCGATGTGAATAACCTACGTTAATTGATAGTTAGATTGATAACTCCTCTCACAACACGGCATGTAGACTATACAGGAAACTACGCGGCAAAAACGAGACACTCACCCGATGCTGTATTAGTGTTTGACCAGCGTCGTAGACACACCACACAAATTCGTACGTGTATATCAAGATTATTTAGTCCGAGCTTGACGTGAACAGCATGGCTCAACGTCAGAGATGGATAGCATAGCAACAGCGTTGTTTTACTATAACGTTACTGCATTTTACTGCATCTACGTGTGAGAATAAAAAAAAAGCCTCATGTTTAAGGACACGTTTTTATTCTTTATCATGAAAGAGTATAACATGATAAAAAAGCTTTATTAAAATTAATTTGCAAAGCTTAAAGGCAGTATCTGTTTACTTTACACGTGAGCAGATAGGCCTACTGCCTTTTGGATTTGCAGAACAGTACAGATATTGCTTTGTATTAGTTAGATTTGACAGTTTCAAAGTGAATTGGAGCTGATGTAATATTAAAACTTATAATTATTCTAACGTGGGTGTGCGTAGTCTACATACATCAATACTGGTTAATAGGGCTATGATAAATGCATGGTAACATATCATATGCGTTTTAACATACTAGGTTGATTTAGTAGGCAAATAAAGTATTGATACAAATTAATTAAAAAATAACGTTGGCGCCTGCATCTGATAAACCAATTGTTGGTGGTAAGATATATTTATAGAAGACATGATACGATGTGCTTTATTTTCTGCATGGCATGTGGGTAATATAATGTCTTAACTATTGTAGCTTTAGAAACCATTTTAAGTTTATTCTTTTGTTGGAAGCTAGTTGTTAATAATAAATGGTTCTTTGATAACGCACATACATGTATGATATCCCACAGTGTGGATCAGGGCGATGTACAATGAAATAAATTTACATTAAAATATATAAGCACAGTTTTAAATATTAGGGCCTATAGCAAATATTTAACTTATCAAAACATTAAAATGATGACGTTAACGTCTAGTTTAAAATATCATTTTAAATTTTTAGGTTCAACATGTTTAAGTGTGTCTTTAATTTACGCAAAAAAAAAACAGGTGACGAATTTAAAATTCTTAGATCAGTGGGTGAATTGTTCCACAATTTGGGCGCTGTGAGACTGAAGGTCCCCAACTAACTAACCAGCAATTGGCCGATACAGTTTAACAGCACAGTCAAGAGCGAAGACGACTGTCCAGGTCAGTGGCGGATCCAAAGGGGGGCGCAGCCGGCGCGCGACCCCTGTTCAGGGTCCTCAAAACAAAAAAAAACATATTTCGGACGAAATATATGGTCCAGAATGCGTCATTTGAGGCCTTGGATTTTAAAATTTTTCTGGGGGAGCATGCCCCCGGACCCCTCTAGAGCAAATAATTGCCAGCTGTGTTGTGTAAAAATTCTTGCAAAAGTCGGCGCCCCCCGTCGGTCAATTCCTGGATCCGCCACTGCAGGTCACACAAATACGAAGACGCTTCACTGTGTAGACACTAACTAAACACCACCACTAATGTATTGAATTGAAGACGATACTCCACACGCAGCTAGTGAGTTGTTTCAATTCTGGTGTGATGTGTTGACGCCGTGTAGTAAGTGTGGGATTATATAATCTTGTTTTTTTGTATCCTAAGCTTCAAATCGCGTCATTGTTGCATTGAATAAGACAACTCACATTCACAACTGCGGGAAATTATTATTTGAACTAGTTTTTTTAAGCTGTAAAATATTCTGGACCTATCACAGTTCAATGTTTCGCGTTAACCAGTTAGGCTGGATATAGAGACGAAATTCCTGATTTCTTATTTTGGACAACCATGTCAAAAATAAAAAATACGTCTCTATATCTAGCCTATCTGGTAAATGCGCGGCACAAAAATTAAAAACACTTTTGCAGTTCTAATCTATGGACATGTATACATCATTCGGTCATATTGAAAAGTCAAAATAAAATCACCGATTTTTTAATGATTTTAGCCTGGGTATGTATGGGCCTTTAAGGTATTTGCATTGTATGTATGGGAAGCTGTGCGACAGGTTATATTTTATTTACCTTCTAAAATAATCACCATGACTACAAACTGGTTTAGTGAAAATACTTATCTTGACCGCAGTGAGGAGAGTGAACTCAAGCTACCGTTTTGCCACAAAAGTATGACAGTTTGGTTATCCAGAAGGGTGGTGTTGTAGGATCCTGACATCGCTCAGTCAATGTGGCGCTTATCCCCAGATTCCCGGACGCGGGCGAACGGGGATGACCGCCTCGTTTTCATACCGTGGTGACGTGCGCAAACAGAGCAGTGTGGTGCGGCCTTGGTATTATTCCCCCACTTCAAGCGTGATACTCAGCGACTGCGGGCGTGCCGCAGCTCGCTCTCGCTAAGTCCATAGAGACGTGCCGTGCGCGGATGGTTGTGCTTTGCTGTTATCGCATGTTAATCAAATAAACATGACAAGAGAGAAGACAGTTTCCTGGTTTGTTTAATACCGTCGACCAGACGGATGAGGAGGATATTTAAGTTTTGATGGCGAGATTGGGCGGAGTGCTTCGTCGGCCGTTGTGACCCCATAACGGAACTCCCGGCGTAGGCTTACCACGACATATTGGTTACCCCGACCTTCAACTCGCCATATTGGTGACCCCTGACGACTGATCGTTTACGCAACAGTGTTTTCACCTAGACGCCAGTTGAAAACCGCTGTTTTCAAGGATAGTTTCATTTATTTTAGGGGATTTTTTGAAAAAAATCAATAGCATTTTTTTCACAAGGTACGTGAAAGCTGTAGGTCAAAATATATATATGCCAGTTTAAATTAGCCAGAAAGAGTTATCAGACGAGAAGCACGTTTCTTTACGTCGAAAACGGCGTAAATTTGGTCGAAATCCCACGTGTTTGGCGCCTTTTCAAGATGGCGGCCTTGCCGATTTCTCTAGAAGAATCCAGAAAATTATTCTTATAGACATAGTCTATCATTTTTTTATCGTAAGAGTTTGTTTAATGCCCTCATCCTACTAATGCCACTGTATGCGAGTAGGAAGTGGGTATTTTCTGTAACTCATTTTTATCGTTGATTACCATAATTGGGTATCTCGATCTTAAAGTCCACAGACGAAATCTCGTCATTTTTTCACGATTTTTTCTACAAATCGACAGAAATTTTTACTATCGCTTCGACTCAGGTAACCTTTAATAGGTTTAGGGCCAAAATAAATTGTTTCCCTAAATGAATGTCAATAAACGGTCTTATTTGGTCTGTTTAAAAATATTCCCAGGACCGTAGGTCAATATTTTGTACTATTATCATATGTTATTTCAGAGAATGCTGAATATTGTATTTGTATTTGGTAGGTGTGCGCCATCTTGGTCGCTGGTTTCCCTAACTTAGCTCAAAGCTCGCCGTGGGCACCCACGTGTTCCCCCCTAACCGGCATGCAACGGGACAGTGAACCTGTGTCGACGCATCACATTAGCATAAAGTAAGCCGCCATTTTGATTTGGCGGAGATTATTAGTCACGTGTTCCAAATTTTACACGGACAGATTGTAATAAAAAAAATTTAAATTGTTTGTAAATTTTCTTTTTCAACACGATTGAGGGAGAAAATGTGTAAATAAGTCGTTTCGAAAACGAAATTCTGCCACTAATTGTGCGAGACTTTTTGTTCACTTTGAAACGCCTTTTGGTGTTTGTAATCGTGCTAGGCTATTCAGCGCCTTATTTGGGCACGCAGTAGCTGATGAATATGCTAATGTGAGGCGAGACGGGGATGCTGACTGTATACTATGTACGCACCGCTCAAAGCTTACCGTCACAGACTATAAGCCACATGCTGCCTGCTGCACAGGCTGTGAGCACCGACAATACACCACAACCACACCCACCACAGACGACATAAAACAACCGCACCGAACACAGTCGGTTTATACGTCAACCAATGAATCGATGCGAGCGATTGATTCGGACGTTAATGAGAATGATTCGGTGATGAACGTACCATTATAAAAAAAAACGTGGAATGTTCATCACAGATATCATTTTTCAGCGAAATGATATACTTTATCATTTATCAGCATAGACTACTGTCAGTCACGTTTTAGATATTATTCTTAAATCATAAATGTCACTGTTTTTCTTCACAGTCACATTTAGTCTATCAGTTTGAGAACGAAATTTTCTCACGATAGTTATTTCTGAAGTTTAATTTTTTTTTATAAATACAGAAATATTCGATTTGACAGTTGCGCTATTGCAAATATTTGAATGTGTTTTTCGACTTTTTTTTACCCAGGTCGATTTACAAAATACTATTATCATAGCTTAGTATAGTTTATCATAGTTATATCTGGCATATTGTTTTTATGTACCACTGCGACCTACGGTTTTCACGGTACCATTTTGCATGTGTGTGACTCAGTGAAAACGTTTTATGTCTCATATAGACCTCCAGTTTTCACTTTAATCAATACATACCTTCTGTGAATTTGTGAACACCACTTAGGTGAAACTTCAACGACGCATATTTCTGCAACTAATCTGCAACCCCCGTTTCTCGCACCATGCGACATAGCATGAACATTTGCTACAGTCTACACTTCTAGCTTCAACATATTACAGGCATTTTTCATCTGATTTTTACGGCATTGCACAACCTGTCCGCGCACGGCGCGTCAAAAATAGTTGGCATGTGTTAATACGACATGCCATTTTAAACACATTTGGGTTAGGCACAGAGCCAATAGGCCAGCTATCCCAGATGCTTCATTAATTAAATAATTTTACAAACACTACTTCATCATGTCAAAGCAGTACGACAGCGAAGGATTCATGTCAACGCCTCTCGAAGGTGCGGGTGCTAGACCAAAAGATAGCTATCATCCCGACAGTGAAAACAATGAGGTTCGATTCCGAGCAGCTGACGAGGAATATCAACGCCTCAAAGCCGATTTTGCTCGGCTTGCTTGGGATAGACGTCTGAATTCCCACTCGAGGAGTGACTCATCAAGGAGTTCTTCACCGCTTGGTAGACAGCTGCAGAAACGAGCTACGAACTTGCCCAAGTTTAGAATCGCAACTTTCTACGCCTCTGATGTTGAGCTCTGGTTTAATCAAATCGAGACGCAATTCGCCCTCCACCAGATCGATGATGACGACGAGAGGTATAGCCTAACCTGCGCTGCACTTTCTGGCGAGATTGCATTAGACGTGAGAGACGTGCTGCTGCAGCCTTTCAGGTCAAACAAATATGACAGCCTGAAAGCAATACTAATTGAGAGGCGAGGATTGACAACACCTGAAAGGTTTAATAAAGTTATCTCTGGCGAGAAGATTGGAAGCGATATTCCCTCGCGGTTCCTGAGGCGTCTGCAGAAGACTGCAGGTTTCGGCACCAAAGCTGTTGTTGGAAAGGCTGTAATTCGGCAAGCGTTCATACGACAGATGCCCGCTTCCATCAGAGCCCATTTGGCGACTCAACACGACAGTGCCTCCCTCGAAAGTTTGGCCGTTTTGGCTGACAGGGCACTGGCTGCAGAACAAGACGTTGAAGAGAGTAAGCCGGGGGTCGCAGAGATCAAAGTCGACGAGACCAGCAAATTAGTTGGTTTGTTAGAAGATCTATCCAAACGCATCAAGAAATTAGAAACAGTAACAACATCTGAGAGGAAACGAAATAAAGGACGTGGACGAGCAAATAACTACTCTCACGCGCCTGCATTTGCCCCTAATGTACAGGCCTCAGGTTTCATTAGTAACCAACGTAGTCAATATAGAGACGTTAAAGATAATGCTCCACCTTTCGTTCCGCCGCCGAATGCACAGGCCACTGAGTTTGCTAGTAATTCCAATAATAATTGTACTAATGCACAACAAAATGTCCGACCCTCCGCACCGCCGCTGCAAACGCCGCAAAATAATGTCGCACAACCGACCGACACAGCCACTGCACAGGTTTGCTATTTCCACCACACTTATGGTGAAAAGGCGCGCTTGTGCAGTGAACCCTGTTCATACTATGTTTCATTAGGTCAACGCGAAGTAGCGAATATCGCGTTATCTCACTCTAAGTTATTATATGTCGCAGATAAAGGACATAAATGCAGATATTTAATCGACACGGGCGCAGCTGTCAGTGTTCTGCCGAAATCTTGCGCTAACGGGATTTTGGGCGCTGACAGTCTCCCCCTGGTGGCAGCTGATAACAGCACTATAAAGACTTACGGCAATTGTAAATGCGTCGTCGATGTCGGCTTAAAGCGTGAATATCCGTGGACGTTCATAGTGGCAGATGTGCAGCAACCCATAATCGGGGCTGATTTTTTAATCCACTACAATTTGCTCGTAGACTTGAGAAGCAGATGTCTTAGAGACATTCGTACAGGCTTAGCCATTGCCGCTTCATTATCTTCGATTAAACCTCTGTCATTGAACAGAGTTGATACAGTTCAAAATGAATATACTAAACTCCTCGGCCAGTTCCCGGAACTGACACGCCCTACGACAAAGGGTGAGCCCGTCAAACACGGCATAACTCACAAGATTGTGACTAAAGGTCACCCGGTTTTTGCTCGACCACGACGTTTGGCTCCCGATAAGCTGGTTACCGCCAAACGCGAATTTGACGATATGATTAAATTAGGGGTCATTGAACCCAGCGACAGCGAGTGGTCCTCAGTGCTTCACATGGTGCCAAAGAAAAATGGCGATTGGAGACCATGCGGGGACTACCGTAGTTTGAATGCACAGACCGTACCGGACCGTTATCCGATTCCGCATATTCAAGATTTTACGCAGCGGTTAGCAGGATCGAAATTTTTTTCGAAGATAGACTTAGTCAGGGCTTATTACCAAATTCCGGTGGAACCGTCCGACGCACACAAGACTGCTGTTACCACACCTTTTGGCTTGTTTAATTTCACTAGAACCCCATTTGGGCTGAGAAATTCCGGTCAAACGTTTCAGCGATTTATAGACCACGTGACACGCGGACTTGATTTCGTTTTTGTTTATTTGGATGACCTACTGGTAACCAGCCCCGATCATAAAACGCATAAGAAACATCTACGAATTCTTTTTGCTCGACTATCGGAGTACGGAATCATCATTGGTCCTGAAAAGTGTCAGTTCGGAACATCTGAATTAAGTTTCTTAGGTCATCACGTTTGCGCTGAAGGCATTTCGCCGTTACCTAGCGCCGTTGACGCGATCGTTAATTTCAATAAACCCGAAAAGCAACGAGCATTGCGTAGGTATCTAGGAATGGTAAATTATTACCACCGTTTCATACCGCATTGCGCCGCGAAGCTGACGCCACTCAATAATCTACTGACTTCTGCCAACGAAGGCCATACCAGATTGTCACCGAAATCAAATTTCGATTTGAAGTGGAATAAAGAAGCAGAGTCAGCATTTTCCGAGTCCAAACAGATACTGGCAAACGCTACGCTTCTGGTGCACCCAGATTCTACGGCCCAGCTTAACATCACGTGTGACGCTAGTGATGTCGCCGTCGGTGGCGTTTTGCAGCAATTTTTAAACGGTATGTGGCAGCCGCTTTCGTTTTTCAGCAAGAAGCTGAACCCAGCAGAGACACGCTATAGCGCATTCGATCGTGAACTCTTGGCAGTATACGCTACAATTAAACATTTAAGACACAATTTAGAAGGACGAAATTTTTTCGTTAATACTTATAACAAACCGTTAACATTCGTAATGTCATCCATGACTGAGCGCGCATCCCTACGACAAACACGTCATTTAGCGTTCATTGCTGAATTCACCACCGATATTAGATATGTAAAAGGAGAGACAAATTCCGTCGCTGATGCGCTGTCACGACCATCAGTGTCAGCGATACACGATGGCCAAGTGATAGACTATAAAGCGTTAAGTCTCGATCAAGCTAATGACGCGGAATTCACACGTTTGAGACATTCGACTACATCAACTATGAATTTCAAACTATTGAAATCGTTTGATAATCAATTGATCTGGTGTGATGTGTCCACGGGACACAAACAGCCGTACTTTACCGCAAAATTTCGCCGATTTTTTTTTTCAAACTTACACGGTTTAGGCCATCCATCGCATAGAGCCACCAGACCTTTGATTAATACCCGATTTGTATGGCACGGCATGAATATAGATATTGCTAGATGGTGTCGTACCTGTAAGGGTTGCCAGACCGCTAAAGTTTCACATCATAACACTCCTGTTTTCGGAAAGTTCACTGAACCTACCGAGCGATTCGATCATGTCCACGTGGACATAGTCGGACCTTTACCTTATGCCGATGGTTTTAGATATCTACTGACTTGCGTCGACCGTTTTACACGTTGGCCCGAAGCTATACCTATGGTAGATATTAGAGCTGAAACGGTCGCCGATGCCTTCTTCAGCGGGTGGATAGCACGTTATGGTACCCCTGCCACTATCACCACTGATAGGGGCGCTCAATTCGAGTCCAAATTGTGGGATAGTTTATGTAACCAATTCGGGATTATTCGGAATCGTACCACGAGTTATCACCCTCAGTCAAATGGCATGGTCGAGCGTTTCCACCGTCAATTGAAAGCCGCCATTATGGCGCACGAGTCACCGAATCCGTGGACTATCACGTTACCTGCCGTACTGTTAGGAGTTCGTTCAGCCGTGAAAGAGAGACTGGGCAGGTCAGCTGCTGAGATGATTTACGGAACAACCCTTAGACTCCCAGGAGAGTTTACTAAACAGTACAACGTCGACGCTAACACTGATTTGGAGAATTATTCAGACAAGCTACGCGTAGCCATGTCGCGTCTCCGTCTATGTCCGCCACGTGACACACAACAACACAACATTTTCCAATTCAAGGAAATCGCTACATGTACTCATGTATTCTTGCGCCGAATCGCAATTGCACCGCCTCTGACCACCCCTTACGACGGACCATACAAGGTCGTCGCGAGGAGTGGCAGAGTAATGAAAATCCTAGTTAAAGGCAAGGTTGAGACAGTCTTCTTAGATCGCGTTAAACCCGCTCACATGGAGTGCGAGCCTACAACAGGTACGACAACACAGCGTAAACCGCCAAGCAAATCACGGAAGTCGACGGCTACCAGGACACCTAGTAGGAATCCACAGGGTCCACCTAGACCTGGTAGTGCGGACACTCCGACGTCCAACGGGACGAGAGTCAACACAAAAAAGTCGACGGCAGTCAGAAGCAATCAAAAATCGGCCACAGTCCCAAAGCAAATAGATGTTAAAGTCAACTTGTCCAACAGAGACAATACTTACGTAGCGCCGCATTCGCGAGCCCCTGCCGCGTCCCGCGCTAACGGGAACGGCGGTGGTTTACAACGTATTCCCGCATACCTTTACATCTACGGGGTAAAACCCCGGGTGCTGCTGACGCCATAATCGACTCGACAAAAAGCAAACATGCGAATATCGCTAATCGCGAAAAAATTTCGACCGACCAAACAGTGCGAAAAACTAGAGTCAGACGAATAATCCAG
This sequence comes from Flabesymbios commensalis, assembly GCA_964017125.1. NCBI lineage: Eukaryota > Metazoa > Annelida > Polychaeta > Terebellida > Flabelligeridae > Flabesymbios > Flabesymbios commensalis. The sequence continues at coordinate 35,773,757 of OZ024913.1, forward strand.
ACTCCTGCTCGATTCGTGCTGATGGTTCACGCCATGGTCGCGCCTAATGACGTCTATGGTGGGCCCAACCGCATACCTCGTAATCACAATGTTGTTGAATTGTAAATGAATATGCCAGGCCTGGCAGAATTGTGTACAGATATATAAATGTAAAGACATTTTCTGTTAGCAAGTTCATTGCTAAAGCATTAATAGCAATTCTGTTAATTAAATGAATGGGTTGATCGCAGCTTGCAGCACATGAATAATATATAAAGGACAGTTGGTGTTAAGAGGATCGGACAATTCACGTATAATGCTGCGCTTTCAACCGCCCACAATGTAACCACACTCGCTATATTTTTTTTTAGGAAAACTATGCTTAGTATAAGAGGTTACATATTTGACAACCCCGCTACTTGCACGAAGCAGTCTCCTACACGTCAGTTTGGTCCTACGTTGTCACTCAGCCGGGGGTAATGTAGGATCCTGACATCGCTCAGTCAATGTGGCGCTTATCCCCAGATTCCCGGACGCGGGCGAACGGGGATGACCGCCTCGTTTTCATACTGTGGTGACGTGCGCACACAGAGCAGTGTGGTGCGGCCTTGGTATTATTCCCCCACTTCAAGCATGATACTCAGCGACGTGCCGTGCGCTTATGGTTGTGCTTTGCTGTTATCGCATGTTAATCAAATAAACATGACAAGAGAGAAGACAGTTTCCTGGTTTGTTTAATACCGTCGACCAGACGGATGAGGAGGATATTTGAGTTTTGATGGCGAGATTGGGCGGAGTGCTTCGTCGGCCGTTGTGACCCCATAACGGAACTCCCGGCGTAGGCTTACCACGACATATTGGTTACCCCGACCTTCAACTCGCCATAGTGTGACCACATTGTGATCGTCTTTTGATATGGCTTTGACTGAGAACAAATTCGGGCCGAAAAAACTGACCATCATGGCGGTCTGACCGCATTGATGATCTGACCGTTAGGTGAGAGTCTACTGTATATTCTGAAAGTTTTGAATCATATAATTATACAGCTCATGTTGGGAATTTTATGTTTATTTGTCGTCGCATTCAGACTTGTTGTCCGTCTGACATTTTCAAAGCCGTTCCATGTGCCCCACCCCGCATATTGTCCCTAGGAGTCCCACCCTGGAACCGCCCTTCACATCATAACAGGAGCTTCACTGCATGGGTATATATCTATCTACCAGATGATTCAGAACGAAATGGTTAACTCCTTGCTTTGTATAGTTTGCTGTCTAATATTATTATAACTTTATATATTTACTTCTATGAGATTAATAGTGTGTTCACATTACAATATTATTTTAGTATATCCCTAGAACTATAATAATAGGAGTCATAATTAAGGACATAGAATTTGCGCGTTGTTGAAGTTGCAGCTAGTTATGTGATGTTCAAATCGTCGCGTCGACATTAAAATATCAGTACAACTCTTGAAGATTAATGTAGCCTAAGTGAAAAAAATTGTAGGCCATATATGTGCAATTAAAATCACCCTGAGAAAGTCTTAGCCTGATATTTTGATATTTGAAACAAATTAATCTCCATTCAGTCGCGCTCCTGGATCACATTACTGTAAACGTTGCCATGTTTGACGGATTTCAACCTAGTTGTAAATAATGCATTGACAGAAACTTTTCATCATGCATAAATCTTTTTAATAGGCAGCTGCTACTCTGCAAAGCCAAAAGGCAGTGAACAGATATTGTATTTTTGGCTTTGCGCGGCATTGTAGTGGTATGTATAGGCTATGCTGCCGTGTTATTGACATCAGCTTTGCCGCGATGTGGATGCAATAAAGGGAGATGGGGAGGCGTTAAAGGGTGATATGCTCAATGTGTGTCTTCTATGACCATGGAACAGATGGCATGTCATGGACGGTTTCTCCCCAACAAACACGACTTAATGTTGTGCTAAGGTTAGGCCAGCGTCGCACACAGTGGACGAGCATTAGAACAACATTGGTTCACCAACAAGAAATAAAGTCATTTTTATATAATATAAAATATAAAAGTCCTAGGATTGATCCTCGTGGTACTCCATTTTTTTTTAGCTTACGAGATAATAACTGACCATTTATGTTTACTATTTGTGATCTGTCAGAGAAGTAATTTGAAAACCATAATAATTATGTTTTAGTCAATCCATATTTACCACAACAACAAAATTATTCATAATATATTGTATCAAAAGGTCGAAAAAACAGACATTTCATTTCATCGTGGTTAATACCATCTAAAAATGAGTATAATGTGATGCAGTGATGTTGCATGGGTGCAATGAGATATATGACTTCATGTAATAAACACTGATAAATGTGTGGGCTGAAAATTATTTCCGAAACTGCATATCAACCATTTTCCCAAAACATTTAGATATATATCCGATGACTGAAATGGTTTGATAATTATTTGGTGTTTTCAACCACACGAATAACGGTGGCTTTTTCAAAGTTAAGCAGGCGTATCCCAGCGGAACAAAACGTTGAATCAATGTTGGTTTACCGTTGGTCCAAATGCATATTATACGAAAGACAACATGATAAGAGTGATAAAATAGGGGCTATGTCGACCTTGTCCTTCACTACACTATAAATTTAAGATTATTTAAGAGTTAATTGGCTGATAACTGACGGTACAATACGGGCCTAGTCCTCTTACATTAATTAAAAAAAATATTGGCTAATAATAATCATCGTTGGCCAACTTTCAGCTCACGTTTTGCAACTGCACCTCTCTGTCACCTCTTTAATTAAACCATTTTAAAACCTCTTTAATTAAACCATTTTAAATGATATTTCAATCACCTACCTTGCGGCAGTAAATCACAACTCAAGGTGAAAAAATTAATTCCTAGTTGTCAGGGAGTTTGGCGTAGTGTGAAAGTACTCCCTAAGGTTTTTTATTCCTCTGAAGCTTCAAATGAAGAAAAATAGCCTTCCAGCAGGCCTACATCTTTATTATGAAACACGTTTTATTAGCTGATATTTCACAGTTGTTGGTAATGAAATTAATGTTTAAACATCAATATTTGCAAATGCTTGATCTCAAGTTAAAGAACTATTAGCAAAAATTTACACCCACTTGAAGTTGACTTAATGGAGTAATATGTTTTGTTTACATTGACCGAACACCTGCACTAAATATCCATGTTAAGTAATATTGTTTCTAATATTATTGCACAAAGAAGCTTGTCGTTAAAGAACTCAGGACTGTTCTTAGGCCATGCAAAATTCACAGTTAGTTTTATTAAACATATTCCCAGCACAGACGAGTCGTTTAACCAGTCTATACAACACTGGCCCAGCATTGTACCAACAATGGATCAAGGTTTTGTGTCTTATGAATTATTATTACAATATTAGCTATATCAATGGATCAAGTTTAGATAGGCTTATTAGAACCATTTAACATGAATAAATCGTTTTGTGTCAGACATAGGCGAATATATATATACTTATTATGAGACAGTCAAACGAAGGTTTGGTCAATAGTGCACAATTAGTTGCAGGTGGGCTGACTGTTTTTGTTTGCTGGCATAAACGTTTGTTTGCACAGATAAACACAATAAGCTTCATATCCTAATTGGCCACCGCCCCCCCCCCCCCTATCCATGGATCAATCACAACCACGCTAGTCCGAGCTTGTGAAAGCAGAGGCTATCGTTGTTTGTGTGAAATTAGCCAGAGCAATGGCCTGATAGGCCTATGGCGGCGATCGCCGATCCCGCATGAGTGTTTATTAAATGGCGGCGATCGCCGATCCCGCATGAGTGTTTATAAAATGGCGGCGATCGCCGATCCGGCATGAGTGTTTAATAAATGGCGGCGATCGCCGATCCCGCATGAGTGTTTATTAAATGGCGGCGATCGCCGATCCCGCATGAGTGTTTATTAAATGGCGGCGATCGCCGATCCCGCATGAGTGTTTATTAAATGGCGGCGATCGCCGATCCCGCATGAGTGTTTATTAAATGGCGGCGATCGCCGATCCCGCATGAGTGTTTATTAAATGGCGGCGATCGCCGATCCCGCATGGGTGTTTATTAACTGTCCTGATATCTGCCCAAGAAACATTAGGCCTGTTGGCAATATGATCGGGGAAAAGTACATGGCTAAAATATAATTGGGCTTTCAAATCATTGGCGGATGGCGGAGATCGCGGTATGGCATTGTACCGAGGGAATGAACATAGACGGAAATCCGTTTCAAATTTTACTTGGAGGTGAGATTGGCATTATACCCGGGAGCGATACAGTGGGGGAGGACTGTAGTCTGTATTGTGCTGTGTCTTGTGCTAGCGAGATCAGGGTTCCATAATGGACAGAAAAAAAATCCTGCTTTAATTGGGCTTTCAAATCATTGGCGGATGGCGGAGATCGCGGTATGGCATTGTACCGAGGGAATGAACATAGACGGAAATCCGTTCCAAATTTTACTTGGAGGTGAGATTGGCATTATACCCGGGAGCGATACAGTGGGGGAGGACTGTAGTCTGTATTGTGCTGTGTCTTGTGCTAGCGAGATCAGGGTTCCATAATGGACAGAAAAAAAATCCTGCGAATTATTTCGTATATGATGGTGTGAAAAATCAGAATTCACGACAACAATGAAGCGCTTGCTCGGAAATTTATCTCGAACATTATTAAAGTATTTTTAAAGTTTTATTGATGCAAAAAATATAATTTTATTAATAAAGGCATTAGGCCTAATATTAATACTAAATATAGGCCTCTATTTGGCATGGATGCGTAAAACGGCGGATTGTGAGTTTGACAAAATTTATTACAGGGGCTATTAAAAAAAAAATTCACAGAGTCATCTAGCCATTTTTAACATGCGCCACGCTGTTCCTCTTCAACGGAATATTGTTATTGGTGAGCGCCATTCTGCTCTTCCAATAATAATAGTTAGAAGGCGAAATGCTATTTCACACGTGCACGTTCAACCCACCCAGGCCATTAATATGACTGATAACACTCATTTAACATGGTTGCGCGTTCACATTCATTTAATTTTCTTTGTAGTCATCACAAGAGATGATTACATACTAATTATGGTTTGAAATTTAAGTGGAGAGGGAAGGGGGGGGGGGGGGGAGTTATATTCCAGTAAGGTGTCTTTAATACAAATAAAAACCATGCATGTATATTTAGATAAATGTAAAGGTGTAGGTTTATAGTCTGATATAAAGTCTGAAGAGTTATCAGCTGACTTAATTACAAATTCATCCTCTGCATGGTCACTGTAACTGTTCATTCGTGGGCCATTTCAACTATATGGAGAGCATACAGCCCTGTACTACATACAGCCATTTCGGCGCTTTGACCATATCGTACACATTGCCATGTTTGGCCTACTCATTTACACCTGAGTCAAGTGAGCAATGTGATGGTAAAGTGCCCTGCCCAAGGACACTAACATCAAAGCAATGTCCCAACGTTGAGAGTACAGAAACATGATATATTTATCTGAAAACATGTCCCAAGCGAGTTTTAACCCGCACAGCTGACCATTTCCGAGAGGAAGGTATTATCATACTATGCTCCCCTCTAATGTACCCTGCAAAGCCAAAAGTCAGTACGGTATCACATTATAACGTATGAGAGAAAATGTATGAGATGCGATTGAAAAGCCTATGATTTATGAACTCCATTATTTTGTGCCATATACATAGCACAAGGAATTCGCTAGCTGTGCGGTACATTTTCATGTCAGGATATGACCAGCGTCCATAAGTAACCTTAATGAAATACATCTAGCATTCATCTAGCGTGTTCAACGTATGCATGGCGCAGCTTAACGTATAAAACAATACGTGGGTCTTCATAATTTATATCAATGCTTAAAACTAATGTTGGGCCTCGCCGTGTGCCAGCGTATGTTTGCCAGCGTATACCACCTAGCTTGAAATGTATGCATCTAGCGCACCCCTAGTGCGAATGAGTGATATTTTCTTCAGTCTGTCATAGGCTAGTGAATGAGGGACTATTGCTTTACGTCGCTTTCCGCACAATCATGGCAATATCGCGACAGAAGGAAGCCCGAAGCCGGAACTATGCCCTACTCGTATTTCAAATTATTTTACAGTGCACAGTAGGCTACCATAGACAGCACTGCCTACTGCAGACCTCTGAAGAGTTTGTATCACTGTATATGCACAACAACGATGACAAATATCGGGCCTGACTGGTATTCGAACCTGATACCTGCAGGTTACAAGCCCTGGTCCATACAAATGAGGCATCAGGGCCGGTCATCGTAGGCTAGTACAATACGTAATAATACTAGTTGTGACTTTTGGTATTATATAGTCAACTGTTAAAATATACAGGACATGGGTCCCCCAGAAAGCAATAGTGCCCGTGAGTAGGCCTAGGCCCTATTCCATAGTAATGCTAATTATGCGTTTCATACCCAACGCCGCATTAAGAGCAAGTTCCAAAATCATAGCAAGTACATATATACTTGAGCGACATCTTTAAGTTAATAATTCCGCCAATGCTCGAGGCTTTCAATTAGCCCTGGCTATTAGCTGGGCGTTGGGTTCGCAAAGAAACTTACTGCATTACTGCCCAGATTTCGAAATGGGCTGACCCCACGCTTGTATTGACAGGAGGGCTTGTATATTCCTCCAATGTTGGTTTAATGTTGGGCCAGCGTTGCAGACGTTAGCCTAACATTAAAAGAGCGTTGGGTGAGTGTCTCATTGGAGTTGTATCCATAGTATTGTAATCAAGTTATAGCTACTCAAGCTGAATGCAATCAACCTGTAAGCCTACTGTATGCTTAAGACCTATTACAGTATACACGTGACCTACGCATGTAGTTGCCAAAATCATGACCCTGCAATGGTCATTCCTGGAAACTTTTTTTGCAGAAATGGCTTCTATGTGCCCTTGAGACCAAAATCAGCTTAGTTGCTAAACTTGCAACTTTGAGCATTTTCAGGAATTTAAGATGGCGGCCGCGGCCATCTTGCATATAGGGTTATCAACAACTTTTGACTTGTGTGACCTATATATGTGTGTAGTATATCAAGTAGGGGGGATTTCAGTGTGCTAAGGTCATTAATTTTACAATCCAGACAATATCGACTGCTTAAATATGAAATATGTCGGTCAGGGTTCATTGAATCTTGGTTGAGCGTGTAAACAGGTAAAAATGACCAATGAGATAAAGTTACATGTTGAAAGTTTTTTTTTTTAAATGATACAAACGTGAACTAGTTATATTTTGTAAGCTGGAACGCAAATTATTTTTTATAAGCATTTCTAATGTGCAGTAATTTTTAAAAGTGAGCGTTTTAGTAGTATCCATATATTCAGTATAATCCTTTATGAACTAATCAACGTCTCCACCATCACTAAAATCATCATTGTTCATGTTACTGTTATCTTGAAAATGTTCATTATAAGTGAAATGACTAAAACATGCAACGCCACCTTCACACTCACAATAGTTTGTGCAAGACAGACCAGCACTGTTGCAGCTACAGCGTGATGTACTGCAGGCTTTTCCTTCTGCTGTGCAGCTACAACTAACAACATCTAAAACTGACTAAGGCGCAATCGGCTAAGTTGAAGAGGCTGGTGTTACAATGGATTATTTGACAGACCTATGGTGGGATGAGGAGCCCCTCGCGCCAAAAGTTCCTGTAAGTGACCGTCGGAGTCTCTAGTGTGGGGTCACAAGGGCGGACGAGGGAATCTGCCCGATCTTCACAATTTCAACTCAAACTTCCTTCCCCGTCGAGTCGACGGTTCCAAACAAATCATAAAACTCTTTCTCCACTTGTCATGTTTATTCGTTTGACATTTGGCAACAACAACGCACAACGTCCGCGCACGGCACGTCCTAACTGACTTAGCTAGAGCGAACTACGGCACGTCGGTAGTCGCCGAGGGTAACGCCTGAAGTGCGGGAAAAATACCAAAGCTGCAAGGGTTGCAATTGTGTGCACCCGTCACCAAGGTACGGAAACGAGGCGGTCGTCCACAGCCTCCCGCATCCGAGAAGCCGGGGATAACTGCCACCTTAACTGAACGAAGTCAGGATCCTACATTACCCCCGGATGAGTGATAACGTAGGACCCAACTGACGTGTAGGAGACTGCTTCGTGCAAGTAGCGGGGTTGTAAAAATATGTAACCTCTTATAACTAAGGCTTCGTGCAAGTAGCGGGGTTGTAAAAATATGTAACCTCTTATAACTAAGCATAGTTTAAAAAATATAGCGAGTGTGGTTACAGCGTGGGTGGTTGAAATCGCAGCATTATACATGAATTGTCCCATCCCCTTAACACCAACTGTCCTTTATGTATGTATTCATTCAACCCATTCATTTAATTAACATAAATTTCTATTCGTATTTTAGCAATTAACTTGCTAAAAAAAATGTCTTTACATTTATATATCTGTACACAATGCTGCCAGGCCTGGCATATTCATTTACAATTTAAAAACATTGTTAATACGATGCATGCTGTTGGGCCCGCCATAGATGTCGTTAGGCGCAACTATGGCGTGAACCATCTGCACGAACCGGGCAAAAGTCTGGATAATTCGTCCAACTCTAGTTTTTCGCACTGTTTGGTCGTTCGAAATTTTTTCGCGATCAGCAATATTCGCATGGTTGCTTTTGGTCGAGTCGATTACGGCGTCAGCAGCACCCGGGGTTTTACCCCGTAGATGTAAAGGTATGCGGGAATACGTTCGTAAACCACCGCCGTTCCCGTTAGCGCGGGATACGGCGGGGGCTCGCGAATGCGGCGCTACATAAATATTGTCTTTGTTAGACAAGTTGACTTTAACATCTCTTTGCTTTGGGACTGTGGCCGATTTTTGACTGCTTCTGATTGCCGTCGACTTTTTCGTTTTAACTCTCGTTTCGTTGGACGTCGGAGTGTCCGCACTACCAGTTCTAGGTGGACCCTGTGGATTCCTACTAGATGTCCTGGTGGCCGTTGATCTCCGTGGTTTGCTTGGCGTTTTACGCTGTATTGTCGTACCTGTCGTAGGCTCGCACTCAAGATGTGCGGGTTTAACGCGATCTAAAGAGACCGTCTCAATCTGCAACTCCTCGCGACGACCTTATATGGTCCGTCGTAAGGGGCGGTCAGAGGCGGCGCAATTGCGATTCGGCGCAAGAATACATGAGTACATGTAGCTATTTCCTTGAATTGGAAAATGTTGTGTTGTTGTGTGTCACGTGGCGGACATAGACGGAGACGCGACATGGCCACGCTTAGCTTGTCTGAATAATTCTCCAAATCAGTGTTAGCGTCGACGGTGTACTGTTTAGTAAACTCTCCTGGGAGTCTAAGGGTTGTCCCGTAAATCATCTCGGCAGCTGACCTGCCTAGTCTCTCTTTAACGGCGGAACGAACTCCTAAAAGCACAGCGGGTAACGTGATAGTCCACGGGTTCGGTGACTCGTGCGCCATAATGGCGGCTTTCAATTGACGGTGGAAACGTTCGACCATGCCATTCGACTGAGGGTGATAACTCGTGGTACGATTCCGAATAATCCCGAATTGATTACACAAACTATCCCACAATTTGGAGTCGAATTGAGCGCCCCTATCAGTGGTGATAGTGGCAGGGGTACCATAACGTGCTATCCACCCGCTGAAGAAGGCATCGGCGACCGTTTCGGCTCCAATATCCACCATAGGTATAGCTTCGGGCCAACGTGTAAAACGGTCGACGCAAGTCAGTAGATATCTAAAGCCATCAGCATAAGGTAAGGGTCCGACTATGTCTACGTGGACATGATCGAATCGCTCGGTAGGTTCAGTGAACTTTCCGAAAACTGGGGTGTTATGACGTGAAACTTTAGCAGTCCGGCAACCCTTACAGGTACGACACCATCTAGCAATATCTATATTCATGCCGTGCCATACAAATCGGGTATTAATCAAAGGTTTGGTAGCTCTATGCGATGGATGGCCTAAACCGTGCAAGTTTGAAAAAACTTTTCGGCGAAATTTCGCGGTAAGGTACGGCCGGTTGTGTCCCGTGGACACATCACACCAGATCAATTGATTATCGAACGATTTTAATAGTTTGAACTTCATAGTGGATGTAGTCGAGTGTCTCAAACGCGTGAATTCCGCGTCATTAGCTTGGTCGAGACTTAACTCTTTATAGTCTATCGCTGGTCCATCATGTATCGCTGACACTGATGGTCGTGACAGCGCATCAGCGACGAAATTTGTCTCGCCTTTTACATATCTAATATCGGTGGTGAATTCAGCGATGAAAGCTAAATGACGTGTTTGTCGTAGGGACGCGCGCTCAGTCACGGATGACATTACGAATGTCAACGGTTTGTGATCTGTATTAACGAAGAAATTTCGTCCTTCTAAATTGTGTCTGAAATGTTTGTAGCGTATACTGCCAAAAGCTCACGATCGAACGCGCTGTAGCGTGTCTCTGCTGGGTTCAGCTTCTTGCTGAAAAACGAAAGTGGCTGCCACATACCGTTTAAAAATTGCTGCAAAACGCCACCGACGGCGACATCACTAGCGTCGCACGTGATGTTAATCTGAGCCGTAGAATCTAGGTGCACCAGAAGCGTAGCGTTTGCCAATATCTGTTTTGACTCAGAAAATGCTGACTCTGCATTTTTATTCCACTTCAAATCGAAATTTGACTTCGGTGACAGTCTGGTATGTCCTTCGTTGGCAGCTGTCAGTAGATTATTGAGTGGTGTCAACTTCGCGGCGCAATGCGGTATGAAACGGTGGTAGTAATTCACCATTCCCAGATATCTACGCAGTGCTCGTTGCTTTTCGGGTTTAACGAAATTAACAATCGCGTCAACGGCGCTGGGTAACGGCGAAATTCCTCCGGCGCAAACGTGGTGACCTAGAAAACTTAATTCAGTTGTACCGAAATGACACTTTTCAGGACCAATGATAATTCCGTATTCAGATAGTCGAGCAAAAAGAATTCGTAGATGTTTCTTATGCGTTTTATGATCTGGGCTGGTTACCAGTAGGTCATCCAAATAAACAAAAACGAAATCAAGTCCGCGTGTAACGTGGTCTATAAAGCGCTGAAACGTTTGACCGGAATTTCTTAGACCAAACGGTGTTCTAGTGAAAGTAAACAAGCCAAAAGGTGTAGTAACGGCAGTCTTGTGTACGTCAGACGGTTCCACCGGAATTTGGTAATAAGCCCTGACCAAGTCGATCTTCGAAAAAAAATTCGATCCGGCTAAACGCTGCGTGAAATCTTGTATATGAGGAATCGGATAACGGTCCGGTACGGTCTGTGCATTCAAACTACGGTAGTCCCCGCATGGTCTCCAATCGCCGTTTTTCTTTGGCATCATGTGAAGCGCTGAGGACCACTCACTGTCGCTGGGTTCAATGACCCCTAGTTTTATCATCTCATCAAACTCGCGTTTTGCGGTAACCAGCTTATCGGGTGCTAAACGTCGTGGTCGTGCAAACACCGGGTGTCCTTTAGTCACTATCTTGTGTGTTATACCGTGTTTAACGGTCTCACCCTTTGTCGTAGGGTGTGTCAGTTCCGGGAACTGGCCGAGGAGTTTTGTGTACTCATTCTGAACGGTGTCAACTCTGTTCAATGACAGAGGTTTAATCGATGACAGTGAAGCGGCAATAGCTAGACCTGTACGCATGTCCCGGAGACATCTGCTTCTCAAGTCTACGTGCAAATAATAGTGGATTAAAAAATCAGCCCCGATTATGGGTTGCTGCACATCTGCCACTATGAACGTCCACGGATATTCGCGCTTTAAGCCGACATTGACGACGCGTTTACAGGTGCCGTAAGTATGTATAGTACTGTTATTAGCTGCCACCAGGGGGAGACTGTCAGCGTCCGAAATCCCGTTAGCGCAAGATTTCGGCAAAACACTGACAGCTGCGCCCGTGTCAATTAAATATCTGCATTTATGTCCTTTATCTGCGACATATAATAACTTAGGGTGAGATAACGCGATATTCGCTACTTCGCGCTGACCTAATGTGACATATTATGAACAGGGTTCACTGCACAAGCGCACCTTTTCACCGTAAGTTTGGTGGTAGTAGCAAACCTGTGCAGTGGCTGTGTCGGTCGGTTGCGCGACATTATTTTGCGGCGGCGGTGCGAAAGGTCGAACATTTTGTTGTGCATTAGCACAATTATTTGAATTATTAACAAACTCAGTGGCCTGTGCATTCGACGGCGGAATGAAAGGTGGAGCATTATTCTGTTCATTTCTATAATGACTAGGTTGGTTGCTAACAAAACCTGAGGCCTGAACATTAGGAGCAAATGCAGGCGCAGGAGCATAGTTATTATTTGCTCATCCACGTCCTTTATTTCTTTTCCTCTCTGATGTAGTCACGGTTTCAAGTTTCTTAATTCGCCTAGACAAATCCTCCAACAAACCAACTAGTTTGGTGGTTTCTTCTACCTTAATCTCTGCGACCCCCGGCTTACTCTCTTCGACGTTCTCTTCGGCTGCCAGTGCCCGGTCGGCCAAAACGGCCAAACTTTCGAGGGTGGCACTGTCAGGAAACGCGAGGGAATATCATTACCAATCCTTTCACCAGAGATAACTTTGTTAACCCTTTCGGGTGTGGTCAAACCTCGTCTCTCTATCAAGATCGCTTTCAGGCTTTCGTATTTATTGGACCTGAAAGGCTGAAGTAGCACGTCCCTCACATCCGATGCGACCTCGCCCGAAAGTGCAGCGCAGGTTAAGCTGTACCTCTCATCATCATCGTTGATCTGGTGAAGAGCAAACTGAGTCTCTATTTGGTGAACCAGAGTTCAACATCCGAAGCGTAGAAAGTGGCGATCCTGAACTTGGGTAAGTTCGTAGCACGTTTCTGCGACTGTCTACCGAGCGGTGAAGAACTCCTTGAGGAGTCGCTTCTAGAGTGAGAAGTCATACATTTAGCTCGGGCAATTCGAGCGAAATCAGCTTTGAGGCGTTGATATTCTTCATCTGCCTCTTGGAATCGAACCTCATTGTCCTCACTGTCTTGACGATAATCATCTTTAGGTTTAGCACCCGCACCTTCTAGGGGCGTTGACATGAAGCCTTCACTGTCGTACTGCTTCGACATTATGAAGTAGTGTTTTTAAATTATCTAACTAGTGAAGCATTTGAGATAGCTGGCCTATTGGCTCTATGTCTATCTCAAATGTGTTTAAAATGGCATGTCGTATTAACACATGCCAACTATTTTGACGCGCTGTCAGGTTGTGCGTTGCCGTGTAAATCAGATGAAAAATGTCTGTAATATGCTGAATCTTAGAATTGTAGACTGTAGAAAATGTTCATGCTATGTCGCATGTTGCGAGAAACAGGGGTTGCAGATTAGTTGAAAATGCGTCGCTGAGGTTGCACCTAAATGATGTGCACTAATTCACAAAGGTATATATTGATTGAAATGAAAACTGAAGGTCTATATTTGACATAAAACGTTTTCACTTATTCACACACATGCATAATAGTATAGTGAAAACCGTATGCCAGATACAATCATGACATGCTATGCTAAGCTAGGATAATAGTATTTTGTAAATCGACCTGGGTGAAAAAAAAAAAATTCACGCAAGTCGAAAAACACATTCAAATATTTGCAATGTTTCGCAATAGTGCAACTGTCAAATCGAATATTTCAGTATTTATGAAAAATTTAAACTTCAGAAATAAACTATCGTGAGAAAATTTCGTTCTCAAACTGATAGACTGAATGTGACTGCGAAGAAAAACAGTTACATTTATGATTTTAGAATAATATTTAAAACGTGACTGACAGTAGTCTATGCTGATTAATGATATAGTATATCATTTCGCTGAAAAATGATGTCTGTGATGAACATTCCACGTTTTTTTTTTATAATGGTACGTTCATCACCGAGTCATTCTCATAAACGTCCGAATCAATCGCTCGCATCGATTCATTGATTGACGTATAAACCGACTGTCTTCGTAGCGGTTGTGTTTATGTCGTCTGTGGTGGGTGTGTGTATGATGTATTGTCGGTGCTTCCAACCTGTGCGGCAGGCAGCATGTGGCTTACAGTCTGTGACGGCATGCTTGGAACGGTGTGTACATAGTATATGGTCAGCATCCCCGTCTCGCCTCACATTAGCATATTCATTACCTACTGCTTGCCCAAATAAGGCGCTAAATAGGCTAGAACGATTACAAACACCGAAGGTCGCTTCAAAGTGAACAAAAATCTCACACAATTAGTGGTACAATTTTGTTTTCGAAACAACTTATTTATATTTGCTCTCCTTCAATCGTTTTAAAAAAGAAAATTTATAAACAATTTTAAAAAAATTATTACAACCAGTACGTGTAAAATTTTGAACAGGTGAGAAATGATCTCCACCAAATCAAAATGGCGGCCTAATTTATGCTAATGTGATGTGGCGACACAGGTTCACTGTCCAGATGCATGCCGGTTATGTCGGAACACGTGTGTGCCCACGGCGGGCGATCAGCTAAGTGAGGGACACCAGCGTCCAAAATGGCGCACACCTACCAAATACATGTACAATATTCAGCATTCTCTGAAATAACATATTTTCCTGGGAATATTTTAAACAGACCAAATAAGACCGTTTATTGACATTCATTTAGGGAAACAATTTATTTTGGCCCTAAACCTATTAAAGGTTACCCGAGTCGAAGCGATATTTATAATTTCTGTCGATTTTGCTGAAAAAAATCGGAAAAATGACGAGACTTCGTCTATGGACTTTAAAATCGAGTCACCCAATTATGGTAATCAACGATAAAAATTGAGTTACGGAAAATACCCACTTCCCACTCGCCTACAGTGGCATTAATAGGATGAAGGCATTAAACAAAATCTTACATTTAACAAATGATAGACTAAGTCTATTAGAATAATTTTCTGGATTCTCCTAGAGAAACCGACATGGTCGCCATCTTGAAAAGGCGCCAAACACGTGGGATTTCGTCTAAAATTTAGAAATTTACGCCGTTTTCGACGTAAAGGAACGTGCTTCTCCTCTGATAACTCTTTCTGACTAATTTAAACTGGCATATAAATAACGACCTACAGTTTTCACGTACCTCATGAAAAAAATGCTATTGATTTTTTTCAAAAAATCCCTTAAAATTAATCAAAACTATCACTGAAAACAGTGATTTTCAACTGGCGTCTAGGTGAAAATACTGTTGCGTAGTCGTCAGGGGTCACCAGTATGGTGGGATGGGGAGCCCCTCGCGCCAAAAGTACCTGTAAGTGACCGTCGGAGTCTCTAGTGTGGGGTCACAAGGGCGGACGAGGGAATCTGCCCGATCTTCACCATTTCAACTCAAACTTCCTTCCCGGTCGAGTCGACGGTTCCAAACAAATCATAAAACTCTTTCTCCACTTGTCATGTTTATTCGTTTGACATTTGGCAACAACAAAGCACAACCTCCGCGCACGGCACGTCCTATCTGACTTAGCGAGAGCGAACTATGGCACGTCCGTAGTCGCCGAGTGTAACGCCTGGAGTGCGGGAAAAATACCAAAGCCGCACGGGTTGCAATTGTGTGCACCCGTCACCAAGGTACGGAAACGAGGCGGTCGTCCACAGCCTCCCGCGTCCGAGAAGCCGGGGATAACTGCCACCTTAACTGAACGGAGTCAGGATCCTACAGACCTGCCAAAATGTTCGATATCCATAGAGGCGTAAGAAGAACTTATCTGCAATATTTTTTTAGATCTACCATTGTTACATTGGGTTCTCCTAATACAGTATAAAGACCTTGAATATCATAATCAAGTATCTTAAGTGCAGACAGCTTTCCTTTGCCTATTGGATATGACACCGTATCACACCCAGATGGAGCATGCATTCCAAGAAGCTGACTACACTTCCTTGGTCCCATAAACAGTCTTGTTAATGTCGAGAACGTCGCCATTCCACTTTTCAATTTGAATGTTCGTGTTGATATTTTTCTTTCCCACCCAGTATACTAGGAGGACAAAAATGTTTGTATCGTAACTGAGAATGCGAATTGTTTCAGCACCATCTTCAACTGCTTTCAACATATAACTGCAGAGTGTGATGTCTGCCTCACAATGATTGACACTACAGTTCTGCTTATTGATGAGCTGGATGTTATTTGTAACTGAATCTTCACAAATAATACTGGTGAGTTTATTATGTAGAATGGCATCTCGACAAGGAAGTATGGTGCTTGATGTCAACATAATTTTTCTGGATCTACCTCTTCTCACCCTCTCGTGATCCTTTGCACAAGGTGTTTCATCATATTTGTCAAAAATTACCAGTTTTTTTGAGGCAGTGTGTCTGGCTAGTTTGTTGCATACACTGACTGTAAGGTCCTTTGCATTTCCAGTTTATGTGGTATAATAACTGGCCTCCATCAATTACTATTATATCTGGCATGGGCGATTCCTTCATAATAACAAACAGCCATACTCATCTATCAAAGCTGGAGGGACACTGCAAGATATCAACAATATCAATATTGCGTTGTTGTCCAACAACTACTAGTCGGCTCATGAGAGTTTCTATATCATATACTGCCTTTCCTTTCACAGTGGTTGCTTTTTTTAAAACCTCCATTGTTTTAACTTTCCTTTTTTATAGCTGTATGAAACGTGTATGTACTGCCAAGAGAAGAAGAAAATGCTTTACTCTGTTCACTCCCGATGGATAGTGCATCATGTACATTAACTGTGTCTGGTGACACATGACCATTACATATATTGTGTAAACTTGGGTGTTTATCATTGAGTGGATGGGAATACTTTTCCAGCTCTATTGCTAGTTTCCTGCGATCCGATTCATCCGTTTTTTTTCGATTCCCTCTCTCTTCTTTGTGTAAGGTCTTACCCTCGCTTGTCCCAATACTTTCCTGCTCTACTTTTTCTATGATTTCGTACATTTCATCCATTGCAATGTCCATATGAGCACACATAATAAAACTATTGACCCATACAGCAACTTGCTCTGGTCGAGTAGGAATTCCGTTCATACCTCCGGCACCTTTACCACTTCTAATGTACGTTTGCTCGCCAAACTGATCTCCTGGCACTGCGGTGCCACCATCTGAGTGTCGACATACATGTGCACCCGCAAGTAAATCTGTCTTACCCTCTTGAAGAATGTGTTCAATTTGTCGTAGGTACCAGCTGATATATCGTGCATAGTTCTGATGTCCAGGTGCAAAAAAGTAAGGAAGCATTTGCTCCAGGCAATGTTGCTGAAGGAGGAAGTCGCCACTCCGTTCAGCACGTAGCAGCATTAGTGCAAGTAGTGTAGGTTTGACCAAGCAAAGCTACCCAGAGCTTGCCCGTTGGGTGCTCTCTTGCTGTGTCGAGATATTCAATTAATTCTTGGTGGTCTTTAGGGCCATTTGAGTAAAAATCGTGTAACAAGAACAGTTATCAGCCTGTAAGCTCGTAAGGCATTTGTCCAAGATTTGCCACTAATGATACCAGTAATGCCCCCAAATGCTGCACTGATAAGAACATCTAAACCAGGCGCCTTCATCAGGGTGCCTATACATCTCAAAAAGCTCATGAGAGTACCGGGTATGCATCATTCCCGGATGAAGTATTAGGTTTTTCAGCGTTAAGGGTCATTCCATTGTATCAGACAGGCAGCCTGGTACAGTTTAAGATCGACTATTAAGTGGGTATACGTCATTCCAAAGGAATTGATAGATTTTTCCGGGTAAACAAGTGTTGCTAGACGTACATTATCTGGGTGAGCAGGTGGTGAATCAATCATTGGACCAAATACTGAATTGTTTTAAACTTTCTAGTCTGTGGCTGAAGGCGATCCTCCTGAGCATTGAAACCGGCCCATTTAATTGGCTTGTCAGATGTGTGTATTTAAGAAAGATATGATGCATCTCGCTGCTGACTAAACTTGACAGAACGATTGACACTTTCCAATTCTTCAGCAGAGAGTGATTTTGTGGGAAGGAGAGGTGGATTTTGTTATGTTGGTCCAGCATAGTGACTGATCTGCAGGGATTGGTTACTCAGATGCAATGTCAATTCGTGTTTTGTTTTATTCGAGGGATTGTCACCTGCATCACGCCAATGTTTCCTCTTTCAATGATGCCAGCCGGATGCTGAGTAAATTCCATTACCATGGCATGTGTAGCCTTTGTGCCAATTGGGCTTGATATGAATAAGTCATAGTTATCAGCCCAGCTGAAAATAGGACCGATTTCTGTAGTCAATCCTAAGTTTTTTTGGTAGTCCGATTGATGGCACAAGACTTAGCTATACAGACTTTCTAAAACGAAGAACCTCGTCATAGGTGCATGTAATGCCATGTTCATTGAGTGTCTTAATTAGCTCTGAACTACCGTACTTGTGATGTAATTTGACACCTAACCCAAGAGTCGTCTGATTTCTGCCGTTGCCACCAACATGCTGCTGTATGCACTGTGCCAAGCTCATTGATTGTTTTTTCCTCGAGACACAAGAGCGGACACTAAGGCTAATAGTGTTGAGCTGGTACTTTCAATTAGCTTGCTCTGTACAAAATCGCCAAGCTGATAGTGTTCACATCGTGGTTTTGTCATGACCTCATTTTGTATCCTTCTGACTATCTTGTCAATCTCATTATCGTCGACATAACTCTCTTTTTTCTTTGTGACTTTAATATATTTCCCGAAACTGGATTCAAATCCAAGTATGCTTTCACAACCCTCAATATGAAGAAATAGAAGATCAGCACCAAATTGAGCTTTAATGTTGGACAAAAATTGTCTCCTGGATACAGTACCTGAGGCACTGAGGTATTTACAGTATAGTTCAGATGCAGTCCATGTCTCAGACATATTGTCATTTGCATGATTACATACTTCATGGCTTCCTCCAATGGTGCATCACTAACAGGCTGACTTTTGGAATCATATGACGGGATTAATCATAACATGTAACACATGTTACATGATACTGTGCGTCTGCAGCAGGTAGATATCTAGCCCCACTAAGTCTAAATGATACTTCAGCAGTCCATTGGTACGTTCTCCAACTGCTGCCTAAATGTTATATTACCATCACCTCTATCTACAGTTCTACATTGTCTGATAGGCAACTTATTGCTGGAGAAGGTATTATGATGTTGCATGTTATTTAATGACGTTTTTAATTTATGACGTCATAGTTTGTTCTGAAGAATTAATCAATGAAATGTAACTGTTAAATTATATTATGCTCCTGTGATTTTGCAGAGTAGTGTATGCCTAGCACCGTGCCTGTGACTGTAGAACGCGTATTCGAAGATAATGATTTATTTAATGGTTATTATTTTATCACATCTATATTATTGTATTTAGTTAATATTATGCGAAATGATATTTTCAGCCTTTTGGTTATCATATCTTTTTAACAGAATATATATTGATTATTATTAATAGGCATATTACCTTTATTCCATGTACTTTCCGGTCCTACTATCTTGAAAAATCAATATAAAACCATCAGAATTTTTTATAGGGTACTAAATTTATACTTTTGACCACAAAAAATGAATTCGTCGCCCCCACAAACCATTATATAGAGGTATTACACAACGCTGTATGAAAAATACGGCAAAATTGGTGGATGATAAAATTTGAAAAGAGCTATGGCGGCCATCTTGGATTTTGTGAAAATGCTCAAGGTTATCAGTCTAGCAACTAAGCTAATTTATGTCTACTACATATGTGCAACATGTTTCAACAATAAAAGTTTACAGGAATAGGCATTGCAGGGTTAAGTACATAGGGCCAACAGTATATAGGCGGCAGCTAGACTAATGCCCATTCTGGAGATGACTGGCGGTTTAATTTGCAGATGAGACGGCTGGGACAAGGATAAAACAGCAAACTGTTTTCTGGCATCCCAGTAAACATAAAACATTTGTAACATTTATACAATGTTTGTTCAACGTCGAAGACGTTGAGCCGACGTTATATAAATGTTATGCAATTGTTTTGTGTTCACTGGGATGTGTAAAAATATCCCCCATCAATCTTGGTAGGACTGCTACTGCAGCTGCACTGGGATGCCATATAGGCCTATAAGATACCGTTTTCTTCATGCTCCGCAATCAGTGGTAGCCTAATAACAGACCCTGTATTTGATACAAAGGCTGTAACAGGCCGAATGTATGGTGCAAAGCGATCTCTTACTTAGATAAATGTGGACTATAGCTTCGATATACCATTAGATAATTACAGACAGCTGCTAAATAAGTGTGTGGTTGTTGTGGCTATATTGCTAAAAACTAAAAAGGAGAAACTGCACTCTTCTCTGACGTCAAAAGTCAGGTCACATCATTCTACGTTTGGTCACGCACGTAGATCAGTCGTGATTGATCGTAGTGACCTTAATATTAACTGTAGTTAAACGTAGTAATAAACGTAACTTACGTAGGCCTACTTAGCTGAAACATATTTAACATAATTCGGCCAGCTTGAACGACCATTTCCCTTATGTGATCGTGACCCCAATTAACCGAACGTAGTTCGAACGTATTCAACCCTATAGTTGACCATAGTTATCTGTATTTGACCTTATCCGCAGTTTGCACTGAATAGCTCATTCTAATTGACACCCTACTTGATCGTACTGACGCGCATAGCTAAAATAACAGCTTACTTTTCTTTGCATACAAGCGGCGGTGTGCATAGTTGAACGTATTTTTCCATCGTGACACTTATTGCAACCACAATTAGATCTACCGCGCTTTTGCAATTATGCAATTAGCATGATTAGTGTGAATATTGGATTACGTCGCTTTCTGCACAATTATGGCATTACTCTTATAGAATGACTTGAAGGGTTCTTGGGCGGGGGCCCTAGGGTAGTGGTTAGCACCGCTGCCTTTCACGCCAGCATTTGGGGTTCGGTTCCCGGTCTCGGCGGTTTCAAAGAAGCAAAAATGTTTCTTCCCCATCCACGTGTGAAAGTTAGTATTGTGGGGAGCCTCCGTGACCGAGAGGTAGTGTGCTCGGCCTCAGACAGCCAGGGCTCTAATTTCGAATTCTGTGTCTGGAGGACAGTGTCATCTCAATCATCTCACCATCCTCAGGAGGTTCTCCTGGCCCAGTTTAGCACAAAGGTGGCCTATAAAGCCCGATTCATTTCATTTTTTGGAGGGTTCTTCACAGTGCACAGTGCCATAGACAGCACTGCACACTCCTGGTCCTTGTACAGTTTGGGGCACTGTAATTATGCAATTAGTTCAATGTAGTTGCTCGTAATTGCACATAATCGCATTTGAATTTTCGTTATTTTGGAGAAGCTGATGTGTATAGATCTGTCTAATTATAAAAATGTGATGAATAAAATAAATAAAATTAGATAAAAATAGGTCATTATTCTGCTAAATGCACTATGGCACAAAGTCCTTGTATCAAATCGTCGCCTCGGAGCTAAAGGATCTTATCTGACACTCGTCAGAGTGGCAGATAGGATCCTTTAGCTCCGAGGCGACAGAATGCAGTATGATATTTCGAATATAAGCAGTTTAAAAATAATACTCTGGAATCGTATTATTTTCACTCGTCCTGTGATTTAACTTGCAGTATATTTTTTACAAGATTCAATGCGAGAACACTGCAGCACAAGTGATAAGTTATAGTCACAAAAATGGAATTTCCACTCGCCTATTTCCCTGGCACAGTACTTATTCTCATGACGAGATAGATCTGCTCATATCATGACAAAAAGCGTTACTTGTGAACACATTAGTATGTGGGTCATGGACACTCGCGGATTAGCAAGCCATAACGGCAAATTGGTCCGGCTCCACGAATCCCACGCTGCCTAGTACAGGGATCTAATCTGTGTCCGTTATGTATAGGATCCGTGGAGCCAGAAACACAAAACGTTGACCCAAGATTGTATTAATGTTGGTCCAGCGTCTGCGACGCTAGACCAACAATAATGCAACATTGAGTCAACGTCTTGTGTTTGCATTAACGATTGTCTGTACACAATCTAACCTGTATAATACCTAGTAAATCTTGCCTTTTCTACATGTGTATCATTTGTGAATCAAACCTTCACACGCAAGCGACGCATATTTGCGTCACATGAAATATTTAGTATCAAATTAGTTAATTACCCTGTCATATAAGTCAAACAACCCTAACAATGGGCTAGGAACCCTGAGTTTATTGAACTGAGCCGACATCGCCAAGGACTCCCATTTATGTAGACCTACAAAACAAGCATTTGTTTGTTAAATCAAGTTATTTTTAGGCCTATTCACCTTGAAGTTGGGGTTGAGTAACAATTCACAACCTACAGATAATAAAAATAAGTCATCACAAAAGCAGTAAAATATTAACCCTTAGTTGTTTCTCGCTACCGCGACCCACAACTTCAAGTGGGTAAAAATTACTCATTTTTATTAATTCAGACCAAAAATTTGAAAACACACATTTCGTCGTTCTCAATAACTGCGATTTAAACAGCTAATAAAAATGAATAATAGGCGCAGTTTACCGGTTAAGAGCTCGATATGACAAAATGAAATGAACTTTATGCCACCTTTGTGCACGTACAGGCTAAATTGGCCAGGAGAACCTTCTGAGGATAGTGCGATGAGTGAGATGACATTGCCCTCCAGACACAGGATTCGAAATTCAAACCCTGGAGGTCTGAGGCTGAGCACGCTACTCGATCACGGAGCTCCCCACAATACTGAGTTTTACGAATGGATGGGGAAGAAACACTTTTGTTTCTTTCAAACCGCCGAGACCGGGAAACGAACCCCGAACTCCAGCAGCGGTGCTAACTATTACACTAGGGGCCCCGCCCAAGAGCTAGAGGAGTCAAGGAGTTCTATTATTATTACCAACCATCACCATATCTTGTGACTCAAGAGGATCCATGTTCTTAGATTTCTCATATTACATACAGACAGATAAACTCATGGGTCGTGCTTTTGAAATTTACAGTAATAATCCTGCAAAATTATCTCGTGGCGGCTTTTTTTCATTGCTTACGTTCTCATGTAACGGATAAAATTATTGCTTATTATGCATGCTGTATACATTTTTATAGGATGCCGTTTCTTTTCAGAGCTCCATCCGAAATACGGAAAAAATATGGACTTTGTCTTTTTATTATGCAAAAATCCATTTTATACAAATTTTGGAAACTTATGTCAAAATCTAACTAAAACTTTTAACACAACTTGCCAACTATATTTAAATTGGATAAGGAGTTTTACATAATTTTTTTATTGTATCTTTTCTTCGTTCATTTTTGTATTAAGAATATCTTGATACATTTACTTTATTGCTTGATTTTTTGTATCTATCTATGTTGTGTTATATGTGTCTGTATGTATGTTCTTTGTTGATATAATTATTGTATGTTGTATTTTGGAATGTGCTCTATAAGTATTAATTTATAGGTCCTGTTTTGTTCTTGATGATGTATATGTATGAAAGCAACACCTTATATCTTGTGGTACAATAACACAATTTATACCGACTTTGTACCACAGAGCCGACAGAGTAATGAACCTCATGGTTCTTGATTTGAATAATTATTATAGAATAATTTCGTAAAACAAACATGACACTAACAAAAATTAATCAGATTTGACAAAATGGAGGTTAACGATTTAAAAATCTTGTTGATTGAGGTCGTGTTTTTACATTTACCTTGTTCAAAAGCTAGGATTTAATGTTCATACAAATGAAGAAGGAAACAAATGTAATCGGGACCGGCGGTTAAAGGGTTAATGCGTCGCTAGCACATAAAGAGTAACCCAGCAGGTATGAGACGTTAAACCAATGTTAGTTTAATGTTGGCCCATCGTCTGCGACGCTGGCCCAACATTAAACAAACATTGGTTCAGCGTCCCGTGCCTGCTGGGGAAGATGTTTACAAACGCATTTTGCTACCGTATGTCAACTAATACTGTTGTACATACGAGATCTCCTCGAGGGGATCGGGTGACGTCTCTGTAAATTGGTGGGACGGCTGTGAGGATTGCGTGCACGGCCTGATAAACAGAGACAGGATTGTGACAAAGACAAAAAGCGGTACCTACTTACTTTACCACTAGGCAGTTACCATTGTTTGCTATTGTATGCGGTGTAGAGGACGAAGGCAAACAGAGGTAACTATTTACTTTACAAGTAGGCATTTACTGCCATTTGCCTTTACAAGGGGAGAGCCATGTTCTCAGTTCAGGAGCGAGCAGGAATAACTCGATGGCGCTATAGCAATCAGCTGGAGTAACGAGGGGAAGGCAATACAATTGCAACCGCTCAATTATTTTTCAGATTGGGTGGAATCGATGCAGCATAATTTATTATGGTAGCTGCCATGGCGGTGTGTTAAAATAGACCAAGTGTAAGTATGTTTATCAACCTTAAACAAGGGAATATAATAATATTGAAGTGAAAACAAACTGATTAGCTTGATCGTGATTGAAAATGTATGCAGCCAAATGAGGACATGCAGTACAAGGTTCAATAAATTAATTTGTCGGCACCCCATGTATATATATAAGGCCCTACATGCGTGAGTAATTTATATCATAGTAGATACAATTCAGCGACGATGAGCAAAGACAAAAACGTAAAGATAATACATACAAAATAAGAAAATAAAATATTGTGTTCAAATTTCTAGAAGAAGCAATGGTGAACACAGAAAAAAAGCAATAAAAATCAGAACTATAAATAATTTTGATAAACGATTACTCAACAAATAAAAACGAAGCAGGGTGTCAATAGAGAGCAAGAACGTGATTATAACCATGATAACAATGCCAAGTAACCTAGAGATGAAAATCCAACAATAACATCGGCATTGACACTATTTTGTCGACGCTTCCCCATTGCATAGAACCAATATTCAAAAAGGACCTGTGACAACAGTGAGCAATACTAAACAATATAAAAGAGTATCCATCAAACCTATAACGTTGAGTCTATGTTGCCCCCAATATTTGGTTGCCGTATTCGAAGCTGTTCCACTTGACATTACAAAAATAATGTCCAGGGTCTTGTGTTCATCGGGTAACCAGAGTCCTACATAAACAATAGAAACAGTAATATTGAGCACAGCAACACACAGGCTGCAATGGCGAAAAAAGTAACATGGAAACATCAAATTAAATGTTGATCGAAACAACATCTAGACAGCAATGGTGAGTAAACCTAAACGATTATAATGGTGATAAAAAATAAAGCAAACATTAAACCAACCCCGGGAGAGGAGGGTTTGTTCGCAGACTTGGAATATACAGACGTTGGCGCAAGTGCCTGTCTAAGCCTAATTCTACCCCCAGCTGATTAACTAAAACGTACTAATGAGATAGATGCACGATAAATATAGAATTATGAGGGCAATGTAATAATAGCCTTCAATAATATGACAGAACCACAACCGGGTTTCATTCAGTATTCTATCGCGCCACCATGTACATCAAACACGTCAG
Organism: Flabesymbios commensalis; assembly: GCA_964017125.1. Classification (NCBI taxonomy): domain Eukaryota; kingdom Metazoa; phylum Annelida; class Polychaeta; order Terebellida; family Flabelligeridae; genus Flabesymbios; species Flabesymbios commensalis. The sequence continues at coordinate 35,799,220 of OZ024913.1, forward strand.
ATACGTCAATTTAATGTTGTTTTTATGTCGAGTCGGCGTCAACAATAGTTGACTAGCATTATAGCAGTAATCAGTAAATGTATTTTACTTACTAGACTATCATCGTAAGTCAGTAAAATATATTTTTTATGTCATTTTGCGGCCAGTATGGCAATTTAAATGACAGTTCAGACTAAAATAATATGATATTTTTAACAGTAAAAGTGATAAGGTAAAAAGACCAAACTGATAACGATATGTCCGCACTAAGCCATTGAGATAAAAACGATTGATGATAACATGATGCGTATTGAGTATATATACATTCTAAGAACCTGAGACAGCGCCAGCGCCGATACAAAATATAAATTAACACAAAAAGATGACAAAAATAATGATAATTGAAAGTCACAAAACAGTGTCTGTGTCAAAAAAAATATAATAATAGAAATAAATAATGCCTGATATATTTGTGTGTAAAAATATTTTGAGAAGAGGACCAATTCCGGCTCAGTGCCAATCATATCCGGAGTGGGAGAGTAAAATTGTGGCTCAACTTAATCTGAGCCTCTGAGGCCATTGAAACTGCAATCGAATACATAATCCGGATGACGATCAACACCAAACCAGCACTGTATCCACCCAAAATAAAATTTCTGTATGTATCCACCGCGTCCATACCATTACAAATTATTACAACCCTTGTAAATCAATCAATGACGATACACTAATATATATGAAAAATTTACATAATAACCTTGGTGCAGAAACACCGAACTATTGGAAAGTGAACATAAAAAAACACATGAGAAAGAACCTTTACGACACAAATTGAGCTGAAATTAAACATTAGAAAGTGAAGCAGAACATCAACATACAAGAAAACAGTCCACACACGAGAAAGAACAATTACAAATAGAACGCACAAAATTAAACAAATCTCTGAACATACGTCTGTCACAATGACTGGGTGTTCTTGGCCTTCTAAGAAGTTGCCCATGGGACACTACGCGGGGGTGACACCCATCCCCCCCTACTAGACTATCATATATATTACTGAATTATTGCATAAATAAGATTTATATTTTCTTTTTGTTCCAAGACTGCAACGGTATATGTTGCGTGTATTTGTTTTTGACTCTATGTAATGGCACGCGCAATATAATAAATAACTGATTATTGTACATATAAATACACTCTCTGACTATCATAGGTGTGATAACAGTTTTGCAATGGTTATATGGTTAGTGATTTGTGCGCTGAGCATAGATAGGCCTACTTCTTTACTTTAGAACATAGATAGGCAAATAAGATAGGCCTACAAATCATGCCTACTTGTTTTGATAGGCCCTTGTAGGCCTATATAGATAAGCCCACATGGGCCTAATTCTTTCATTGATTGCAATAACATATTATGATTCATAACGCTATGGCTATCATTTTTATATCACACTCCGTATTTTGTCACAGTTTTTGCTTCAGTACGAGACTCTTTTGATCACGTGTATCCCTTTACCTGCTGAGTTAACTAATTTGAAGTTTCATCCACTTGAAGCTGTGTTTCGCTACCGCGACCCACAGCTCCAAGTGGATGGAAATTACTCATGGTAAAAATGCCGTTTTGAACCCGACATTTTCAGCAAAATATAAACCTATTGTAACACTACATGGATAAATCTGCTAATGTTTAATATTCATGTATGCATTAACCCTCTAATATTCAGATTTGACAAAAAGGAGGTCAACGAATTTGAAATCTTGTTGACGTCTCTTTAAATTGATGGGACGGTTGTCAGGATTGCGTGCACGGCCTGATAAACACAGACACGATTGTGGCAAACCACAAACAGTGTACTTACTAACTTTACAAATAAGCAGTTACCACTGTTTGCTATTGTAGGCGGTGTTGAGGAATAAAACAATCAGAAGTATTTTGTTTTACTTTGGAAGAAGGCATTTACTGCCGTTTGCCTTTACATGGGGACAGCCATGTTCTCAGGAGCGGACAGTAATTAAGCTACTCGATGGCGCTGTAGCAATGAGATGGAGTAACGAGGGGAGGCATTGCTACCGCTCGATTATTTCTCAGATTGGGTGGAGTGGATGCAGCATATGGTAACTGCCATGGTGGAGTGTTAAAATAGACGAAGTAAGAACATGTTGCTTATCAACCTTCAACAACGGAATATGATATTGAAGTGAAAACAATCAAATTAGCTTGAAGGTAATGAAAATGTAGACTGACCATTGAGGACATGTAGTATAGGGTCCGATAAATTAATTGGTCGGAACTCCATGTATATAGCAGATACAATTCAGCGACGATGACCAAAGACAAGCCATTATAGATAATGCATTCAAAATAATAAAATGAAATATTAGGCCTATGGCAACAATTTTAGAAACAGCAATGGTGAGCCCAGATAAAAAGGATAATCAAAATCAGAAATTAAATTGATAAATCAGGGGCGGATTTAGACCGGGTTGACAGGTTTACAAAACCCTGTGAGCATTTTCAAATCGATCGGATTGCATGGTTTCAGAACAAAAAAACTGTATTTTTGAGGTTTGAGAGCCTGTCAGCGTTTTAAAAGCGAAATCACCGGGTTCCAAAACGAAAATGATATGTATATTCCGTTAATATTAATTAGGGAAATAAGTAATTTAGAATGATTGATAAGCCTAATCGTTGGTGCTAGAAGGTGTGGAAGGGTCGGCAGATAGGCCTACAATCAGTTGTCACGCCTCATTGATGTGTAGACACTGGATCATGCCGACGGTGGCGCCTTGATTATTACATAACATTCACACCACCCCTCGTGTCCTAGGACCCACATAAGTAATACAAACGTTTTAAAGGCGATACTATATATATATGAGAAAGTTGGAACCCTGTCAGATTATTTTCTGGATCCGCCCCTTAGTGCAGCAGATACAGGCTTATTTTCATAGGAATTGTGCTATTAATGATAAAAGCATGAAATTTGGTACAGTGTTAGAGTATATATCACTGAACATTTTTAGCTACAGGGCCATTTCAAAATCACTTCCAGACAGAAATGGCGGCCATTTTTCAAAATGGCTGTCATTAAACATAGACAGGCGTTAAATATTTTTCTAGCATCGGTATATAAATCGAAAAAAATATTATATATTGAATGCTCACTGTGCAGAAGATGGTGAATGATCTTAATCACTGTTAACTTTCATTGGCTCACCTGTATAATAATGAATTTTCGTTTTGAAGAGCATGCATTCGGCATGTAGTTGCTTGGAATTGTGAATATTTCGAACACCGAGAAGAAAAAGGCCATGAAAGTAGTAGGTAGATCTATTGGGATCAGCATCTGGACGTATATATCACCTGATACCCCTCCCCCCACACACACACCTATTGAATACAAGTGAAAGTCGGGTATTGACAAAACGTTGGTTATTCGACCGTTTGTTTGTCCATCCAAAAATATGTTCATCCGGCCGGCTGTTTGCAAAATATATTTTTGATCATTTTTCACAGGGAAACAAATGTATCATTTAAACTTTACAGGTAGCTTCTAAGGCTTCTTGATGTGACAATTGCAAACCTCTCCATATGTATGTAGGCCTACATGTTGGCCTATCTTATATTTCAGACTGTCAACTGTTTGGAATGCACTGCCAAAAGTCATCAATGATGTTCCTGATAATTGAAAAGTGCATTGGTCTGTTATTCTCTCCTATTTATATATTTCTTTTCTTCTCAGGTATGTCCCAACCTACAGCATGTATACCTGTAAACGCTAAATTACTAATGCATGGTGTTAGATGGTGTTGGTGTGGTGGTAGATTAGAAAATAATACTCATATTTGACAATGTCTAAATCATATAAGGTCGTCGATACCAACTTACCCAATACGTCTGGTCGTCAAAGTCTAGATGTTGATTGGACACAATGTGTTTTGTGCCAGCAAGATACAGAAGAAACGTTGATATGCCCAGGTTTTTCAAGAAAACAAGCCACAGGAGCTGATTATAAAACTTTGGCTGACAGTCTCTTTGCTTTTGATAGGATCGACTGTTTACCAAAACAATCAACCTTTCAAGTTTAGATAAGGGTGAAGGCATAGAGTCTTCATTTCGCTGTCACAATGCGAGATGGCATGACACATGTCGTCTCCAATACAATAAAACAAAACTTCAAAGAGCTGAAAAGCAAAAACCATCACGCGAATCTAGTCCACTGAAGAAATATTTACGCCATAATAAGGGAGAAAAGACTCTATCTAAAAAATGTGTATTTTGCGATGAATCTGCAGAAGGAAAGACTTTACATAATGTATCAACATTTAAGCTTGATGCCCGTGTCAAACAATGTGCATACAAACTTGAAAACAAACCTCTACTAGCCAAACTCAGTTCTGGCGATCTTATTGCACAAGAAGTATAACAATGCACGTAACTTAGATAAATCTACAGAAGACAGAACTGATGCTGTCAATCATGGCTTAGACATCTAAAAAATGTGTATTTTGCGATGAATCTGCAGAAGGAAAGACTTTACATAATGTATCAACATTTAAGCTTGATGCCCGTGTCAAACAATGTGCATACAAACTTGAAAACAAACCTCTACTAGCCAAACTCAGTTCTGGCGATCTTATTGCACAAGAAGTATAACAAGGCACGTAACTTAGATAAATCTACAGAAGACAGAACTGATGCTGTCAATCATGGCTTAGCGTTTGCTGGTATTGTTTCATACATTGAAGAAATTCGCTTAGATGAAAGTAGGCTATTGCCCCCAATATTTAAATTATCAGAACGTACAAAGCTTTATACTAAAAGACTTGAACAGCTTGGTACAGCTACTACAGTCTGTGTACATTCCACAAAATTAAAAGATTGAATACTCAGTTACTTCCCTGACATGGAAGCTCATAAACATGGTCGTGATGTGGTTCGTGTGTACAATAAAGATATTGGAGAAGGACTCCACAAAGCTTGTGAGCATGACAATGATAATGAAGCAATCACGTTATGAAGAGCAGCAAGTATTGTACGGAGGAACATGCTTAAAATGAAGCTGACATTTAATGGTTCATTTGGCAGTGACTGTCAAGAAAACTCCACACCGGTTTCCTTGCTGGCCTTAGTATCTATGGTGTTATAAGGTGCAAGTATTACCTCACAGACGACAGTATCTTCAACCCCTCAACCTATTTCAACTATTTTGCAGCTTCTCCAGTTCAACAGCTCAGCAAGTAAGAAAGTAAAACAATCACCAGATGCTCCTCGCCATAATGCAGCTAGGGAGACTCCACTGCCAATATATCTTGGCATAATGCTTCACTCAAAAACTCGAAAACGTGAGCTTGTGGACAAGTTATTTGAACTAGGATTATATGTCTCGTATGATCGTGTGCTTAATATATCTACAGAGCTGGGCAACAAAGTATGTCATCATTATGAGACAAAATGTGTTGTCTGTCCTCCTGAACTTAAGTGCGGCCTTTTTACAACTGCTGCAATATACAATATTGATCATAATCCTAGTTCAACAAGCTCACATGACTCATTTCACGGGACTGGGATATCACTCTTCCAGCACCCAGCTGATACGTTTGCTGGATTAGACCAGGTTCTGATAACCAATGATGCTGATGATATTGTGAAGGGAAAGAGAAAACATTTGCCTGAGAGCTACACAAGTGTTCCCCCAGCTACTCTCCCCAGACAGGATTTACAGATACCAAGACAAAATGGACCCAACAAGGCTGATGGTGATCTAATCCCACAAGCAAGAACAAAGGAGTGTAGGTGACATGGGTAATCCTTTCTGTGAGAACAGCAGTGATCTCCTGGTACTCGACACCTGAGATGTAGCAGACAAAACTGTTGCTGATGGTATTCACACTATTGAGAATATTGGACAGAAGCAGTATGATGCATATGTGCGCGAAAGGCTTATTGATCAAGTGAGACCAATAAGTGACCCGATAAAGAGGAACAACATTCCCCTCTTCACAACCACCCCACGTAGAGTAAAATCCGTGTCACAACAGCAGGTTTCTTCCTTAAAAAATGACTGTTCCCCTTTCTCTAGATTGTATGTGGCATCACAAATTCGAAATGGTGATTTGGATGACTTTTTTCAACATGAAAATCAATCATATCCCCCAGCTCCGTCTAAGATGGGTTCTAGCAGAACTGGTGCCAAGTCAGACCTGGTAGACTGCTTGTAAGATCTTGCAGCTGCCCATCCATCTCGCAACACTCCTGCTGTCCAAGCTGTGATAATTGATGGCGCTTCAGCTGGTAATATGCTTAAACCTGTTCCTGCAACGAAAACATTCCGTGATTTTGCTAACCAACATTTGCCCTATATAAAATCACACCTACAACATTCTAACAGAGTAAATATTATTTGGGATAGATATTTTCCAGATAGTTTGAAAACAGAAACTAGACTGAAGCGAGGCAGAGGAGTTCGTCGTCGTGTGGAGCCAGCCACAAGAGTCCCAGGAAACTGGTATGAATTTCTCCGTCTTAAAGAAAACAAAGAGGAGTTGTTCGCGTTTCTTGCTCAAATTGTGACAAATAACCATGATAATGTGCTCTGTAATCTGCCTTGTGACACTTCCAGATTAGCTCAATGCGCACAAGCGGACACACATATATTTCCCTTCATCTGGAAGACATTGTTAAGGAAGGCCGCGATAAAGTCACAATACGCACAGTTGATACAGACGTGGTAGTCCTTGCTGTAGCCGCTTCTCAACGTCTGAGTCATATCCATTTGTGTATTGCCTATGGTGTTGGCAAACATTTTAGATATCTGGCAGCTCATGAGATAGCAACAACGTTAATAGAGCCAAGCAAATGTAGAGCCCTGCCATTCTTTCATGCACTTAGTGGCTGCGATATAGTATCTTTCTTTCACAATAAGGGCAAAGAAACTGCTTGGGCTACATGGAAAAACCTTGATGCTGTGACAGAAGCATTTTTCTCCCTCGGGTCAACACCTCAACAAATTGAACCATAATGTTGAACTATTTGAACAATTTATTGTATTGCTATATGATCGTACCACTACCCATACATCTGTGAATCAGGCACGGAAAGAGTTATTTGCTCAGAAAGGAAGAGCCATCGACCTAATACCCCCTACTCAGGCTGCTCTGATCCAGCATGTGAAGAGGGCTACATATCAGGCTGGGTACTGCTGGTCACAATCTTGCAATGCAGCACCAGAAATGCCCTTCCCATCTGTTAGGGGTGGACCAAGAATGACACTGGAAAGTGGGATGTTTTTTGGACAGATTTACCCGAAGCAACTAAGGCCTGTAGAGAATTCCTTCGATGTGGGTGCAAAAAAGGATGTTGCGGGCAATGTAAATGTGTCAAAGCTGCACTCATCTGTACTGCACTGTGTTTCTGTGCAGGAAATTGTGACACTAAATAAGTATTTATGTATGACACATATAACACAATTGTGATACAGTGTCACCAAAACCTGACACGATTATACCGTTCAATGTTAACAAAATGATGGATTATCCCCTTAAAAAGATATGTTTATATGTACACATAAATGTGTAATATCTCTATTATGACATGTAATTAAACACTGTGTTTGGAAAAATTCTCCACCCACACAATATGTAAAGCTTCGCATCCACAATTAGTCGAAACAATATCTTTTTGCGTAACAAGTAGCTGTACGCAAACATATTTCAGGAAAAAAATCCGATATAATTGTTTGTTTTGTAATACAATTGCATGGATCACATTTAATATACATATTTAGTTCATTTTATATGCACAAAAAACAAATAAACAATTTTTTTCACTCACAAAACATTGAAACGGTGACGTATAGGAGGAAAAATATTCACCGGTGGCGGCCATTTTGAAAAATGGCCTCTATTTGCGTCCTGTGACAAATTCGCGATGGCCCTCAAGCTGAAAAGTTTCATACTACCATACTGCATATGTGTGCCAAATTTCATGCTTTTATCACAAAAGGCACAATTTATCAACATCAAAGAGCAGACGTGGAATATATTGACGGTTAATTTCACCCCTAGCTAATTAACTATAATGTACTAATGAGATAAATTAAGATAAATAAATATAGAACCATGAGGGTAATGCAATGACCTCCCCCCATACTGGCACAGAACCACAACCGGCTTTCATTCAGTAATAATCTATCGTGACTGTGACAACCATTATCACCACCATTATGTACACCAAACACGATATGTCAGCCTAATGTGGTTTTCATGTCAAGTCAGCGTCAACTAGAGTTGGCTAACATTACAGCAATATTACGTGAATGTCTTTTGCTTAGTAGACTATCATAGATTATTGCATTAATAAAATATACATTATACTTTTTGTTCCTGATCCGCAACGGTATTGTGTTGCGTGTATTTGTATTAGGTTCTATGTAATGGCACGCGCAATGTAATTACTAACTGATTACTGTACATATTTAACACACTCTCTCGCCATCATTAGGTGTGATACCAGTTTCGTAATGGTGAGTGGTTTAATTTTGCTCCACAGTTTCACTCACTTGAAGTTGTGTCCCGCTGATCGCGACCCGCAACTCCAAGTGGGTGAAAATTATTCCTATTTGTTTAATTTAGGACCAAACATTTAATTCCTCACTGAAGCCTCGACAGTATACACTCCTATGTGATTTGTAGGATTTTTTGCGTTATTCTTGCCAAAATATTTTCCTTGCAGTTTATTGTGTCAGGAAGTGAAAAATGAAAAAATATCTTGGCATTTTTTTGGCGGGCATCTTGGACCATTGGCGGCCCAGAATTCAACTAGTTTTGTCAGTAGTGATTGCTGTTCATGGTTTTTTAAATGTATATATTGTAATTGCCGGTTGTCATAATCATATTAATATAAAGGGCTGGTGGAAATTAAAAACTATGTTGGGTGGGAACTACTAGCAAAGGCTCCAATGGATCCTGTTTAGTTTCTCTCCCAGGTGTACATTTACTTTTTATATTCCAGTGATATCATTACTTATTATTATGTGCCTCATTTATGTACACTGAATAAACTGAATTAAACTGAATAAACTGAATTGAAAAAAACGGCCGCCAAAAAGAATGTCACTTGATTTTGGGCAATTTCAGTCAATAATCTTCGCAAAAAATCACATTGGCAAGAATTACGCAAAAAATCACACGACGGCTTTCTGTGTGTGTGTGGGGGGGGGGGGGGCATTTGTATACCTGTTTTATAGAGTAACGTTTTACAATACCCGTGCCACTTTTCAAACAAGCTAAGCTATGTATAAGCCTCGCCTAAGCGCGATTTATCCAGTTAACTGAATAAACATGTAATATGTTTGAAATCATAAAAGCTTGTATAAATAAACATTTTTAATATTTCTTAAGCCTCTATGTGATCACATAAAGAGGGTTTTTAATAAAGATTTAAGACAAACATATTTTACTGCTGACGCTCAACTGTTTTATTAAAAATGTATTTGAGAAACATGCTAGTCGTCGTTTTTCCTTTTATTTCATGCTTCTTATCCCAGTAAACACAAAACATTTGTAAAACATTTATACAACGTCGGCCCAATGTCTTCGACGCTGGTCCGACACTGTATAAATGTTATACAAATATTTTTGTTTGCTGGTATATGGCATTTTACGTTTCAATCGTTGACGTTATCCACAGCCAGCCCTTTTATTTATCCTTCAGAGAATAAATTAGCATGAAGGAGAATTGAGAATTATGTTTGCTAGTTTTGCATATGTGTTGATTCAAATTGTACAGAAGAAGTTTTTTCTTCAACTGAAAAGTGGCGTTAGCGAGATACAACTTCGAGTGGGTAAACGTATAATTTGTATACGCTAGCTCTTTAACTCAGTAACCGCCAAATTATTCAATCTGAATTTTCACCCACTTGAAGTTGTGTCTCGCTGACGCGATCCACAACTTCAAGTGAGTGAAAATTATTCAGATTTGACAAAATGGAGGTCAACTGTTTTCAAATATTGCTGATTGATGTCACATTTTTATCTTTAACATGTTTAAAAGGTGGTACTTAATGTGCTAATAAAAATGAAAACTCGGAAATAAGCGGCACCGGCGGTTAAAGGGTTAAGGTTTAAAAGGTATGTCCAGCAGGAAATCTCATGTCAATGTCAAGACTGCCAGAAGCGTCACTTGAGCAATATATTATGCTGAAAACAACACTCGGCTATCCCACTCCAGGTCTTTCTTCCAAGTGGTAGTAGTTATGGGGCTTAGGGGCGTACCTACACATAGAAAACAATGGGGAGGGGGGGGGGGGGGTAAACGGCGGGGATCTTGGACTGAAATAATAGTAGATTACCTCAGGTGAATTCTAAGCTGTTTCTTTCATGTTCGGGTGTTATGTTTAACTTGTCGAGAAATTTCAGAATCAAGTCTGAGAGGGGCGGGGGCATGGCTCAAAAACCACCAAAATATGTCCCACATGACGTTACTTTATTGTTTCTTTTAGCTTGATATAATATTGAAGTTTAATACCAGTGTGTATGAAAGTAGAATAATTATGTGAACACCAAGAAACTATATGTATGAAAATATCCAACCCCATGCACTGTTTTGCGGTTGTGTGACACTAAATATTAGTGTGACAATACATAATGGAGCCTCAGGATGCTGATAATAGGGAGAAAATAGCAAGAGTCCAAGAGAAGGCAAACAACGAGCCATTTGTTGAGATTTTATCACGTAAAATGACAGTGGAAAGCCATAAACGACTAACCGTCGGCTCATTGCCGACTGACGCTGATCCGGCTATGAACGGACGTTTCTTGAACCACGAACATCTTACAGGTGAATGATGATCAAAGGTCACTGTACAACCCTGCTCTGCTAAGCTAAAAAACTGTAACTGCTTACTTTAAAAGTAAACAGTCACAGCCCTTTGGATTTGCACGACGCACCCGGCGTCCTATCCGTGGTGCTGCGTCATGGTAAATGGCGCCACGCAACCCCTGCGAGGCAAGAGTAATGGCCAAGCAATGAATTACATGATGCTCCTGTTGCTGCTGCTGCTGTTGCTCTACCACCTGAATTAACCCTTACAGCGCGGAGATCGACTTTAGACGTCAGAATCTGACGTCTGTAGACGTCAGATTCTGATGTCTGTGGAATCTGACGTCTGTAGAAGTCAGATTCTGACGTCTAATGTCGACCCCCGCACTGTAAGTGTATAAATATGTTTAGGTGAATGGCGGTAGACCCATAACATAGGTATTCAAATGAATCGGAAAGAACTAACTAAGACATTTATGATGATTTCAAACTGAAAAAAACCCTTTGGTCTCCATGGTTTATACGAAAATAATTCAGCTCTTTAAGGTTAAACAGTGTGGTGGTTGATGTTTGTTTTTGAACGGCAATGCTGCAGCTGTAGATCTTGTTGCTCGTGATGTGTCATATTTCCTCTTGCTGTGCGCTGGTTCTGCTGATTCCCTAGTCCGAGATTGACGCAATCACATTGGTTAGCGTCAGAGATGGACTGCACAACAAACGCTGTGTTTTTGTATGCTGTTAGACAGTGTACGCTGACATCAACAATTTCATGAAAAATCTGAGGGTATAACCCTGTTCAAATGATAATTTCACCTATCAAGACTGGCGTTTAAATCCACACGTTAAACAGTTGAAGCATTTTTGCAATGAGATATCTGCCATTAAAAATAAAATAAAAATCATTGATCTAACGATGACGCATTAATCCATCGTCCACCGGATTTTTGGGGCACACCTTCACGAATGGCAATGATTACAGACTGGGTATCGCACAGAGTACTATGTTATCACGGACTACTGATTTCCATGAGATTTTTCTTGCGCTCTTTTCTGACTCTGTTGTATTGCTGTGTCTTAATTATCTGGTTTTCCCAGGTGTTATCACCTTCTTGCCCGATTTGCCGTCTTTGATTTTGCTTTTTAATCCAGAATATAATGGGTTTTAATCGCATTGAGTTTGGTGGCATGATAACTGACAGTATTCAACGCTTTTATATTAGGCCTATTCACTGTTTGATCACTTCATCAGTGGTCGCTGTTTGCAGTTGACGCTGTTGCTGTACCACCTCAGCAAACACAATGTCAATGTTGTGCCAGCCTCGTAGACGATGATTCAACATTAGCCGAACAATAATGAATATATTTTGCTCGTGAGGACTTTTCTTGCTTCGCAGATTTTACTGTAGTCCAATTATCTCGCCCTCGTCATTCATGCTGGATAATGAAAAAGCACATGACCTTCATTAACATTGCTGACCTAAATGACATGTCCTTACAGCCGGAGAACAGCCGGAGTTGGGACCATGCTAAAATATTCGTGTGTAAAATGTCACACTATTTTGAGGCATTACAAACAAATCACTTGTAGAGAATGTTATTGTAGTAGATTCCTTATTGTTATTTTTTACAATTTTCAGTATTTAAATTGCTCAATAATAATAAGTGATTTTGTAATATATACATCACTTTCATTCTAAAATTCACATTTGTCATTTTTCATTAATCACACCTCGATACATTTTGAGTTTATGCTCCATTTGTTCGCACATCATAACAAACCAGCAGACACAAGACGTTGAATATATGTTGGTTTAACGTTGGTCCGCTATCTGCGTAAACATACATTATTTATTGGGATTTCAATATAGCACATAGCTACCACTAAGGATATCCAGTATGATTGATACATAATACATGATACATAATTATAGTGAAAGACAATGAATGATAATTCGCATCATGAAATTGTAACATTAATTATACATTTTTATATATTTCAAATTTGATAAAAAAGTGGGTTGCATTTTTTATCTTAGCACGTTTTTTTTAAAAAAAACGTCTGGATGATTTAAGAGGTGTCCGTGGTGTGTGAAAAGACAGCAAACACATGTCAAGACGCAACCCAATTTTGTTTTATTGTTGAGCCAGCGTCGTAAGCGGTGGATCAACATTGGATCAACAGTGGGTCTATGTCTCGTGTTTACATTGAACCAGGTGCAAAATAGTCCAATACGACAAACAAATCTTATGTCCGGCTTGTCGCTGTTGCGTTTGGTTAGTATCATACGTAAGTCTTCACATTAGCGGCCATATTGAATTCTACCATAATAGGCACTACACGGAACAGTCGACCACCCTTTTCATTTGCTGGCACTTATCTTTACTTCATCTAAATAAGCTATATGTATGTGAAAAATCATCGATGCTATCAGAGTGAAAGTAGAATATTCTGTCTTTCTACTAAGTGGTAGCCTACTCAGCAACAAATTTACTAAGTGATATTGACTCTGTCCTCCATATATTGCTGTTGATTCTGGTCTGTCAATAAGTCTAACAGCTGCTGTTGTGACATAACAATGGTTTGTTTGTTTTCAATAATGCTATCACTGGCGACACTGTACACCTAGTATCAGGGATATCGCATGTTGTTGCTGCACTGTGGCTTCCATCAGATGATATTTGTTTCGCCATGGCTTATCGATATTAGCCTACTGCCTTGCAAAACCAAAAGACAGTTATTGCCTTTTGGCTTAACAGAGCAGAACAGGCCTACTGGCGATTGCTGTAGCTGTGGTCTTGTCACTGATGCTGTTGATCGTCCCGCCATTACTTTACTGGATGTCCTCGCTCGCCGCTCAAATAACGACCAGACGGCGGGACGTCGCCTTGTCCACAGCCACTGCAAGATCTGCAGCAGGAAAGCCACCACTTGTGGCAATCACCTGATGCGTTGCCGGACCTGCATACACACGACTTGAGCTCTGCATTAACTTGAGGTATCATTAGTTTTGCTATGAATTTTGGTAACAGTGCTATTACAGTGCATTGTTTCATTGTATGCAAGATGGGAATTGAGCAAGCAATTCTAGCTTGCATCTTATTGCATGCAATAAGCTCATATTCATGTATCTCTTTATTAAGTTAGACCTTACTACCAATTATATTTGATACGAATTACGTTAAAACTACGTGTGATAGTAGACATAAATTGTTTATTGCATGCAAGATGAAAACTGATGACGATGATGATCTTGCGTGCAATAACCTATGTTTGTCCAGAAATACATGTATTTATTGCGCTATATACAGATATACTAATATAGTACTAATACCTTTACTATTGTGTTATTGCATCCTACGCTTAGGGCTGACATGAAAAACTGTCTGATTGATTGAAACAGTGTTTTGATGGTACACCCCAGAACATTCCACCATACATCACAGGCGCCCAGACAGATTAACAAACACACAGTGGTGCTGAATCGGCTAGGCTCAGTGTGGATCCTGTGTCAGCACCAGACAGGAGGTCCCATCACAGGTCACTACCGGTATGGATCAGTGGGGCAGAGACAGCCAGAATATACACACCCTGTAGCTGCACCCAACACGAGGCCTCAAGAGACAGGTTATGACCTGTGTGAATTGGTGTATCAGGGAGAACAGTAATAAAATACACATCAACTGTGGTGAATGCATCCGAGGAAACATTAAACTGCAGGAGCTCTTGGTTAACGGTGTCGATTAAAGGGGATGGAGATAACTAGGTAATTGCGCTTCGAGCTTGGTGTATTTACCACATAAAAGTAAATATAAAAGCAACTAAAATGCCAAATCTGAAGGTTCGACTGTGTGATAACACGAATCAAACCGGTTTATGAATCACTAAAGTCGCGAGAAAGATAATCAAACCTGATGGGATTGAGATGTAGATGACATCACCATCTGACATAAGGACTCTGTGGAACAACCCGCTGAAACGTAAGTGATGACTTTCCCCTGATCTCGCTAACCACTAACCTTTAACTCTTTCGAGCCTGAATTTACCATTGTCATCTCATTCACTACAAGCCGCGAATTGCTGCCGCAATTCTCGACTTGTAGTGAATGCAGATGACTTGAATTGGGTGAAAAAATTAAAGAAAATTGTCATGTATTCGAGGTATTGGTAGAACAGTGTGAAGGAAATCATAAAACCCCCAGTTGTAGGGAAATTAAGTCTGTATACAGTGATGTAAAAATTTGCTTTGATGCATCATAGGGGCTTAAAGGGTTAAAGCGCTGAAATATTTTATATATAAACCAAAAGAGCAAAGGCCATTTTTGTTTCATTTGAATACCTATAGCTATGTTATGGGTCTATGGCCATTGGGAATATTTTATTCTATTCTTACTTTAAACGTCAGAATCTGCCGTCTAACGTCGATCCCCGCGCGTAAAGTACGAAAAAAATGTTATATTTTTAGAATTTAAATAAAAGTGCTGTCTGATCTAACAGATTTATTGCTCAATATTTCTCCTTCAATTTGTTCTTGTTTGAAGATAAAAATATCAAAGCGTTTAAAACGACAATATACGCGATTATCAGTTTAAGGGAGTACTTGGATTATATTTGACTAGCATATTTGCTAATAAAACAACGATATTTATTCTGCTGATATTTCTCTTGTTTTAATCCTTCAATTATCTAAAAATATAAAAAAAAATTGCTTTTTCGTGAGCTACCAGTATGTGTTTTAAAGTACACACGAATAATATAAAATTCAAAACAAAAGCTCTTCTTTTTATTAAAATGTATCATTTTATTGTTTTGCATTTAGCTAATATATACATACCCCATGAAGCATATAAACTATATCCATGGGTGATATACAATGGTTATAATAGGCATACATTAGGGTCGTAATAGTAGGCCTATTAACGTGTGGAATTATGATGTTAAATCCACTTGTAGTTGTGAGTCGCTGTAGCGATTGTATATGTCATCAACCCTTACAACGCTGATATACTTTTTTTTCAGTAACTATATAGACCAAAGGGTTTTTAATTTAAAGTCATAATAAATGCCTCAGTCAGCTGTTTCTGCTTCATTTGGATACGTTTGTTTCTAGCAAAAAACACAACATTTGTACAACATGTATACAATGCTGGACCAACGTCGAAGACGCTTTCTGTTTGCTGAGATATGCGTCTACGGCCATTATAATTGTTTTAATTATTTCAGTACGGGGATCGACTTTAATTAAGTTCGGTCCTCGTGCTGAAAGGGTTAAACATCACTCAGATACGCGATTGTGGGTCCTCGTATTAATTTGGCAAAACTGCCAACAGAAGACACTGCGCATCTTAATCTTGAAGGGCTGTTATTTGATCCAGAATAGCAGTTTTTTAAGATGAAGTGTGTTTTTAAATGCTATATTACCCGTGTATATTATAATAAATCTGGCGATATTTACAACGACATTTTATAATGTTATGATTTATGTCATCCGAAGGAAAGAGCAGAGTCAGACCGTATTAGGAGTTGACATTTCATCTCAGACTTTGATCTATGGTCTGCTTCACTAAGAAAATATTTAGTTTCAGAAGATCAGCAATAAAAAAGTAAATGATATGTTCACATTCACTCAATTATTCATCAATTATGATGAAGATGATCGTTACCTTAGTCTGGTCAAACTAACCGCGGTTGGGATATGCCCGCATACATCTGTAGTAAGCATGCATTTGAGATTTTTTTAAAAAAAAATGTTCCTGAATTAAAATTAAATATAATTAATTAGTGATCTATAAATTATGTTGAGAAGCGAAATGAATTGTGATCTCTAATTATTCGTAACAGAGTTGTACGTCTCCAATTAACAAAATACGTACAGACTCTGTGTAGTCATACTATCTCAGAGAAGTGATAATCACCTGCTCATAGTTTCCATTTAAACCCTTTCAGTGCGGGGACCGACTTTAGGCATCATAATCTGACTTCTATTGACGTCAAATTCTGACGTCTAAAGTCGATCCCCGCACTGAGAGTTCAACATTTATGACCCGTAACATAGGCATTCAAATGAAGCGGAAAGAGCTAACTAAGACATTTATGATGATTTAACATTGGTCTTTTGGTTTATGTAAAAATACTTCAGCGCTTTAAGGGTTAATCCCTTTCCTTCGTACCTTCTTGTTTCATACTTAGTTATTCAGAGAAGGGTGTCTGTGGACATGACAGGAAATAATTTGATATATTATTAACGTGTAGGAGATGTAACCTTTACATGATCAGGTGAGGCAAGACACGAGTCGTTGTGTCTGTGGTGCATGGGAATGGGCCCTGGTGCAGTGGTTAAAGTTGCCTGCTGAGAAAGTTGGAGATTGCTGGCTCGAACCCCGCTCTGGCATTCAAGTTTTGAAGAAACAAAATATCTCTTTCCCATTCAATATTGTGGGGAACCTCCGTGACCGAGAGGTAGCGTGCTCGGCCTCAGATCGCCAGGGCTCGAATTTCGAATTATGTGTCTGGAGGACATTGGCATCTCATTCATCTCACCATCTTCAGAAGGTTGTGCACAAAGGTGGCCTAAAACCCTATTCATTCCATTTCATTTGTGTCTGATTATAACCCTTAAAGCGCTGAGTTGTTTGTATTAACCATGAAGACCAAATGGTTCATAAATGTCTTAGTTAGGTTTTGTTAAATATTTCTGTTCTAACAGCTTGGGAATCGACTTTAAAAGTCAGAGTTTAGATTATGACGTCCGAAGTCGATCCCGCGCTATAAGGGTTAAATCATCGGGAAAGATCTTCTCCAATGCCGGATAAACACCACCCCCTAAACCTCAATCAAAATCAATGACACACCTCTCATTTGGTCG
Source organism: Flabesymbios commensalis (assembly GCA_964017125.1). NCBI lineage: Eukaryota > Metazoa > Annelida > Polychaeta > Terebellida > Flabelligeridae > Flabesymbios > Flabesymbios commensalis. Next base: position 35,816,884 of record OZ024913.1, read on the forward strand.
TAATCTCACCTAGTTGAGCACGAGTTATCAGGCGCTAATTTAACATTAGAAGAGCGTGATCTCCAATGTTGTATCATGCTTTGGGAACATGTATTATGCTACAAGAACGGGACATGTGTGTATGTCATGGTTATGCGCTACATGCAGACTATCTGGCCAATGATGGTTCAACTTCATTTTTTACACAAGCTTTGGCCTTGGCCCAGAGAGTGGCCAAAGTGCATTACAAATTTTAATTAACCTAATTGAACTAAGTGATGATGTTCAGGTAGACCACCCACCCAAAAGCATCTACAGCGAACATATAATAAACGGAAGGTTATCTAGTATATCTTATAATACAGTCCGTGTTTTTTTGCTGACCCAAAGATTTGTGTTCAAAACTGCGTAGTTGATGCTTGCAAATAAGATTCCTGTTTATTAAAGCATACGATCATGTGGCTGTTAGCTGTTCTGTGCCTTCAATACAAAGATAAAAGAAGTTGATGCGTTGCTGTGCAAAGCCAAAAGGCAGTATCAGATTACTTGTAAAGTAAGCTGATACTGCCTTCTGGCTTTGCAGTGTGTGTGCATACATGGAAGTTGATACGCATCATTATAGATTGTCGTGAAATAAAAAGATTGGCATTTAAGCGGAATGGCTTAATTAATTCAGCTCCGTCACGTACGTAAAAGCTGAATTCGTCGTGCACGTCTATATTGTGTTTCTATTCATATAATTCGTGTTTACAAGAAATCGGGTCAGGTGCTGGGAGCTCAGCCAAATCAAAATAACAACTACGCGATGGGAGGTGAACAGCTGGGCCGTCAATCTCAAAGTGGCTGACCCTGCGCAGATCTCAAGCATGCGCATCTCGACCAATGGCACGCGTAAGATTTAGGTCGACGGCCATCTTGTGGTTAGAATATGCCAGCGGCTATTAAATTTCACCACTGGAACCAGGAAATACGTCGAATAAAGAAATGGCAATAGATTAATTTATCAACAAATAGTTTTTTTCATCCACATAAAGCTGTGTCTTAATACCGCGACCTACAATTTCATGATTGTGGGCAAAATTACTCATACATGTATTTGGTAATTTAGAAACAATAATTTGTACATATTGTCATAAGTGTTACATATTCCCGGTCGTCTGACAGAATGCGTGCAAACCCCTCGAATATAACGCTCCCGTTGCATATGAAAGGATGTATCAGCTACTTTTGTAAAGTGGCAGATACCTGTACATCCTTTCATATCCAAAGGGACGAAAAGTGACAATCAAAAAAGCAAAGCAAACATGGCATAGCAAACAAAGCAAAGCAAACACAGCAAAACACACAAAAAAACAAAGCAAAGCAGATACAGCAGAGCAAAAAAAGCTAACACAGCAAAGCAAAACAAACACAGCAAGCAAAATAAAGCAAAGCAAATCAAACTAATATCGTTTCGTATTTTCGTTGATTTGTATTTTGCATGGTTTATTATTTTCGTTCATTTACACTTCCGTTATATGCGCTGTTATTTTTTCGTAATGGCTTTGTGTCGATAAGAAGCTTAGCTTAGCTAAGCTTAGAAACAATTCAAGTGGAAAAAGGTGGGTAAAAATAATTACTAAACCATAAAAGTACCGTGAGTACGAAACAACGAAAGCAAGATACTTTAACAGTTGGTGAGATACATGAGATGACACTGCCCTCCGCAAACAGGTTTCGAAATTCGATCCATGTCGGTCTGAGGTCGAGAACGCTACCTTTCAACCTGGATGCCAGAGCGGGGGACAAACACGCGATCGCGACTTTCCAAGCAGACACCTTGACATATTGATCAGATTTCAGAAACAATGAAGGTGGATGCGCAACCGAAAAACATAAGGTGCAAAACTATGAATTTTTCTGATGACCCATCCGGACACCTACAATTAGATGAGCAAGTATTTGACCCACTGAGCGCCAATAATGACTTAATCATTTTCGATCTTTTCAATCGGAATGTGCTTCTCAGCAGCTAGATGTAAAATTATACTTGGCCTCTGATTTGAAAATTCTATGCAATTTTCGCTTACTTGAAAATGTCTCACGCTAACGCGATCAACGTCTGCATTATCACTGATTATATTCCAGTCTGCATAAAGAGGTAGGATATAAACTGCGATCATGATTTTACCAATGAGACATAAATTACCTGCGCCAATGCTCAGCAAAGAGGCAGTCAAGAAGCAATAACTGCTTACGGAGGAGCAGTAAGTCATAGGCATTGCTGATTGATATCTGGACAAAAATCATCACGCTAATTAGTAATCGTTAATCACAAAGTCTCTCTAATAACTTCATGGTCAAATGTGTGTGTCTGTGAGAAATTGGCCATTTACTGAAAAGGTCACAATCGCCAGTGACATTCTATTCCGTTGATTGTATCACGTTGGTAGTGCGGGGGCCCTGGTGAAGTGGTTAGAGCTACCTGCTTGGAAAGTCGGAGATCGCGGGTGCGTACCCCACTCTCGCCTACAAGTTTTAAAGAAACAAAATGTTTATTCTCGCTCACTCGTAAATATTCAATATTGTGGAGAGCCTTCGTGACCGTGACCGGCTCAAATTTCGCATCCTGTGTCTGGAGGGCAGTGTCATCCATTCATCTCACCATTCATTCATTCATTCATTCATTCATTCATTCATTCATTCATTCATTCATTCATTCATTCATTCATTCATTCATTCATTCTTCACGGTAGGTCTCTCAGATCTTACAAGAGTGTGTAGTATTGTAATGAATGTATATTGGCAGACCCAATGGTGCATAAGTGTAATGTGTAATGTGCTTCCTTTTTAAGTAGGCAGTTACTTGACTTTTGACTTTGCAGACCAGTTTGGTAGACCACTATATTTTCCCTGTCTTGTATTGGAAACACGTTATATTTGTGCACATCCCATCTTCAGTGACTTGTTTCCAGGGTAGCAAATTATAAAAGTGAACCTGCTAGAATTTTTTTTTTTTTTCTGTTCAAAAACTATTTAAACTTTGGCAAAGATGCAGTCAATCTCTGTACAGAAAATGCGAACAGCAGCAATTGCGATATTTTTCTATAATATTACGGTTAGATTTGTGATATGGCATGGGCCCCTTGAATTGGATTAATGCCACATTAATTAGTTAGTTGTAATGTGACCGTAGGCGAATCATACTGAATCTAACTGAAATCATGTCATCATAGATGTCAGAATTTAATATCCATAAATGATGTGATGACATAATATATAATGTTCAATGTAAAATTAATAATCATGATCGAAGAAAAATTAATGCGCAGTTGAGATTTGAAACAATAACGTGTAGTTGCATTCACTACTATTGTGTTCAGGCCTAAGTATGGGCTGGTGGCTTTTCTTTTTAATTAAATACCATCACTCACTCACTCACTCACTCACTCACTCACTCACTCACTCACTCACTCACTCACTCACTCACTCACTCACTCACTCACTCACTCACTCACTCACTCACTCACTCACTCACTCACTCACTCACTCACTCACTCACTCACTCACTCACTCACTCACTCACTCACTCACTCACTCACTCACTCACTCACTCACTCACTCACTCACTCACTCACTCACTCACTCACTCACTCACTCACTCACTCACTCACTCACTCACTCACTCACTCACTCACTCACTCACTCACTCACTCACTCACTCACTCACTCACTCACTCACTCACTCACTCACTCACTCACTCACTCACTCACTCACTCACTCACTCAATCACTCACTCACTCACTCTCTCACTCACTCACTCACTCACTCACTCACTCACTCACTCACTCACTCACTCACTCACTCACTCACTCACTCACTCACTCACTCACTCACTCACCCTAGGCCTCCTATTGCCACATAACGGTTTTATAATGAGATGGAGAGATATCACGCCCGTGACATTACATGTATTTGTAAGGCTGCTTCGTGGTGACATTTCAACAGCGTCTGTTTGTACCCTGGATGTTTGTCTGTGACATTAACTGTTTGTAAGTGAAAAATATATCACCGTTCATATATCACTCGCTCCCACGTGATTTCAGATAACCACTTTCCCAGTAAACAAATGTAGGAGTGATTGATTCGATGTATGATTGATGGTGGTCCACCGTCTACGACGCTGGCCCACCAACATATCGCTAGCTCGAAAAAGTTGGTTTCTAATTTGGCATTGTAAACATTGGACATTCGAAACGTAAAGTTGGGGACTTATTGGATATTCGAAACATTGGATATTCAAAATTTGTTTTGCAAATATTGGTAAAATAAGCACATATTGGGAATAATAGGGTATTTTCTTAATTTTCACATCCCTTTTACTTGTTTAATGTCAAAAACCAGTAACGAGTATAATGTTTTTTTCATGTTATACTGCCGGTCGCGCACATAGGGATGCAGTACCCCAAACTGTTCAAAGGAATTTCTACCCATGGAACTGTACAGGGTGAATTTCCAACACGAATATTTTTTAAAAGAACAGTCACTACTTAGGGCTTCATTCTGTCTCAATATTATTATGTTATGCAGAGAACGACGTCCGATATTAAATCATTCCTTAACCCTTTCGCTGCTATTCACGACCCGGACCCGTTTAATTTGGGACAAAACATTTACAAATCTTGATGTTTAAACGGTAATTTCATTCCCAATAACAGTGATTTAATCGCGTAATAAAACGGAAAAAACGACATCAGCCGAAGGGTTAATGAATGATTTATATTTTATGTCGTTCAATTGAACAAATAAATGTCATTTTCAACCACTTGAGGTTGTGGATCGCGGTAGCGAGACACAACCTCAAGTGGTTGAAAATTAATTAATTAACTAAATCAATTAACTTATAAGCAGGATAAGGGTTGAAGAGTCGCATGGTGGAAGATATAACAATATATTGGAGTGATTGACTCTCAACTTGAACGTCTTAGCAAATCTATGTTCTATTTTGTATGACTATATGCTTTAACATACTAAGTGTTAGCTAGCTTTTTAATTGTTGAAGAAAAGCAGTCAAACCGGAGTGTGATTCAATTTTGGCAGATTTGTGGGCCAACATATCCGGTAATTGTCCAAAAATGGAGTCAACGCAGTATTATTAGCACATAGGCCTACCGGGGTTGTGGGCAGACTATTCTAATACTTTTTAGTCTAGATTTTAATTATAAAGAGCGGAGTTTAAATTAATAATGACAAGAGTCATATGCCTTGCAAATCAATGATGTGAATATAAAATAAAAGTCTGCAAATTATGCCATCATAATGATCATAAAAAAATAAATACATTATAAATAATCTGTGAATTTCCAAATCTCACGACTCTGGTCTCAAATAACCATAAATCGCAAAACACACCAAAGCGAACGCGAGCGCGATTTAGGGCACCGACGAGTGGAGTCACGACAGACGCTAAAATCGAGCAACTGTCCACACACAACGCGACAACCAACGCGACGACCAACGCGACATGTGAATGCGCGAAAACCGGCGCGTTGGTGTGTTCAGCCATCAACGCCCTAGTAACACGTGCTATTGTTATATTATGTGCTCCACAGTGACACAAAAGATATCAAGGTTGCAGGACTACGTTGAAACTAGTTTCAGATTACCCCCGGTATTTTGAAAGTTGAAAAATCAACTTATGATGACTTTTTGAGTACCGTTAAACCTAGATTACAGTGGATGATTCGCTGAGTACACATGGTGGGCCCACCCACATGCGCAACATGATCAACGTTCACAAGAGTGGGGCGCCGCCATGCATATAATATGGTTCATCGAAGCAAAACGTCCAAGCTGCTGTAAATTAAAAATAGTTTAGTGAAATCTATTATGTTCAAAACGCAATCAAAATCTAGCAGACTGCAACTTATTTATCATTTATTATTAGATTATAGTCTAGGCGTATAAATAATATTATGAATATTGTATAAATTTGTTCGATTATGGTTCTAGCTCAGGGTCTAACGTTACCGTTTCTGTGCGTTCAATTTTTTATGCGCCGGAAATGTATGACATCACTGGCATTGCGTATGTTTTAAGCATGCGGGCAAGGTAGGCCCCTATGCGTAGATCATCTGCATTAACCCTTAAGCTCCATCGTTATCTGTTTTAACCACTTAAACTCCCTGGTCATCTGCATTAACCCCTTAAGCTCAATTTGCTGAAAATAGACAGTTTGACACCAGTCTTTATAACAGGCGGAAACATGGCCAACATTACATCTACAATAGATATAAGTCGATAGATAGTAACGACAATAACAGCGCGAGATTATGTTTTGGTCAGTTGACCCCAGAGATCATAAGGTTATATGGAAATTCCAGTGTTTCCAGACATTGTGCTAATTACATTTTATTTTTCGCTAGTTGCCATAGAAATCAAATTGTTACATGGAGATATAAGTGTTGCAACAATTTGCAAACAGTTTTTTTATGTTAGTTTCCATAGGGCTCAAAGGGTTATACGAAGATTAAAATGTTTCGAGACCTCGCGCTTACAATTGTTCATGTTAGTTGACATAGAGATTAAAGGGTTATAATTATGAAGATTAAAGATATTTAAACCTCTCGTTAACAAATTTTTGTTTGTTTGTTGTCCCAGAGATGAAAGGGTTATTATTATGAAGATTAATGTGTCTCTAAAAATGCTCCAATGCCATGTGATGAAAATATAAAATATAATTTATTGTTATCATTGAAAGTTAACTGGTAAAATTGAGGGGGTGATTTGAAACTAGGGGGGTAGCTTGAAACTAGTTTCAGATTACCCCCGGGGTAACTTGAACAGGGGGGTAATCTGAAACTGTTACACCGGCAGCAATCACAACTTACGTCAACTACATTCTTAGATGTGAAAAAGGTGGAGGCCGAAGGCCGAGGCCTTTTTCACAGCTAAGAATGTAAAATCATATGGTGTATCGCAAGTAAAGGTGTTCACAGTGTTCATATGAATTTAAGGAAAACTTGTTTAACTCTACCGATGGTGAAGTGTATCTGAAAATGTGTATCGTGAAAGGTTTAAAACAAAATCATCGCATTAATATGTAGGCTAATTACTCATTATCTTTTTTTACTTTTCCTTTACTTTTAGAAATATTGATGCTAATTATAAGAGTATTATGAGGGTGTTTGTACACAAAGGAGTACTCCCATAGATGACCACGACATACAACTGACCAGCGTGCTTTGCAATAAAACAGACATTTGCCGGGCATTGGTATAATTATGAGTGCTGTAACACCGTCGTGGGATGGGTTTTATACGGATCAGTGCCGAGTGACAGCTAAATGTCCATAAAAATCGTTGTCTGATATTGAAAACTATTTTTATGCCAGCTAAAATGTATTCCATATCACCCATGTAATACATCACGGGTTAAAAAGCATCAATCAAGCCTGTAATGCCAAGGAGAATTCCTAACGGGAATTACATGCTCGATCATGACAATCCTATCCATTTTATTATCGCCTGTCCGCTCTCCAATACTGGTTATTTGTACCATTAGAATCCGTACTGCTCTGCAAAGCCAAAGTGCAGTAACTGATTACTCGAAAAGTAAGCAGCTACGGCTGTTTGGCATTGCACGGCCGCGTAGCACTGTATCTCGCGGAACAGATTTTGGGACCACGGAGCGGTCATTTGGACGGTGTAATGGCTGGACAATCATCGTAAATGGCACGTAGATACAGGGCAGGTCAAACATAACCCACCAGATTATAATTGTTCTGGGAAACTCTGAACACACCGTGACCATAAGCATCGCATTATTATACGAGCATCATCATACAGTCAGTCAGAGACTGAAAACCTCCGCCGCGCGACCCGGATCGTAGTACGGATCATGGATCCGGATCGCGATATTCTGACCATCTTTAAAATTTAATGGATTGTTCTCTGGTCCGAGACACATGCACCTTTGATGAAATGTTTCATTCAAATCCGTTCATTATGTACATTATAAGTAATTTTGCTGACAGACAGACAGCCAAAGAGACATTGGCAAAGAGAAACAACAGTAATTGCTTACTTGGAAAATCACACAGCTTTAATTGGTTTTAAATGATGACGTATATTTACCGTTGGCATATTTCAATGAAGAAGATGTGAACGATCAAGTGAATGTTGTTTGCGTCGCATTGTACACATTGTGGCGCTATCACAACAGATATAAGCCCAAAACTGGGACTACGTTATCTTCTATTATGGAAATATTTTAAAACATAGGGTCCAGCCGGGATTTAAACCCGGTTCTCGCCCAGGCTTGAAGTCAACATTCGAACTGATGAACGCCTTTATGAAATCTGTAGGTAACCCGAAATTACTATATGGTTGACATTCCAAACATTTCATAAGTACTGCGCTATATCGATATATTTACAACATAATTATGTTGATTATGCGCGTTTTGATGGTTATCAGCTGCTATGCTGGTTGTTTCATAAACATGACAAACATAGAGTATAAGTAGACATATATATATATATATCGTCGGTCAAAGGCGAAACAAAACTCCAAACTGGTAGTTCTGTCTTGTCTTCTACTAAAGAAGACCATCAGAATAAACTACTTGTAGATTACTACGCCGGTCCTTAGCACTGTTTCTACAACACTAAACGTGAAAATCGCTTGTTGATCAACGTTATTTTCGAACACAGAATACATTTTTTATAATTTTTAAATTGTGTTTTGGTGTGTGATATTAGATAGAAAAAAGTATCTGTTACCATATTGTGAAAATAGTTCAGATCGTGGATGCTTTCCAACTCTCAAGAACAGTGATGATTTAGTTGATACAGGAAGTTATCAGTATCGTGATAACAATAATTATTATGTGTGGGAGTACTAAAAGTAAAAATGAAATTATCAATGACTTCCAATGTTCGACTAATTTGGTGAATAAAGAGCCACCATATAATTGTTTTATCTACTTTGATCTTTGACAATGACCTGCTATTGAACCATGCAAAGGTGTTTGCAATGACAAAATAAATCATTAAAAGCTGTTGAATTCACGTTTATGCCTTGGAGTATCATGTGTCAATTATTAACTCATTAATGAGACTATTACAACTGAAATGGGTCACACTGGATGACAGAGGGCCAGGAGCTCATCCCACTAAAAATCCTAAAATGTAGTTTATTTAAACTTTCTCTCATTTCCAATAGAAAAGTGATTATAAATCACAACTTTTCTTATGGAAATAAGCAGATAAGAGAAAGTTCGGATAATCTTAATTTTAAGATTCTTAGTGGGATGAGCATCAGGGGTGCATATTACAAAGAATCCTAACTTTGATCCTATCTCAACTTTCTCTTATTTCCATTACAAAATAAGACAAAGTTGAGATAGGATCAAAGTTAGGATTATTTGTAATATGCACCCCAGAGATGTGGTGACACGAGGTGTTGGTGGTACTCGTCAATTCATACGGAGGCGTACACTGCCGTGCAAAACCAACAACCAGAGACTCATTACTGTTCTATTAAGCAGCCATACTGTCGTGCAAAAGCCAAAAGACAGTAGCTGCTCACTTGTAAAGAAAACAGTTACTGCCTTTTTGCTCCTCATGGCTGTATACTGCCTTCTGGCTTAGAAATGCGGCGTGGAGTTTGGTGGCAGAGGTAGGATGACATTATGGTCACTTAATTATTCTAGTACATCATGCACATGTCCCACAATGTGACACGGAATCAGGCAGGGTCATACAGGGTCGGCTAGGGTGACAGAGCCTAACTCCGGGAAAGGACAGATTATATTTCAGTGACAGTATTTGCATGACTATCTTAGTGTTTGTACTCAAGTTGTTAAAGGGTCGCGCCTGCCACTTCACAAAGCGGCAGATACATGTACGGTCCAGCGACACAGTTACAGGGACGTGATGCTTTAGTAGAGCCTGCTGCCTGTTACTCATGCAATCCGGGTTCAATCCCTGTTTGGTGCAGATCCATTTTCAGATAAATATCACGTTCCCCCTTTTCAACGCCGAAACCTCGTTACAAATTAATAGCGCGCTAGGTTTACAATTTCAACATTGTAAGCTAGCCCCCTACCTCGATGTAGTGAAGATAAGTTCCAGTGGCCAAGAGGTTGAACGTAAATATGTAAGAAGCCATACAGAGCTAATAGCAGAGCATAAACATGTATCTTTACATTTGATTTTAGGTTTGTCGTAGCTTAGCCATGGTAAGATAAACGCACACGAGTATCTGCCACTCTAAACATGAAGTCTCACAGCTATGTTCAGTTTCATTGCACGTCAAGGTGTTAATTATGTATACATTGTGTTGATGCAAACTATATTTGGACGGACATACCGGACGTGCCATGCAAGCAAATATACAGATCATTTTAACGTTTCAGTGGTTCATGCATAATTAACACTTATCATATTGACAGCTTTGTGTTGGCTCTACACGATTGTATCGCTACATAAAACGATCCGTTTGTATGTCAGTGCTGAGGAATCAAGAAATTGGGTCTTAGTTGTTTTATCAATAAAAGTTTTGTTTTGAAAAAGGGTTGATGACAGCATGCGTTAACCCTTATCCTGTTAATTAACTTATTTTTCACCCACTTGAAGTTGTGTGTCGTTACCGCGATCCACAACTTCAAGTGGGAATACATTTTCATTCATGCTTTGCAGATGCAATTAACAGCTTAACTGAATGCAAAATACTGATCCGCTTAAAACTACACCATTTATAATTGAAAAGGCTTTGATGGTGATCTACATTGCAATACAAAGACAGCACTAGCCATAGTAACTAGGTAACGGCTTACTTTAAAATTGAGCTGTTGTAATTTCATTTTGTTTCAGCTTTGCAAAGCTAGATGGCAGTAGCTGCTTATTGAAAAGTAACTCCGGGTTCGAATATTGACCTTTCGGGTGTTTGTCACCTTTGCTGTTTATATACAGTGTTCCAGACTGTTCAAAGGCCTGCGATGTGCAGCACCGCTATACACCCTAAATAATCATTGCAATTTCGAGCCCTATTTTTAGAGAATAGGGCGTACTCTATAAAAGTAGGGCACGTTTGGCGAATCTACGTCAATATTTATGGTGTTTAATGCGTTCTTTATGAAGGCTTAAGAGCGTCGCCTGTACTGAAGTGGTTAATAATCACGATACTGGCAATACAATATTTAAACAGTGCAATCAATGTCATCATGTGTGTAGAGCCGTGTGACAGCGGTTTTCTGAATATGGTTTATTAACAGCACATACACTGCATGAACGTTTTCTCTTTGAGTGAGGTGGCGTGTATTCTACTTGTAGGATCGATCTCCCACCTTGTAATTGAGAGATACATATTTTAATTTCTAATGGGAATTTATAGTCTGTTAACCCTTTCAGCGCTAATCCCGACTATAATGCTCTGCAAAGCCGAGATGCAGTATCTGCTTACTTGCAAGATAAGCAGATACTGACTTCCTTTGGCCTTGTACGGCAGTATAAACGTTTGTAATTCGTCTTATTCTCAAGTCAAATCGGTGTTATCGGGAATGAAATGTATGTTTAAACACTAACATTTGCATTTTGTTTGCTTTCAAATTAAACAACTATGAGTATTTTCAACCACTTGAAGTTGGGGTCGTGAAAACAAGACACAATCAAGTGGATACAAATTTAAATAAGAGTTACAATACTATTAACACCGTTGTCTGCACTAATTATTCTTTTGACGATAAAGATTTGAAATACTACTTGTAAAACATATTTTTCTGATAGCAGTACAGCTCATTATTAGAGGATATGCCTACATTATTTGAAAACCAGATTTAAAAGAGCAAAGTACCATCTTTTGCAAAGATGCATGTTTAGTTGAGAGTATGAACCAGGTCAACTTTTGTTTTTTTGTTTCTTTTACATCGAAATATATTTAAAACGTTTTTTGCTCAGTGTTATGCACAGCAACGTACTCATTTAAATAACGCATGCGCACCAAGGAATTCCCTTTCTCACTTGAGTATTTTATTAAATTTATTATATTTAATAGGATTGGTATTCAAATACGACATGGCATCATGCGTTTTTAGATGTACATGGTGGTCGTGTACTCGAATGTACGAACTGTCAACGTGTTTGTAACATTAGATCTAGATGGCTAGATCATGTCTTATCCCTTTCTCAAATAATTACTCATTTTAATACTAAGTTTTCACAATTGAAAGTCATTGATATTAAATAGGAAGCACTTTTATTCTCGCTTACAATTTAAATGAAGTCAAATCAAGGTTATTACTACAGTAATAAAATCCGTACAGTATTCAGGATATATATTATAATATAAAAAGTACACGATTATAATGTACTGATGTATAAAATGTTTACGTTTTACAATACACCGACATCAGCTATATGTAAGGATGATGTACTTATAAAACTTGGGTGTGATCCTCGTGTACTGAGAACATCCAGAAGAGTGGGTCAGCCGGCCATTAAGCGCTTACATACGTTGTCCCTGGATATTACACTGTAAATTCATTGGTTCACATTGATGTCATTTCCCTGGTGACCATCGGTCATTTTCCCATTCACCCACTAATGTGTATTATGAAATCCCAGTGGCCATGCTGATGGACGTTAGTGACGTGCAAATGCAAACAGCAGTGACTGCTTACTTTTCAAGTGAGCAGTTACTGCTATTTGTCATAGTTTGGCATACTGTTCATATTACCGTATAAGATTAGGTAGTAACTACACACTCCTGCTGTAAGCAGTTACTGTTGCTTGCTTTTTTCTAATCGGACAAGTGTCATATGCTTTTACGCTCGCATAACACCAATCTTCAAAATGTTCATAATAGTTTTGTAATGTGATACCAAGCAGCAGCTCCGTCTGTCACCACTGACAGACGGATATTCTGTCTATATAAAGCAGTGCTGAATCACATTATGTATTAGGTAATATACTTAAATTATTGCAGTGTAAACTACTCTCAGATCCAGGTCCAGTACCACCAAATCATCAGCGGCCCGTCCACCGGGGATCTTAAAATCAAGATTGTCTTCACTTTCTCTCATCTCCATTACAAAAAGCTACGATGTTCTTTACTTTCCTGATGGAAATGTGAGAAAAATAAAAAAAATCTGAATATTAATATTCTTAGTGCTATGGGTCGCATAAACCTCCAATCACGACACAGACACACACATAAGACGCGTCCAATAAGACAAAGCGTATCGTGTTTGTGAACTTTGATCTAGCTGTTCCATAAATCTTGTTCCGAAATAATTGTATTTCACTCATTTAGTTCTGAGGCAAAGAAGGTGGCGGTTAATAGCAATCTCTCTTTTCAATAACAAAATGTAGACAAAATTGAATAAAATCACGTGATATTTTTACTAAAAATGCCGTTTTGAAAATGGTAAATTTATAAATTTGGCTGACATACCTTACAAGTTTATGATCATTTTTCATTGGGTATAGCACATCGTTTGCGACATATGTACTAAAACCATCAGCAGAATGCTTACCTTCTGATAATAAGTATAGCTTATATTAGATGATCAACGATTTAACGATGCCTTTATTGCAGACAGGGTAGCATAAAACGAGGTAGTCAGACAGACAGATATTTTATTGACAGAAAGAAAGTCAATCCAGACTTATTTGTCATAGAAATAAGAGAGAGATATGTACATGTATATACAACATTGTTAATTTGTTAAAATCATATGACAATATACATAGTATGACATACATAACTAAAATCATGTTAACTGGCATTGCCATGAGAAACACTGGGTATATACTTAAAATAAAATTGAAAGGCATTGCCAGGGTAACATAGGGTCTATCATTTTGTTTCCCGCACCAAAACCAGAGATAAAATAGCTATTATGTATGACATGCTAATTATATATATAGTAGCAAAAAAGACACTCTGGAAAGCGTAGAAACCTAAAATATATACATGTGCATAATTATACTACAGTAATTGGAGAATGTATTAAGACAATATTAAAAAATACACGATCTAACAAACTTGTTCTTGCACGAGACCCAGAAACAATAGAAATGACCAACCAGTCGTTGTACTGAATATCTAGAGCATAGGCAAAATGCAGTAATTTATCACTTGAAAAGTAGGCAGTCACTGCCTTTTTGCTTTGTGCGGCAGTGCAGGATCAATGTGGAGATGTAGTTGAGCGTTTGAGAATATTACATGGCTATCTTTGTATTTAGAGCAATCATATCCTTGTTTAGAAAGGAGAAAAAAAATGGGTTTCTCAGCTATCTGAAAGCCAATGGCTTATTATGATATCAATAACCCGGCCGAAAAATGTTAGTTTAAAATAGGGACAGGAGTACATCCTATTCAAAATCTTAATATTAACCCTTATAGCGCTAAATTAAATTATTGAAATTTTAACTCACTTAAAGCTGCTCCTTGGGATGAGCATTTTCAATTTTGTCGATTTTGAAAGTTTAATTTATATGAAGCTATATAACCTACTGATCTTAAATAAAATACAAAAATGTACAAAAAAAAAAAATGTTAAAGCACTGGAAAAAATAAAACAAGCTCTATTTCTAGATTTGAAAATGATTATCATATATAATCAGTTTCATATCTCTCCTAAAAAAACAAAACAAAGATGTGAAGAAATATTTAAGTGTACCTTCGCGTTTGTCCCACTGGCGAACAATGGGCTTTCATATCGCCATCAAATGGATTGTGGCAGTAGAATCAGCATCGCGATGTAACAGGGTCTACCACTTAGAAAGATCAGAGTTGATCCGTTCCCACACATGGTCCTGGAGAAATCCTACTAAAAATCTTAACATTTAGATAATGTTAACCCTTAGAACACTGATGTCGACTACAGTAGACATTCTGTGTTTTTATTAGCACCTAAAAAACCTCCTGCTGAAAATAAAATATGCTTTCAGTCTTAAAACACTGATATATGTTTGGACTTAAATTTCACTAATAACACCAATTTTCAGTCACTTGAAGTTGTGGATCGCGGTAGCGAGACACAACTTCAAGTGGCTGAAAATTTAAATTTCTTAGCTCAGTGCTCTAAAGGTTAACATTAGGATAACCATTAGAACACTGATGTCGACTACATTACATATTCTGTGTTTTTACTATATAGCACCTCTATAATCAGTTATTAAAAGTGAAATATGTTTTCAAGCTTGAAACTTTGATATATGTTGGGATTTATTTTTCGCAAATAACACATATTTTCAGTCACTTGATGCTGTGGATCGCGGTAGCGAGACACATCTTCAAATGACTGAAAATTGAATAGGTCAGTGCTCTAGGGTTGTTCTCATTTTCGTTAGAAAAAAAACATCTTAACGTCTTTAATGGAAATGAAAAAAGCTCACACAAACTCAATTTTAAATGTTGAATGGTACAAGCCCTTGGTGCGTGCACCATGTTACATTTAACATAATGTGAAAATAATCTTCGCTGGTGTCATATTTACTTGCAAATGAGGGCAAATATTTAAAAATTATTCTCAAAGGCGTATTAAAGAGAACTCCGCGCACGTCAAAACATATTTCACCGTGTAACAACTCTGCGGCAAACGTGAGGGACGTGCGGAAACGGACGAGCCAGAGATTCCCCGGGTGTATGGTTACGGCGCTGACACGGCATGGTGCGACGTGACAATCCCATGGGGTATGATTCATGTTGAGGATCGTGCCACCCACGTCCCAGACGTAATTCTATCCGCGTGATCTGTGTATGCGACTCAGTCCTCATCACACCTCCAGCTACACACAACGCCCCGGTGGCGGCTTAATGCTGGGTCAGCGTCTGCGACGCTGGACCAGCATTACGGCGCCGCTGGGGCAGCGTGTCATTTATTTCTCACATATCCCGTTATGTACGGCCGCGCGGCACGAATTCATAAGAGCGGGACGAAAGCTACGTAACCGAGTTATCTCAACGTCCCACTTCGTTTCAGTCCGCCACAGCAACTCTCTCCACTTTGTGAACGGGCTTGTTGAGCGTGTCTTTTTTGCCTTTATCGCGTTACCGTAATTATTATTCATGGTCTGCTTATTCATTGGCTATACGACTTACTCGCTCTCTTTGCAGGAAAATGGCATTTACTTACACAATTAGGTCTACTATGTCTAAAACACTAGTCCACACAACACTTTTGTCGCAGTAATATTTAAAAAAGGCGTTCTTGCTGGAGCGGTCCCAATCAGTGTATTGCGTAAAAAAAATAAGTTTCAAGTGCATGTGGAGCCTTGATTTATTAGATCATAATTAGAAGAATTCAACATAATTATATTTTAAAATAGTGTATTCCAATCCAACTGATGTATTTTTCTGAAATAAATTTATGTATTACTGTAGGCCTATTTCTTTGCATTTGTTCTCTGTACATGTATTTCGTACATAATATCAAAATGAATATAAAGTAAATGAAAACATGACAGATTTGTGCATTGTATATACGATTTAAAAATAAATAATTTGATAAAAATGTATGGCCTCAGTTATCAGTGGTTATGTAGTTATGATGGAGATAAAACATTTAATTGCAACAGGGAAAATACGATTGCAGATGAGGTAATGCTGATGTAATTAGGAAATAAAATAATTACGCTCTGGTAATGACAGTTCTCGTTCCAAGACATTGGCTGGTTGCTGAAAAAGCTTTGTCCATAATTATCAACATTTCTATGAATATAGCCATAGATTAACCATATATGCACACGACGTTTGATCAATGCTGGTTTAACGTTAGTTAAACCTACATTGATTAAACGTCTTGTGTCTGCTTAGCAGGCCCATTGTCTAAACAGTTTATTTTCTCTGTACGACTTGTAACTGCAATTTATCTTTGTCCGCGTGTGGAGATTGTATTAGTAATGACTTTTAAAGATAATCATGTACAGCCCATTGTCAAGATCGTAACCTGGTGATTTGTTTTTTTCTCGGCTGTGTAATGCCCCAGTAAGTAGCTGATTAACATTGGAAGGGAGAAGGCGGGCTCGAACCTCGTATCTCTGACATTATATGGAGTCAGCCGTGTACTCAGTAAGCATATAATTATTATGTGCGCAGCCATTCGGATCTAGACCCGTTCAATCATACCGGCCGGGAACCGAGAACTACAGAAAAAATGAACAAGAATCTATAATATCCCACCCTTTCGATCAACAGACTCTGACGTCCATTTTAGCTGTGGCCAAATCTGTCGTGCAAAGCCAAAACGCAGTAGCTGCTTACTTGAAAAGTAACCAGATAGTGCGTTTTGACTTTGCATGGCAGCACTGATGAGACGTCATAACATTACTTTGCGATCATTCAATCACTTTAGGCTATCACCTGATCACGATGCTTCATTTGAAAGTATCACTCCAGGCTACAGCGTCAAGCAATGCTCCAACGCTGGCTGCCAGATCATTCTATGATCTCCCATCAAACACAAAACATTTTGTATAACATTTATACAATGTTGGTCCAACGTCGAAGACGTTGGGCCGACCTTGTTTAAATGTTATACAAAATGTTTTGTGTTTGCTGGATTGAGACTGCATTAATCAGTATTTTTTCGCAGCTGACTACTGATCAGCACTCGTCATGATGGGGCCTTTTTATTGCGTACATCTCGTGGACGTTTGATTTACTTGCTTTTTGTCGGGTTCTGGTAGATAAACCAATTTAGGCCACATACAGACTGATGTGGGCCAGGAGAAACCCTTCCCAGCAAACACTTAACATTTGTATACCATCTGTACAGTGTTGGACCAACGTGGAAGACGTTGGGCCGACGTTGTACAAATGTTAAGAATTTGATATTCGAACCATAGCGCTCATGGGTCGAGCACGCTACCTGTCGGTCACGGGGGTTATCCACAGCACAGCTGAACGAGATAGGGTCAGCATAACCATTAGCTCTCTAGAAGTACAACCGTGACAGTGATTGTCACCGCATTGATATATCCTAATTCCCAGTGATCCACAGTACTGAATCTCCACAAGTGGGCTGTTTATTTGAAACCTGGAGCTAGAGCAAACGCGCATGCATTTTGTTTCTCATTATTTGTACATAACATCATAGCACATTTCACCACGACCTTCTCACCCTGTACCAAAGTATTGGTTTGGAGAAATAAAATTTGTCTTGTCATGTCTTGTCTTGCCAAGATCGAAATCTCCTCCACACCACATCTAGTGGATAGTACAGAAACAGCTGTTATATAATAGTAAAACCATCGAAGTTTAAAAACCGGAGTTAAATCCCAGCGCGAGGAGTTATAGCATAAGTTATATTTTGTTCAGTTATTGAAATAATTTAAATGTAACACTTAAACACCAATGCTGTGAAACTGCATCATTCAGCATAATTAACCCCTTCAACCGCCAAATTAATTAATTTGAATTTTTATCCACTTGAAGTTGTGTCTCGCTGGCGCGATCCACAACTTCAAGTGAGTGAAAATTATTCAGATTTGACAAAATTGCGGTCAACTCTTTTCAAATCTTGCTGGTTGATGTCACATGTTATCTTAAACATTATTTTTTTTATTATTGTAATAAATTTATTTATCAACTATCAGACAAAAACACCTTTACCCCTGAGGAAACGAAATGTATCTCAGGTAAAGGTCAGCTCGAGAAAAGTGCGACAGGCTCTTAGAATGACATTTAGAAGATTAAGCTGTGAAACCCCCAGAGGGAAAAAGGACAATTACCGTAAGTGTCAACTAGAACCCTTTGATTTCAAGGAAACTAAATTTATGCCAACAATGAGTCATGTTTCTCACAAACTATCCACATTTGCATTGACAATGGTTCATTATAGCACGCAGTATCATAGATAGCACTGTACACCCCTGGCCTTTGAAGCGTTGATAGCATTATGCATAACCACAACTATGAAAGGGTGTATCAGCCACTTTACAAAGTGGCAGATACACCCTTTCATATCCAAGGTGATAATACAGTTAGTACAGCTTAGCTGATACACCTTTGCACATGCACATGTGGCTTAACCCTTCAACTGCCAAATTATTTAATTGAATTTTTTACCCACTTGAAGTTGTCTCTCGCTGATGCGATCCACAACTTCAAGTGAGCGGAAATTGTTCAGGTTTCACAATATGGTGGTGAACGATTTTGAAATCTAGTTGGTTGATGTCACGTTTTCCCTTTAACCGCCGGTGCCGCATATCTTCGGGTTTTCATTTTTTATTACCACATTAAGTACTACCTATTAAACGTGTTAAAGATAAAAAGTGACATCAATCAGCAATATTTGAAAACAGTTGACCTCCATTTTGTCAAATCTGAATAATTTTCAATCACTTGAAGTTGTGGATCGCGTAAGCGAGACACAACTTCAAGTGGGTTAAAATTCAGATTGACTAATTTGGCGGTTTAAGAGTTAACATGTTTACAAGTGGTATATGCCTATATATATAATCTGCTAATATCAAACGAATATAATCGGGACCGGCGGTGGAGTGTTTAATATAAAACAATATGGCTAATAAAAGCGATACTCTCAAATTACAAACGAAACTATTGTATGCTGTCACTCAGAGCGAACCGGAGTAACTGCGTACTTGAAAATTGTGTTATTGGCCTTCCCAGCGAACACGACACATTGAAACGATGATGTTTTAATGTACGGCCAGCGTCGCTGCATATAATTAAACATGTACAGTTTTTTCTTATCATATTTTTTTTTTCAGTGTGACGTGCACGTGAAGAGAAATGGATTTATCACTTGCCTGACATTGAATACACTATTTATTTTTATTTTGTCGTCGCATTGATTTATTAGTCCAGGGGTATTAGTCTAAAAACCATAGAGACCTGGAACAAATTCGTAACAAGCTGAAACATAACATAACATAACATAACATAACATTTATTTGCCATATAAACACAGTAATAATAAGAAGCATATATGATTAATTTAGCAGGAGACCATCATTAAGACTTTTAAAGTCGCTCACATGATAGCCACCTAAAACATTGTAGTGAAAATGAAAATAAATAATTATTATCAGTGCGGCAGTAGAAATAAAACAAACAAACAAACAAACAAAAAAAGACACAATAATTTAACATACCAGTAACATTTAAACACTGTTAAATGTAGAAAAAATTGATGTGTGAATACAAAATAAACAGAAAAAGACTAGCTGTAAAGATATTTTCCAGTGTGAAATAAATGAGTGAAGGTGAGAAAAATTTGGTATTAATTTTTTGACATACATAACAATTTTGAATAATGCAGGTGGAATCATACTTGGCATATGTTTTTGATACAACATAGAAATACATATCAAAAGTCCTCTCAAATCCTCCTGGTATTAGCACACTAAATTGGGGTAAATAGGGGTAAATAGGGGTAAATAGAGTTGAAATGGGCTAATAACCATAAAATATGCGTTATTCGACCTAAATTCATAAAATTAGTGTCTAGATATATGTTTTAGCACCTGAGGAGTCCATTAAAACTATTTATATTATTTTTTAGCCACCCTATCATCTCCAAAAACGCACTTTTATATGAGTAAATAGGGGTAAATAGTGGTAAAAATGATAACAAACAATTATTTAACCTAGATTTACGAGATTAGTATGTAAACATGTTTCGACCCCCGAAGAGTCCATTCAAATATTGTTTTTAATTTTTTAGCCAACCTTTCATCCCCAAAATATATTCTGTATGATGATATATAATGTTAAGCGAATAATGAAAACATTTAATTTCAGTTTCAGTTATGTTACATTTGGCTTAAATCGTCACTTTTTTAGGATCATATCTAACACTTTCTACCGTGAAAAAAACGACTCTTTTATACCAAGGTTACAAAATATACTAAAAACCACAAATATTTATCAGAGAATTTGCAATCATTATTAGATTTATACCTCTGCAGATAGTTTGTAGTTTTTATTGAAGATGGATCTTCCTGGCGCATTCATGTTGTGTACATGTACATGTCAGCAGCAGGCCTATACCTTCAGATAAGTCTATTTCAAATGTAGGGGTGAAAGGGTTACGGTTACGGTTAGGGATGAACATGAGCATATCATCACAGAAACAATAGAAACTGGCTGTATACAGAAAAATGCTATTTTACCATTCGAAGAAAACAATGCTTTTTCAGTGGCAACTCCAGTGATTTGATAATTGAGCAGGATTAGATGCGACTGTTTAAAGCAGCATAAGGCATGACGCGAGGAAGAGGAGTAACAGAGAACACTATAGAGTGGTTTGTAGATATTCTTGATCAATGCATACCAATATATAACTGCTTGGAAACATTTGCTGATGTCTTCTCCTCATCGTCTGAACAACATAAAGATTTACGTTCATCTTGCCTAGACAGTGACCTCAAAGATCTTGAATCATTCATTGATTGGCTAAGACTACATTCTCCTTGCATGTACACTGCTTCTGAATCTTTAGTTTCGCTAGCCACTGGTGTCATAGCAGACTCCACAGTCAACTGTGATCAGGCCTATTCCATCGGAAAAAAAGCTTCAGAATCTATCACACGACAAATATTCACAAATGTTCAGCTTAAACTTAAGCACAAAATAATGCAGCTCAAGAAACGCAGTTAGAGTACGGGGTCAGGACGTTGATATTGATCCTAATATACAGTGGCATAGGCTCCGTCTTCTCACTAGCAGCAACCAGGAAAGGGAACCATTCTTTTTATATGAACTCGCTCCAGAGCCTACCTCTCTCTTCAAATAAGGGATGATGAGAAAAACACAGAAATCCGTCATAGCTACCATTTATAAACAAGGTGTTGACAATTTGGATTCTGCACATGAAAATGCCATATACCTTATTGGTGGAGGGTATCTTCTGCATAAAGTCAAGTGGCCAACAAATTCAACATATGAAGAAGTGTGTAAAGAATACGCCGATTATGTCATCACAAAATATTGTGGCAACTCTGTAATCGTCTTAGATGGATATACTGATTTGGCCAACATCACTAAGTCACACGAGCATTTGCTAAGATCTGTGCCATCTCGTGAAATACAATTTGAGCTGCACATGAAAACAATCACCACCCAGGAAGCCTTCTTTAGTAATCGTGCCAACAAGCAGAGATTACACGATGCCTTGAAACCACATTTATCTGCTAAAGGGATCACTGTTTAACAGGCCAAGTCAGATGCAGATGCTCTAATAGTATCTACAGCCTTGCAAACAGCAGAAACAACACAAAACTCTGTGGCAGTAGTTGGAAATGACACTGACTTGATGGCGATGCTAATTTCTCAGGCAGATCCATCTTACGATAATTTCTTAATGGTCGAGACAAATCCTCCACTTTTCTATAAAATATCAGACATACAGTCAAAATATAACAGACAGCATTGTGAACTTTTTCTTTTTTTTTGCATTATTTCACCGGTTCAGATACTACATCTGCATTCTACAATAAAGGCAAAAAGATTGGTTATAACTGCTTTTTAAAGATGAATGGTGACAACCTGGATGAATGGAACGTTTTTTTAGATGGCGATTCTAATGCAGATGACATAGCACGTGCTGTTGAACATTTCGCTCTGCAGATGTACGGAGCGAATGTGAGTTGCAGTGTACATAAGTTGCGATACTTAACTTATGATAAAGCTATTGGAAACTGTAACCTCTCCAGATCATTCAAGCTGGAATGTCTCCCACCTACATCTGCGGCATTAAGGTGACATTCACATCGAACCTATCATGCCGCTCAACAAGCATTGCGTCGTTCTCTTCCTGTCCTTGACTGTGGTTGGATGAACCAAAATGCCATACTTATGCCAGTACTTACTGACAAGCCTGCTGCGCCTGAAAGACTACTCAAACTTGTGTCTTGTGGATGCAAATCGGGATGTCAAAAAATGTGTAGTTGTAGAAAATTAGGCATCTATTGTACTGTAATGTGTAATGGGTGCAATGGGCAAACGTGTGTAAATATTTCCAAAGTAGACATGAGTAATGATGCAGATGACGATAACTGAGTCATAATTATATTGTGCTAAATATTTGGACCTGGAATTGTAGTAGTGTAGATTAGGTGCAGGTGGTCAATTTGTAATGTTAGAAATGTCTATACGTCACTCTATGCTAACGAGAGTAGTCATAGTCTTTTAATCAAAGTGATGATGACAGCATGTTTTCTCATGTTTCTGTATAGAATTGAAATGGTGGCATATACAACACGTGTGATGTTTCCTGAAAATGCTATCCAAAAATATTATCTATGTTTCCAGCAGAACTAGCATGACAATTATACCACAATCATCATCTATTACAACAATGATGACAAACACATGATCATAGCTTATTCTACAATTTGGGCCATTTCTAGTCAAGCAATCAACGCATTTATTTTTGTTGTGATTTACTATAGTTTTGTATACATGAATTGTTTAAAAAAAATCATGTGCAGAATTGAATAAACGATAAATCATATAAAATTGTGTTCTTGGAAATGAAAGGGTGGTTGAAAATTAAAAAATGTTTTCATTTGGCCCCTCGGGCACAGAAACATATTTTTAGATATTGATTGCGTGAATGTAGGTTAAATTGTTGGTTATCGCCATTTATTACCTCTATTCACCTAAATACAATTGCGTTCCGGGGAATCAAAGGGTGGCTGAATTTTTTTTAAATAATTTTAATTGACTTCTCGGGCGCCAAAACATATGCTTAGATACTAATTTCGTGAATCTAGGTTAAATAGTTATTTGTTATCATTTTACCACTATTTACCCCTATTTACTCATATAAAAGTGAGTTTTTGATAATGAAAGGGTGGCTGGAAAATAATAAAAATAGTTTTATTGCATTCCTCGGGTGCGAAAACATATATCTAGACACTAATTTTATGAATCTAGGTCAAATAACGCATATGTTATGGTTAATACCCATTGCATCCTTATTTACCCCTATTTACCCCAATTTCGGGTACCAATACCAGGAAGATTTGATAGGACTTTTGATATGTTCATCTATGTTGCTCAAACAACATACCTTGAAATTTTCAGCTTGTTACGAATTTGTTCAGGGTCATTATCTAATACCCCTGGACTATATATGTAGTACATGGTGGCAACATCTGGAAATTAAATATATATACTTAAATATATATAAACCGAGTATCTTGCTTGAAATTGTCACGAAAAGGTCATTAAATAGGATTTGTAAGGGATATCAAAAGACGAATTGGCATAATATCAACATGGCAAAGTCCGAGTTTTAGTAAGGTGACACCAGGATTTGAGAAAGACAACACCGCTCATTGGCTGTTTAGTTAATGGAAATCTGTATCGAGTGTTGCTTCTTGTTGGAGAGCTATTAATTCCACAGGTGAGACCAAAAAATAATTTATAAAGCTGTTTCTATATTGTTCAATCAAGAAAATGTGAATTGCATATATTTCAATGTCCAGACCAGACTTGCACAGATACATGAATTACCAAGCACATTGGAAAGTATTAAAACAATTGTATTAATCGTGTTAATTATCCAGATGAAAAAATAAAACTCATACGGGAAATGTTTGTTGATTCCGAGTTAAGCTTTCATTGTGATGCATTATAGCCTAATCGTTATTTTGTGGTATTATTTCATTTATTTGAAGCTGGCATTGCTAACGCAAATGCCAGCTTCAAATAAACAAAGAGGTTACAAGTTTAACTCTTCCTTTACCAATTTCGCATTTATGCAAAAATTACCTTCCTTTACCAAATTCGCAATTATGCGAAATCCACATGTGTACATGTATTAATCGCAATGGAGATATGTCAGTACATGCGTGGTTGAAAATAACCAACGCAATGTTCTCTTGCATGTTTAATTTGTGCGATGTGCGCATGCGCATAGCTATGACAAGTATTGTGTCCAGGGCCTACTTTAGGGGCTCTCCTTAATTGAAATGAAATCGGTTTTTGGAGGTAGTTTTATCAGGGCCGCGGGAAGTCGGTAAAGGAAGAGTTAATTAAACTATGTAGCTTTTATAATTCAGAATTGCTGATGTTCACTGCGTAAATTTCAATCAAATTTCCAGCTTCTAATGAATGACACACACATCTACTTGTACTCTTGAATTTTATAAAATATTGGCAAGTGCACGTTTGTTAAAATTCAGGAAAACTAGTGCGAAAAACCCGTACAGAAAACACATAACCCGCATTGACGGAATAATATAATTTCCTAAAATTGAAAGGGTGATGACTTCTTGTGCCGAACGTGGTACTGAGTGGGTGGACATGCAATTCATACGGTGATTGACATGATAGCCAGGTTTGAATGAGTAAAATGTGGCAAGTCATACGAAATTGGGGATACGCGCTAGCACAGTTAATTTCATACAACTTGGCTGCTTCAAATGAATTATTAACACCCCTATGTTGCAAATATTTCAGGTACAAAAAAGCCGTTCACAAAACATGTTACCCGCACATGCAGGATAATTCCATCCCCTTGGATATGAAAGGGTGTAACTCGCACTTTACAAGGTGGTAGATACACCCATTCAATCCCAAGAGGAGAATTTGTTGTGACCAACGTGCCACTAGGTAGGTGGACAGGTAATTCCCAGTGAACTTAAAAAAATTGTATAACATTTATACAACGTCGGCCCAACGTCTTCGACGTTGGCCCAACATTGTATAAATGTGATATAAATGTTTCGTGTTTATTGGCAATTCATACTGTATTCCAGGAATAATTCGTGCAGTCTCCTGGCAATCGTGGAGGACGAGTTGCCGAGACGTCATCAAACATGGCCGACACAGAGCGTGCAAAACTCAATGGAGGCGGACATTTTGAATCTCATTCAAGTCACGTCGTGATTGATGACGCCGGAGCCAATCAGAAAAAAGATGACCATCCACCCAGGCAACTGAAAACGCAGGTTGTTCGTATCTAATTTCCTTCGCATGAGTCTGCCATGATTCCGCCTGTTCAAACTAAATGGATTATAGAGTATAGAGTATATAGTATATGAGTATAGTATAGTAATTAATATTATGTGTTAGAAAACAGATTATTGTGTGTGCACATGGTGATTTATGAATGGAGATTTGTGGCAGCAAAGGAAATAGCTTTAGCCATCCAGATTTGGATTATGAGAGATGCTCGATCAATAAATATGCAAAAGTACATGATACATAAACACATCAATAAATAAAATAAATAAAAGTTTTGCATACAAGTGAATGAATGAGAGTTATACAAATATTATCAAATGTAAGTTCTGACATATTAATTTTATAAATATATACGAACGTTCTTCGGTGAACTATAATTTCCTGGCAGGCTTTGGCGCGCTATTTACAAATACTTTTTTTTTTTAATTTTTCATTGTCTATTATTAAAATAAAACATGGCGTATATTATGATTATATAATGGGAGTTTAAAATAACGCATTTCGTTTTCAGCGGTATTAATGAAGTTGATATAAACTTAATTTTTAGCTCGCCTTTTAATTTGTAATTGAAATGGTGGGCTATTACAATTTTTTGAAGTCCGGCATCGTCGGCGTCAGCGCTGGCGTCGGCGTCAACATTTACTTGAGGGCAGGATAACATGACATGCCTGCCTGGCTAATTCAAAATATCGGCCTGTCTTCGGGCAACGTTCGAGTTGGCCATAACCGATCCCATAAATGCTCTGCGCAGTTAGAATGTTAGTGTCATTGCAAGAAAGATTCCAGTCTAAGCGTGTCCATTCCTACGGCGTCAAGCAGTACCAGAGCAGCCTGATCCAGGAAGAATCGAGATAAGAGGACAAATTATTCACATACACTTTAATTCATTTGCGATCTTCCAACAAAAAACGTTGAGCATTGTTTTATACTGGGCCATCGTCGCAACCATCAGCCCATTATGAAACCAACATGGGCTCAACAATTTCTCTTGTTTGTCAATCTCCAATGATTTCAACAACCTTGAAACGTGAATGTGTAGCTCCTGACTAGATATGTTATAATAATACACTGAATATATACTGAATATATATGTACCATCCAAACACAACATGTGGACTGCTGTATCAAGCCAGCATTGTATAAACGTTGGTCCAACATTGAGCCAACACTGACAGAATGTCTCCTCATTATGGTTAGACATAATTATCTTGATGATAATGTAACGGTGGAATCATAAATAGACAGACTCGTGCTGATACGTGCTAAATACAATAAAATCATATTAACACATCAATAAATAAAATAAATAAAAGTTTTGCATACAAGTGAATGAATGAGAGTTATACAAATATTATCAAATGTAAGTTCTGACATATTAATTTTATAAATATATACGAACGTTCTATGGTGAACTATAATTTCCTGGCAGGCTTTGGCGCGCTATTTACAAATACATTTTTTTTTTAATTTTTCATTGTCTATTATTAAAATAAAACATGGCGTATATTATGATTATATAATGGGAGTTTAAAATAACGCATTTCGTTTTCAGCGGTATTAATGAAGTTGATATAAACTTAATTTTTAGCTCGCCTTTTAATTTGTAATTGAAATGGTGGGCTATTACAATTTTTTGAAGTCCGGCATCGTCGGCGTCAGCGCTGGCGTCGGCGTCAACATTTACTTGAGGGCAGGATAACATGACATGCCTGCCTGGCTAATTCAAAATATCGGCCTGTCTTCGGGCAACGTTCGAGTTGGCCATAACCGATCCCATAAATGCTCTGCGCAGTTAGAATGTTAGTGTCATTGCAAGAAAGATTCCAGTCCAAGCGTGTCCATTCCTACGGCGTCAAGCAGTACCAGAGCAGCCTGATCCAGGAAGAATCGAGATAAGAGGACAAATTATTCACATACACTTTAATTCATTTGCGATCTTCCAACAAAAAACGTTGAGCATTGTTTTATACTGGGCCATCGTCGCAACCATCAGCCCATTATGAAACCAACATGGGCTCAACAATTTCTCTTGTTTGTCAATCTCCAATGATTTCAACAACCTTGAAACGTGAATGTGTAGCTCCTGACTAGATATGTTATAATAATACACTGAATATATACTGAATATATATGTACCATCCAAACACAACATGTGGACTGCTGTATCAAGCCAGCATTGTATAAGCGTTGGTCCAACATTGAGCCAACACTGACAGAATGTCTCCTCATTATGGTTAGACATAATTATCTTGATGATAATGTAACGGTGGAATCATAAATAGACAGACTCGTGCTGATACGTGCTAAATACAATAAAATCATATTAACCCTTAGCACACTGATGTCGACCACAGTTGACTATAGTATTGTTTTCTCATGTTTTATTTGCCTTGTATAACTAGGTTTTTAAAATTAAATATGTCTCAAATCTGTGATAATCATATAAATTTTAACCTAGATTTTGCAAATTTTAAGTCACTTGAAGTTGTGGATCGCGGTAGCGAGACACAACTTCAAGAGGCTGAAAATTTAAATTTCTTGGCTCAGTGCTCTAAGGGTTAATGCCCGAATGAAATATAGCCTTTTCAGTGCGCCTAGCTCGCGTGCTTCAATATACATGTATTTTTGGTCACAACACATCAACAGAGATAATCTATACAAATTAATTCATTTCAGCTGGCAATGCGGACGCAATTTCCAGCTAAAATGACTAGAAATAATGAATCTTTAAAAAATCCCTGCATGAAAAGAGATAACCCTTTTCCCGCTAAGTTATATTTATTTAAATTTTCACCCGCTTGAAGTTGTGTCCCGCTACCGCGACCCACAACTTCAAGTGGGTGAAAATTACTCATATTTGTTTAATTTGTAACCAAACATTTGCAAGAATGATGTTTAAAAACATCATTCCCAATGACAGTGAGTTAACCGCCTAATGGGAAAGATTTAAAACTATTACGTAGTGGTTACATGGTTAAGATGCGCATACAGACAGTGAACGATCCATAAGCAATGACCTATGCTATTCTCACACCGTGCACCGATAATAACGCTTTACGCTGATGATCGGGGGAGGGCCTCGCATAATCCATGTACATTGCCGTGCAAAAGCCAGTAGGCAGTATCTGCTTACTTATGCAAATAAGCAGATACTGTCTTCCGGCTTTACAGAGCAGTACACTGTCTTCCGAGTTATTATGTAGGTCTCTGTGCCCAATTGCCGCGAGTTATCAGTCTGATTGCGCAAGCGGGATGAGTGTCAATCCACTTGAATTCCTTCATTGATTAAATCCTAACTTGCAAAGACCTGTACACGAGCTGGTCTGCTTGTGTTTTAAATAAATTGTATTCTAAGGATCCCTTGATAAAGACTGGATGCGACGGATAATAAGAGGAAGGGAATCAGTGATACCCACGCTGACGAATGAGATGAATAATTCAAAGAAAGAGACGCGGTGGTGGATCCCAGCTGGTCCTGCAGGAGGCAGATGTTGAGCCATTGCCGGAGCCGATCGCTGTTATGCTGGCCCACTATTGAAACGATGGTGGGCCCACATTGTTCTTATGGATGGTACTCTTGACAATTGCAGCTGCATTCCCAGTAAACACAAAACATTTGTATAACATTTATACAAAGTTGGACCAACGTCAAAGACGTTGGGCCGACGTTGTATAAATGTTATACAAATGTTTTGTGCTTACTGGGTTGAAACTCCTAAGCAGACGAGAGAGTCCCTCGCCTAAACTGGCAAAAATAGGTCCGAATGTAAATGGAAACAAGATTCTGGATCAATCCTCGACCAGCGTCACATAATATAATATTTATTATACCGGCATGTTCTTCTGGGTGTGTTCTGGATAAAGCAACTGCAATTTTGGTCAATTTGTCCTTCTTTTTTTACCTTGTTTAGTTGTGTACATGTGTACATGGAGGATGATCAATAAGGAGTCGGATAATGAACAAGTAGCCGTGGCTTGGTGAGATATTGGCTGCGAGATTTTCTATATTTTGGCTTCGCCTTGATTGGCACTTAGAGTCAGTACTATCATTCAGTTAATATGACGAGGAAGTCCCAGCAAACATAAGACGTTGAGCCAATGTTGTTTTAATGTTGTATCAGCGTCGTAAACGGTGGGATAGCAATAATTTGATTTAAAGTCTTACGATAGCTGGCCCAGCAAACACAAGACGTGGAAACAATGATGGCTCAATGTTGGGCCACCGTCTCCGACGCTGACCCAACATTAAATCATCATTGTTTCAACGTGTTACGATAGCTGGGGTGGCGTTTCAGTAGAGCGTTACACGTTAGTTAACATGGTCCTTTGCTAGGGCTGCCGCCTGTCGCGCAGGTTTGATGTGGAGAGATTTTCAGACAAAGTTTTTGTTTCTCCTCTCTGAACGTCGGTAATATCGTTGTTCCTAAAATCATGTCGCTAGGCAAGCCATTTTTTTCTGACCCGTTTCATTACGCTGAGGTGTTTAATTAGTACCTTGTAGGTCAGATATGGGAACGTTTACAATATATGCTTCTAGCACCGAAATGATTGCAGGTTGTAGAACCGTATAATGTAACCAGACGCATAATGTAACCGGTTACATTATACGGCGCCGTATTATGTAACCGGTTACATTATACGGCAGCTGGTTACATATTACGGTCGCAGCGTCAACGTATAATGTAACCAGGGAAAAAAGGTACCATACGACCGTATAATGTAACCAGTGCCGTATAATGTACCAGGGCTAATATTTTTTTCAAAAATGTACATGTTTCAGGGGGATTCTACTATGGGAAGTTGTTAATGTTTATAAAATGCTTAAATTAAACTGAAAGACTGCTTATGTCGTCAAGCGGCGCGTTCGTCCGCACTGTCGTCCGTCCGTTCGCCTGTTCGCTCATACGTCTGTGCTTTCACTCACTCGTTCCTTCGGCCATCCTCCGTCCGCTGGTCCGTCTGTCCTTTACAAATCGACGAGACATATGGAGGTTTAAATTATTTTCATGGATGAAACATCAACATATGTACATGAATGTGCTTATATATTAACGACACAACATTAGATCAACGATGTTGTTTTAATGTAGCGTAGCAGATAGTTGTTCAACATTACGCCAACATTGGTTAAATGTTTCGTGTTCACTGGGAGGGTCCACCGTTGGAGCTTAGATTTCTATGGATGTTCAACGAAAATCAAAAGTCGGACTTCAAAGGAACGCATGAATGAGTGACTGAATGACTGAATGACTGAATGACTGAATGACTGAATGACTGAATGAATGAATGAATAAACGAATGAATGAATGAATGAATGAATGAATGAATAAATGAATGAATGAATGAATGAATGAATGAATGAATGAATGAATGAATGAATGAATGAATGAATAAATAAATGAATGAATGAATGAATGAATGAATGAATGAATGAATGAATGAATGAATGAATTGTAAACCAACGTTAAAAACAAAAAAAATGTTGCAGTTTTATTTAGGTTGGTTCTGTACCATTAATAATTACATGTTAAATATACCGATCACACTGGTAACAGGCATGGCATCAAAGCCGCTACGGTCTCGCACAACTAATGAATATTGTAATTGATAAAATTTACAAGTATTTTCTTCTCTTTTTCGGAGGCTTCAAAAATGTAACGTGGCCAATAAATACCTAATAACTTACATATAATTTTAAAGGTTTAAATTTCCATTTTTTGAATCAATGATTCAGAATGACCTGATTCGTTTGATCCAGCGAAGGTCGGCCTGAAGCGCCATAGCATGTGGAGAATCCACATAAATACCATTCAATAGTTGTTTTTTGCATGTGAAAAAATGTGATCTTTCAGACAAATAGAGAAAGAAAATTCCTCTTAACCGTTTCAGTGCGTGCAGATGCGTTCAGCTATCAGGTGCACCAATTAAGAATTATTTGGCCTAACAGGTCTAGTTTTTGATCGTTAGGATAATAATTTTCATTCATTTGAAGCTACGATTAGCGTCTCCAATGCCAGTTTCAAATGAACTTAAAGTTAAACAACCTTAGTTACTTAGATAGATAGACCTATCTCGTCGCCATCGCTATTTATCACGACAGTAATAATAATATTGTTAATCCTCTATTTCGCTATTTAAAAATATCGACCTCCTTGTCGGACTATAATCACCTGTCGGACTAACGGCCTGTCGGACTATCGACCTGTCGGACTAACGACCCGGACCCATCTGCGCAACGCTACTGAAATGTTACGCCAATAAATGACGAAAAACAAACAAGGAATGATAAAAATGAACAAATGATGTAAAAATGAAAGGACCAACGAGCGAGCGAATTAATGAGCAAACAGATGGATCAATTGACAGATGGTCAAGCGAAAGAAAGAGTGGGCAAAATAATGCACGAATGAATAAATGAATGAATGAATGAATAAATACAAAATGGATGGATGAATTAATGAATGGGCCGCCGGACAGGAGGACGAACGAACGAAAACGCGAATGGGCGTGCGGACGGACAGACGTACGGACGTGCGAACAAACGAACGAACGAACGAACGAACGAACGAACGAACGAACGAACGAACGAACGAACGAACGAACGAACGAATGAACAAACGAACGAACGAACGAACGAACGAACGAGCGAACAAACGAACGAACGAACGAACGCACGAACGAACGAACGAACGAACGAACGAACGAACGAACGAACGAACGAACGAACGAACGAACGAACGAACGAACGAACGAACGAACGAACGAACGAACGAACGAACGAACGAACGAACGAACGAACGAACGAACGAACGAACGAACGAACGAACGAACGAACGAACGACAGAGCGTGCGTGTAAACTGACGGACGAAAGTACAAACGAACGAGCTAGCGAAGGGATGGACGGGCGAGCCAGCGTGTGTGCGGACTGACAAAAGTACGAACGAGCGAGCGAACTACTCGATATTTCCTGCGCTTCATATTATGATACAAAATTACAAATTGAACCTAAAATTTCAGTAACAGAAATCATTTTTTTTAAACGAGTAGGATATATTACTTTTGGGCTTCCTCTTGCCCCTATATAACCACGAAGTGCAAAATTAAATAAAGCTACGTATATACGTTCATGCATGCGTTCCTTACTTTCTTCACTTTTTAAATATTTATTTATGAATTTGATCTTTTATTCCTTCGTTTCTTTGTTCTTCCATTTCTTCATTATTATCTTTATATATTTCTTTATTCTCGCCACTTTTCCTGTCATAATAGCTTCTTTGTTGCATGACTTTTTATCTTCATTTCTTCATTAACTTTTCTCCTTTCTTTCTTCATTATTTATCTTCTTTGACTTAGATAAATGAATGAATAAATACATGAATGAATGAATGAATGAATGAATGAATGAATGAATGAATGAATGAATGAATGAATGAATGAATGAATGAATGAAGGAATAAATGAATAAACGTTGCTTTATAATAAATGCGGTCTGCGTTGATATGTTAAACTGGTCCAGAACACCCTCCGGAGGATGACTATACAAACACAAGACTCTAAATTCGAGCCCTGACCATCTGAGGTCGAGCACCCTACCTTTCGGTCACGGGGGCTCCTCTCAATAATGAATCGTTTATAGAGCGGGGGACGAACGTGACAGGCGCAGATTTTAATTATCACACAACGGCGTTGTCCTGGTTTAATATTTTACTACCATATAAAAAAAATGCACCCTTTTATATCAAGACTGTTTTCCTCTCATGAAAATTATGGACAATAAAAGGAACGGTTACGTTATACGTTAATGCTGGCTACAAATTACGTTTTTCCCTCTGACCGTATAATGTAACCAGACTTATAATGTAACCGGTTACATTATACGTTTGGTTACATTATACGGCTCTACAAGGTACGTATGTTCCCAAGGATCCTTGATGTTCCCAAGAGAGTGGAAATGGCACACGAATGAACATGTCACAAAAACAGCGGGGCTAATGCACCTTAAGTCGTGTGCCAGATTATCAAATCTCCCTTTACCTTAACCTGTGTGCACTATAATATGCACGTACTAGAAGCTGGTACGACAGTGACCCGTAAGTGGATCCATCTCTTGGGATTTCCAGGATTTATGAGAGCGTCATCACTTGTACTTATCTTATTGCCATGGTGACACGCTGATAGCCCTCCTCGTACCAGGTCCTAGTCACTCAGGTGAGAGGCCAGATTGCAGGATCAATTATCTGTGACAGCCAAGTGTGTTTTACTTCGCGGGCTGAAATGTTTGCCTGTCTTTATCCAGCACACACAAGACTTTGGACTTATGTTGTGTTAATGTTGGTTCGGCGTCACGACGCCGAGCCAACATTAAGACAACATAAGGTTAACATCACGTCTTTGCCTAGCTGCCCTTAAGATCTTGATCTGTTAATTCTGACACACGACGTGTTGTAAAGCAGCAAACAAGCCGTCGTATTCCATTCTACAACATAGCAATTTCCTGCGGGCTTCATTTGCTTGAAGGCTATAATATAATGTGTGCGTGAGTGAGTGAGTGAGTGAGTGAGTGAGTGAGTGAGTGAGTGAGTGAGTGAGTGAGTGAGTGAGTGAATGAGTGAGTGAGTGAGTGAGTGAGTGAGTGAGTGAGTGAGTGAGTGAGTGAGTGAGTGAGTGAGTGAGTGAGTGAGTGAGTGAGTGAGTGAGTGAGTGAGTGAGTGAGTGAGTGAGTGAGTGAGTGAGTGAGTGAGTGAGTGAGTGAGTGAGTGAGTGAGTGAGTGAGTGAGTGAGTGAGTGAGTGAGTGAGTGAGTGAGTGAGTGAGTGAGTGAGTGAGTGAGTGAGTGAGTGAGTGAGTGAGTGAGTGAGTGAGTGAGTGAGTGAGTGAGTGAGTGAGTGAGTGAGTGAGTGAGTGAGTGAGTGAGTGAGTGAGTGAGTGAGTGAGTGAGTGAGTGAGTGAGTGAGTGAGTGAGTGAGTGAGTGAGTGAGTGAGTGAGTGCGTGCGTGCGTGAGTGAGTGAGTGAGTGAGTGAGTGAGTGAGTGAGTGAGTGAGTGAGTGAGTGAGTGAGTGAGTGAGTGAGTGAGTGAGTGAGTGAGTGAGTGAGTGAGTGAGTGAGTGAGTGAGTGAGTGAGTGAGTGAGTGAGTGAGTGAGTGAGTGAGTGAGTGAGTGAGTGAGTGAGTGAGTGAGTGAGTGAGTGAGTGAGTGAGTGAGTGAGTGAGTGAGTGAGTGAGTGAGTGAGTGAGTGAGAGTCAGTCAGTCAGTCAGTCAGTCAGTCGGTCAGTCATTCAGTCAGTCAGTCAGTCAGTCAGTCAGTCAGTCAGTCAGTCAGTCAGTCAGTCAGTCAGTCAGTCAGTCAGTCAGTCGATGAGTCATATATGCTACTTTATGGGTTTATATCTGTCTTTTATCTGCACTAGGCCCCTAGATACACATGATAAACACCATAAATTATATGTACAATAGTGTAGCTGTTTTAATTGAAACTCACTTAAGTGACACATACCACACTTTAACTGCTGGAAGACTATACTTAGCACATACGACATTGAACCACCGTTTTTTTACTGCTGGGCCTCTGTCCGCGACTCTGGCCCAAAAGTATACTAAAATATTGGTTTAACGTACATCTCGTGGTCGTTGAGATGACCCGTGTCACTGAACTACAATCCAGGGAGTACATTCGTTGAACGCACGTACCGTATCGTGAGGATGAATATAAAATAAAATGGATCAGAAAATAGCAGCGGAAACAGGAAATGACCTGGACCTCCAGATACGCATGTCTTATAAATAAGGGAATTAATCTGCAGCTGACTCATAACATCAGCCTATTTGAGTCACGACCAATCTCCAGAAAACACGAGACATTGGTCCAGTGTTGTTTTAATGTTGTGCCAGCGTCTTAGACGGTGGACCAACATTAAAACAACACTGAATCAATGCCTCGTGTTTGTTGGGATCTCCAGTATTCTTCTCTGTAAAGGCAAAAGGCAGTAACTGCTTACTTGCAAAGTAGGTAGTTATTGTTTTTTGGGATTTGTACGGCAGAATAATGGCAAATCAGCCTCCTGCAAAGCAGCTTTTTCAAAATGTGAATAATATAATATAGGAATGTTTTTACGACATGATTAAATTTAGCATGTTATTTATAACTTGTTGTAAATGTGATATTACTACGGTCACCTGCGACTACTGACCCACTACTACTCTTAACCCTTTCTGTGTTCGGAGATCTTTTGTATTAGCACCTGTGCTACTTGGAAATCCAAATAAATATGTTTATACCAACCCTTTCTGTGGGGGGGGGGGGGTCGTCTTTATACGTGAGACGACAGACGTATAAAGACGGGCCCCCGCACTGAAAGAATTAAAATACTTATAATGCCCGTAGACCAATAACATAGGTATTCAAATGAATCTGAAAGAGCTACCTAAGACATTTGTGATGCTTTCAAATTGAAAAAACCCTGTGGTCTCCATATTTGATATAAAAACATCTTACGTTATAAGTCAAAGTGTTAATCACGTCTATAGCCGTTTCCAGCCTTTTTATTTCCCCATTAAAAAAACGGAACTTGATGGAGAAATCGGCATTAACTCTCCTAGATTGGCATAATTATGTTTTGACTATAATTGTACATGATATGTAAACTTGTATATTTTACGCACATCAGTTGTTATGTCCTTTACATGTATTTCAGAACACAAAAATTATCATCAACGTCAAAATATCCGCCTTTTTGCTTGTGAATGGGTAGTATCAGATTATCTTTTAGCCTACAGTCGCAGTATTTGTGTGTGAATAGTCACATTGATCGGGCTTCACACTAAAACGAGTGGGTCTACGTATTGTACAATAGCTCAGCATTCAATCTAGTCTGGCCCAAGATAGTTCACAAATTGACGCAGCATTCAATCCATGAACACGGAGACCTAAACTGTGATATCTGATAATGTTCAGCTCAGGCATTTACAGCATCAACGAAAAAAGGCTTTGTTGCCGGGAAAAAATCTATTTTTTCTGGAGATAACACCACTTGTCTCCCCAATTACCTGTCAGGGTCATTATCTGTTCACTGTCGTCTGGTCATCATTATGTTCTTGGCGATCACATCA
The DNA here is from genome assembly GCA_964017125.1 of Flabesymbios commensalis. Taxonomy (NCBI): domain Eukaryota; kingdom Metazoa; phylum Annelida; class Polychaeta; order Terebellida; family Flabelligeridae; genus Flabesymbios; species Flabesymbios commensalis. The sequence goes on from OZ024913.1 coordinate 35,853,899, forward strand.
TGTGGAAACCACACTGCATCATTTGGCGAGGTCAGCTTACTCCAGAGTAGTGGCACGTAGCTTAAAGCCAGCACCTACGAAACGTAAAATCAGTGTTGGCCTAATGCTGGGCCACCGTCGCAGCACATAAAGTCCAAACTGGGTCAATCGAACCTCTAGAGGATAGTTCAATTCCGAGTCCTGACTGTTTGAGGTGAAGCACCCTACCTCTCGGCCCCGTCGGCTCCCCAATATACTGGATCTTTACGAGTGGGGAGGGACGGAACACTAGCTCCGCCGTGACAGACGGCAGCGTTAAACCATTAGGGCCTACACCTGAGGCCCCCGGCCTTTCGTTTTGCAGTATTGTGCTGACAATAATTTATTAATAAGCACATCCCTTTTGATTTTGCTGTTGCAACTGTATCGAAAACGTGACTTAGGTTAATGTTGTTTTATTGTTGGGCCAGCGTCGCAGACGGTGGGCCAACGCTAAACCGACATTGAGGTTTTTTATGTTATGTACATTTATGTTTGTCGTATACTGGGAGTTTTTATAATCCATTGAATCTCCTGCTGGAGTCTCAGTCAGTGCAAGTACATTAGCAAAATACCGTATCTGACAAGGCAATTAATGTGTCCCGATTTATATCAATTGACCATTCCATTCCATTCCATTCCATTCCATTATTCTTGCTGGTACTTATAGCTGGGCTGGAATAAAAAAAATAATAGCACCGGCACATCGTATGAGGTACTCACGCAGCATTGGCCCGCCATTGTGCCAATGTCATAGGTGAACCACGGGATGCTGTACTACTGCATCAGAACAAACACAGAGAAAAATAATCTAAAAATAATCTGTTGTTGTGATTGCTCGCGGGTAATTCGTCGCCTCGGAGCTAAAGGATCCTATCTGCCACTCTGACGAGTGTCAGATAGGATCCTTTAGCTCCGAGGCGACGAATTACATCGTGCGTAGAGCTACATCCAGTGTACGGTAACCAGGTAAACGCTCTAAATACATGGAGAATGAAAATAACAAGTATTGTACGTCACCATAGTGATGAAGAGACGTTCACCCTTGGTTTAACGTTTGGAACAACATCAAACTAAAACAGGGCCAATGTATGAGATTGGCTGATAACCCAGAGCACTAATGAAACAATGATATCAGTGACAGTTGTGGTAATTAAAATAGAAACTGCCAACATTGATTGCAGCTATATCTGAGTTACATTTAGCAAAGGCTATGCTAGATATGTATTTATCATATTTTAACAGGTTTAAAATAGGCTATAACAATGATTATATTTCCACCGACAACGTATCTCTCGCTACTGTAGCCCACTGATAACTTCAAGTGAGTAACATAGTTCGATTTTGCATCTGAATATTGGTCACTGTACTAGCCGGACGTCTATCTGTTAAATCCAATACTTCAGGTTACAATTTTAAAGCAGCTTTATCAGCGCCATTGTGTTTGCCACTGAATTAGTTTCTACAGCTCTGTGGGAAAGTGTATTGGTTCCGGATAGGGACAAGAATGATTAATATTGACAGAACCAGAGAGTCATGTTTTTATCCCCTGTGACTGCAGATATTATGACAACGGGCCATCCTTGTACACCGTGGACGGGCTTGTATTATATACACTGATACAGGGTATGGAATTTTGTTGGATTATATGATTGCATATATCTTGTGTGGAGCCTCCTTGAGCAAGAGGTAGCGTACTCGACCTCGGACAGCCAATGACCCACTTTATTGTAAGGAGTCTTGTCAACTTAAAACAAATACAAAAATCCGAGAAAAACGCGAAAGTGGGTGGATGGGTCAAGCCACAACTCGGACTTTTTTTGTGTTTTTATGTGTTTTTTTTGTGTTTTTTGTGTGTGTAAATGGAAAAAAAAAAATTGGATGTTGGGGTGGGTAGGTTGGGTATGACCAATCCGAGTGTTTCTCGAATTTTTAGATTATTTTAAACTTGACAAGACCCCTAAGACCCTACACTCCCTCAGCAGTGGCATCTGTCCATGCTTTAAGCTGTGTGAGTCTACTACGACCCCAATAATTTGGTTTATGTTTTAACGAATCACCATCTTCATAGGAGGAGTATCCGGAATTGCATGCATATCTTTATAGCTGGAACATTTTTTCGATGACCTCTGACTCGAGCCTGAGTCTCACAACTCAATGGTTTGTATTTTGTATACACTTCATGTTCTGGGTTGCTGCAGTGGGGCACAACCTCAAGTGAGTGAACATAAGAATCGAATAATTCTGGTGGATTTACAATAAACAGTTCTCTTTATACAGATGATATTTTTGTGCTCGTCTCATCATAATAGTTACTAACTTGATACACACTAGTCGCACACAATATGTTCGCTCCTCTAGAAGCTGGTGGTATACGTTACCATTATCACCCCCTCTCATTGTGCATTGGTTCACGTGTTTACCGGTGCTTACCGGAAACGCTTCCAGTAAGTTATTAAAACTTAAATGCCCTTTAACCTTTTCACTACCATACATGACGGGAATTTCCGTCGTCATTCGTCAATGAACGTAACCATAAAATGACACAAATTTTCGTCAAATATATACTACATTTATGTATTTTTCGTCATTTGAAGCTGGAAATTGCGTTAGCAATTCCAGCTTCAAATGACGAAAAATAGAACTCCTACACCAGTATATCTGGATCCTGGCATGCACTCCGGCCTGGAAGTCAAAGGGTTAAACACCATGTGGGCAAAAGCCAATGCATATATGAAGTTGATTCATTGATGGACCAATGACCTGATGACAAGATGTTCAGCATAACCATGACACACATGGTCCATTCTGGTATCATCACACAATTTCATACAAATTATAAAGTTTAATAAAAGAGTTCCAAACTTTTGAAAAAATGTGGCTCTTTACAGGAGGTAAAGATTCACCCAATGCTGTTTCAGTGTTGACCCACCGTCTTCGATGCTGGCTCATCTTTGAAACAGCATTGGGTGAATGCTCCGTGTTTGCTAGGTTATGTCCTGGACGATTCATGTTTTGTGCACTGCCGTGCAAACTAAAACAGTTGTAACAGCTTACATGAAAAGGAAGCACTTACTGTTATTTGTCTTTACATGGCAGTACTAATCAAAGATAAAACAGTTTTAGTGTTTCCATCCTCAGTGTTTCACAAAAGCTTCATGTGTGTTTACTTAGAGCATTGTGAAAATTCTGGTCGAATAACATAATTATTCCATGCCTCAAACGCATTATTGAACTCATATATTAAGGTCCGTATGCCCGAGCTAGTTTAGCTAACATGAAATTTAGGCTTAACACGGTGTTAACTAAAACATTGCGTTGTAAAAAAATAACTCGTATGCCAAAAGCAAGGTTGTCAACGTGTTAACAAACCATAAGGTCAAATCCTAAACCAATATTTTAGCACCATTGAGCGTATAATCGCCATACCCTTTGCGGAATTCCCCTCGCTGCAATCAGCCGTGACCAAGTCCACACTGTCCGCTGGCCCAGTGATGATACAGCATCGATGACGCTGGGCTCACATTGAAACAAAGTTGGCCTAACGCCCCCTGTCATTTGGTCTGCACTATTCTCAATGGTGTCCTGCTGATATTGTCAGCTGGTATTTTCCATTCATCTGAACTGGAAATTTTTGATTACCTGAGCATACACTACCGATTATATTATCAATTAAATGACATATAGTGAGCATGTAGAGATGTTGAGAAATAACATTAAACTTGTTAAACAGTCATTTTGATTATCTCTGTTGTCGTAGATATGTAAATATAAAAATTGTTTTGTTTTGTTGCACAAATAATTTATCTTGCATGACATCTAACATTGTAAAATAAGGTAAATAATATTCATACTGCTATTTTTTCATGGTGACCACTGCAAATTCGAATTATTTTTTATAGCCCACAATGTCGCAAGCGGAAGGCTTTTTTAGTCAGAAGGTTAGCATTTCTAAAAAGAAATACAGTTAAGAAGGCCCTTATGATTACAATACCGAGTTTCAGAAGGTCTTAATAATAGATAGAATAAATTCTGATGTTTCAATAGAAATAGCACAAAAAAGTGTCATTATTATGACGACGAAAAATACTCCGACAAAAATGGATCATGTATGTATGTAGACTTATCATTGGTAAATCAACTTCATACTTTGCGCGAGCATATATATGCCTATTAACCTAATTGATTTTCCCTAATAAGGGACCACAAATCTTCTCCATTAGAATACACGTCTCCATAACGGACACAGAGAAGCAAACATAGTTGAGCGACATGCTATCTAGTAAATCACAGAGGTCACTCACTAGCTGTCTTACTCTCATCCAAATTGCGTACGACCTCCTGGCTCAAAATCCTCTCTAGTACTAGTAGGCCCCTATAAAATTTTAGATATAACGAATGCAATAACGAATGGATGCCTGAGTAAATGAGTGAATAAATGGATAAATGAATGGATGAATGAGTGAATGAATGAATGAATGAATGAATGAAAGAATGAATGAATGAATGAATGAATGAATGAATGAATGAATGAATGAATGAATAAATGAATAAATGAATGAATACATAGAGGTAACCTCTCGAAGAGGGTGAGATTGACCTCCATACACAGGATTCCGAGGGCGAACCTCTCAGCCACGGAAGCTCCCGCAATACTGAATATTTACGAGTTGACAGAGAAGAACCAGTTTGTTTCTTTGAAACCTAACATCAGAGCGATGGACGAGATTGCAAGCTCTGACGTGACAGGCATTTGGCGTAGCCACTACACCATGATACATCATATGAAACGAAAGTGCGTAGTACGCTAAATAAATTTGAGGAAGCAACATTCAAAAATATTATAGTACAGTGCATGATGATAAACATTATTATCACCAAATAAGCGTCCTCAGGAGGTTTTCTTGACCCAGTTTAGCCTACATATACATAAAAGTAACCTTGATACCAATCACTAATTGATATACATATAAATACACATCAGATGAGGTACTAGCGATAAATATAGCTAATATTATGACTAATATATGTGCTGTCTACTGCCAGAAAATTCCTTAACCCGATGCTTAAACTACCCCCTGAGCAGGGTTAACTTTTGGCAACTTAACATACTGGTTTATCTTCGTGTTAAGCCTAAACCACCGTCTGGCATACGGATAAGCGTTAAACTGGAGGTTACAACACTGTTTTAGCTAAACTCTCACTAACCAAGCTTCGGGCATACGGCCCTAAGTCTCCGCCTAGAATATGTTAATGTTCACGTACTGAATGAATAATGTTAAGAGCCCGTCGCGACTATTATATTTTTTAATCATTTTATTACATCTTTTAAAACACTTCTTGAATGCGGGATAAGTCTTCAAGATAAGCAAGGTTTAAAATCACTAAGGACTGATTTTAACTAAACCACATTCTACCACTTGAAGTTGTGGGTCGCGTCAAACATTGACCCAGTGTTTCTGTAATGTTGGGCCAGCGTCGCAGACGGTGGACTAATATTAACTATAAACTGGGTCAGCGTCTCGTACTTGCCGAGAAGTGGGTAAAAACTTGTCAACGGGTTAAACGGGTTAAACAGACAATCTTTTTTTTTTATTTTATCTGACATTTTGCCCAATGTCTCCAAGAACATGACAAGCCACACCTGAGGCCCCTCGTCCAATTACCGCAAGCATGTCAGCCGGCCGTCAAAGTTCCTAGAATTATTCACGTCTGGAATGTTGTACGTGTAGTTGAAATAGGTATCTATCCTATCAGTAATCTGATCGTAAAATAATTTATCCGTTTATTTAGATGCAGAGTTTCCGACGAAACTTAACACGTATGTCTTTTCTATCATAGTTTCTTTTGTAGCGCCTTTGACTTCGCTCTTATTTGAAAATGAATAAAGTATTTCTGGTTGCCATGGTTATGTCTGATTATATCGCGTGGGCAGAATTATTATTTAGCACAATCAATCGTATCGTATCGAGCCGTATCTGATCCCATTGTTTTGTATGGCAGCATATCGTACCGTAATCTATCGTTGTCAGGTTATTAATCGCGTCGCATCTAATATTTTTCTCAAAAAGATGTTATTAAACACAAGTTGACGTTGATAACACGTTTAGATATGTACCATCCTGATATAATTATCGCCCACTTGGTACCAAAGGGTGGCATCCACCATGTTAGTTGTAGATACCACCCTTCAGCAACATAGCGACGAGATTAATTGAAGTATTCTGCGAGATAGAATGTCAAATTGTGTTTTGTGTCTGTCCCAATGGCCGCTTTTGTTTCTGTTTCCACAGCAGCTGCTAAAAGCCGATAGCTCAAATTCCGCCCAGCGGATTCAAATAATTGATATAAATGAATTCAGATTCCCATGTGATTCTCGTGCACATATGCATCAGAATATTCCAGTCAACACGAGACATTGACTCAGTGCTGGTTTATTGTTGGCCCACCGTCTACGACGCTGGCCCGTGACTCGTGTTAGCTGTGATAATAATACCTACATTGCGCATGACGAGAATAAAACTTTGCGAACTGTATGGATGCAACATAATCCAAACTTGTTATCAATACTGCTTTGAAAGCCAATAAAAACAGTGACTGTTTACTTGTAAATTAAGCGGTTACACTCTAAACAATATAGGTTCTTTAGAAGGAACCCCTGAGTACTAATACCATGCAACCCCTGGAGAACCCTCGCAGGGTTATCCTGGGGTTGCATGGTAATAATACTGAAAGGGTTCATTTTGAAGAGCCTATATTGTTTAGAGTGTACTGTTCTTTGGCTTTGCCCTGCGGTATACTACTACCACACACCGTATAAGGTGAATCGGTTTAAACTAAGTCAGCGCTGTATTTCGTATAGGATAAAGCCCTCGGAGCTCTACATTCGTAGTTGTGATAAAGGTCGAAGGCCGAGATCTTTTTCACAGCTAAGAATGTAGAGCTCCGAGAGTTTTAACTGACTTAAAACACATCCGAGCATAATGAGTATCCCTCATAAACAACATAGGTCACACCGACTGATTATAACACCATAAGCCTACTACGATAATTGGGGTGTACTAGCTCAACAATAACTCTCCATTCCCGGCTTAGAATGTAGTGGCCGGACAAAGACAATTATGTAGTGGTGAGTTTTAAATACGAGGCACACTTTACGGTTCACTGTCGACAACAGTCTAATGATAACTCCATAATTGATCAGTTTATGTATATCTAAGGAGTGGTAAACATGGTGGAAACAATGAATAAGTAACTAGGGTCTTACTGATTTCTTTTCAGATTTATAGCCCATGCGCACTGGCCTGTATGTACTATTTTAAAAATATTTATCAGAACGTCGAAGAACAAAACTAAAAATTGTGTTCACAAATTTACAATATTACATATTTTTTATTATTATTTATAAAATGCTGTGATGTTGACAAATTGTATTGTTGTTGTACGGTTGTTATGTGATCTTCCACACATACTAAATTATTTCTGTTTTTGTGTTGCAGGTTGCCTAGGAGGAGTTGAGACCCGTTAGATGAACAAGGGTGACCTCCTGAAATGACTTTACTACATCTTCTACCTGAGAGTTGAGGGGAGTTATCAGACTCGTCATGGATCACTTACGTAAGATATTATGCTGCAGCAGACCAGTGTACAGACGGCGTACACAGAGTGAAGTCACAGGGCCTAACCTCCACGGTGTACTACACATACGTATAATCAGCGCCTCCAACCTTCCAAATGCCGACAGGCAATCCAAACTGAAAGACAGCCTCAACATCAAGGATGTCAGCGACCCGTATGTGATCGTGTGTCTAGATGCATTTCGGGTGGTAAAGACTAGTACCATTGACAATGACCTGAACCCAGTGTGGAACGAGACGTTCAGAGTGGACGTGGGTGCTCGTACTTCCTACATCTTTGTTAAAGTTTACGATAAAGATATCATAGGTTCAGATGATTATCTTGGAAGCATCACCTTCCCATCGCAGCGACTGATCAACGATGGATATATCAAGGGGAATTTCTACCTGCTTGCCAAGGACTCCAAACCCAATGGAGCGATGCTGAAGATGGAAATGAAATACACCACTGTGGAGTCACTGCGTCACAGTATAGAGGTACCAGAATGCTACTTCCCCATGAGGAAGAACTGTAAAGTGACGCTCTATCAAGACGCACATGTCATCAATAAAGACATCTTTGCAGGTATTAACACGAAGAGTAGCGGTACCTATTCACCAGCATGTGCCTTTAGGGATATGTATGATGCGATCCAGGGCGCTAAGTACCTGATTTACTTCACTGGCTGGTCTCTGTACGCCGATGTCAACCTCATCAGAGAGGACAATGGCAATCACCAGGTGACTCTAGGTGAGCTGTTAATACAGAAGGCAACAGAGGGCGTGCGAGTGCTGGGACTCATCTGGGATGAGAAGCTTTCCACAGATGTTACACCCGGACTCATGGGGACCCACGATGAGGAGACGGCCAAATACTTTGCGGACACCCCGGTGAAAATTATACTTGTTCCCCGTAATAGAGACTCCTGTAACGTGCTCAAATCTCAGTTTACCTCCACGTGTTATTCCCATCACCAGAAAGCCGTCATTGTAGACGCGATGTACAAAGACCATCAGCGCCGCCTGGTGGCCTTCGTGGGGGGCCTTGACCTTACTGACGGTCGCTGGGATACCCCGGATCACTTCCTGTATGCCAGCATGAATACTTATCACAAACAGGACTTCTACAACAGATCCGCCAGCGTAAGTGCTGAGGCTGGGCCTCGCCAGCCATGGCACGACATCCATTCCAAGGTGGAGGGCAGTGCAGCTGCAGACGTGCTCGATAACTTTGTGGAGAGATGGAAAAAACAAGCTGAGAAGCACATCCACATGCTGGTGGATATCCACAATAAAAAATTCTGCTTGGAATCAGCGGGAGAAGTGGAAAAGGGGCAAAGATGGTCGGTACAGATGCACCGGTCAATAAATATGGACTCTGCTTTGTTCAGCATCGATAGATTGTTTGGTTTGACAGGTAAAAGACTACGTGCTAGAGATGACAGCATCCAGAGGGCATACGTCCATCATATAAGGCGAGCAGAGTCCTTTATCTACATCGAGAATCAGTACTTCCTGGGCAGCTCACGTATGTGGAGGAAACCAGACTCCAATGCCAGTCACTTGATTCCCCTGGAAATAACCAACAAGATCTGCCAGAAAATCCGCGAGGGGAAGCGATTTGCAGTCTATATAGTGATTCCCATGCACCCTGAAGGTGATCCGGCCAGCGCTCCCGTACAAGAGATTCTCTACTGGCAGAAAAACACCATGGAAATGATGTACGTCAAAATAGCGGACACTCTGAGAAAGCGTGGTTCGCGAGAGCCTCCCACAAACTACCTGAACTTTTACTGCCTGGGCAACAGGGAGAACACGATCCCTGAAGGTCTGGCGGATCCCAAGCCCAAGTCTCAAGAGGCCACACTGCGGCAGAGTCGCCGGTTTATGATTTACGTGCATTCCAAGATGATGTTGGTGGACGATGAACTGATCCTGGTGGGTTCCGCAAACATAAATCAGCGATCGCTGGGAGGAAACAGAGACACAGAAATAGCCATTGGAGCTCATCAGCCCGGGTACCGCGTGAGGCCAGATGCTGATGAGTTACCTCAGGGTCACGTTAGTACCTTCAGGATGGGACTCTGGGCTGAGCACTTGGGTAAAGTATTACCCATCTTCAGAAAGCCAGGCTCTCTTGAGTGCGCGCAAACGGTTTCAGAACTAGCCAAAGTCAACTGGACTTGTTACGCAGCCAAGAAGTTTTTTGCCGTTCCTGGCCATCTGCTGGCCTATCCCGTCAGAATCGATCCTGATGGCGCTGTTAAACAGCTGCCTGGTACTAAATATTTCCCGGACTCGTCTGCTCGTATTCTAGGAAATCGTTCCAGTTTCTTGCCTGTCAAATTGACTACATAGAAATATATACATCAGATATAAAGCTCAAATGGTGATCAATGTTATTTAATAATGCAAAGTATATATATTTTTACAGAAACGCTTTTCCCATTACCATGTTTACTAACTGAGATATTTCGTATTTTACGAAGACCAACTACAATAAAAACAGGCCACTTATTCTGACCATTGGGATAAAACATAAATCTCAAATGTAATACTTATTTGCAATATTATTTTGTTATTGGAATTATTTAATACTTTTTCTTTTTGTTTTTACCAGTTCAGGTCACAGTTGCAATTTGAAATTCAATAAACACATTGTCAATATTATCTGTTTTACAACATTATACCATACTAAAGATACTGTACAGCCATTTCGCCACAATTTGGATAAATTACCTTGGATTGTTTGTGCAAACTCCTAGACCGCGTCATAATGTTCATTTAGACAGGCATTATTATTCCAGCAGCTAATGATTGCCATTCCGATAATGTTATGTACAAAACGAAGATTGTTATAATATTGCGCGGATAGCCTCTGTACATACAGTGCTCCTATAATATATGAATATGATGGAAATTTCATTTACTTGTTTAATGTTTATAATTATGTAAGCAGGTCATTGGTGAACGATGAATGGATTTATCACGTTGTATCACATGACGAGACCAACAAATCACCGCCGTCATTCAGTGGTTATTTAATTTGGATGAAGTAAAATATTCTATACCTGAGCAAAAAACTTACTGTCGCAATCATGTGCGAAAGCATCCAATCACCACCCGCCATTTCACAATTGCTTAATTATGGGTAGAGTATCACACCTTGGCAAACATTTTAAATAGCAAAATGATTTTTTTGCAAAAAAGAGATAAACAGATATATGCTGCTCTCAAATTAGTGGCAAAACAAATGCGCACTAAATAAATGTGGGCGATAAATGGCGTACAAATAAAACGTACAACAATTTTTTGGAACAAAATTATCATTACATATTTGTATCAAAGTTTTTCCTTTAATATTTTGGTCTATTTATTATGAATTGTGTTCATGACAAATCGCATATGCTTATCTCAATGAGCTAAATAGAGTAAACAACTTCACATACACTATATATTTGTTATAATAATTATATGTGTTTGTCATTTTATCGACAGAGTAAGGCCTACACAAATCACTTCACGCGACGGGAAGGTGGGTGGTATAATAATTTTCATTTTAACTTATTACATCCCCTTATTTTATCAAAATACTTGTTCATTCAGATAATTATTTACTAACAGTCTGTGATATTTTTTGTTTATTTTATGTTGAACATGTTTTTATTCTTATTAAAAATACGTAATGTCTTCTGTTGTTTCAAAATGATATAATTTTAGCATGGTGAATGAATTCATAATATGATCTATCTAGCATACTATGATATATATCATGTAAACATGGCGACATAAATGAAAGGATGGATCTGTGTACTTGCCCCATCACCCATGTTTACATGTACATTTTAACTTAACTTCCAGTCATTGATCATGTACAAGTTAAAATGATGTATAATCTTTTAATGATAAATGTTTGGAAATTAGGGTGATAATATTTACAATCGGCCTCACTGAGATACGTAAGATCGATCTCATCTTTGCTTTCTCTTATTCTCATTGCAAAAGTTTAGTTATATCATAACTTCTCAATGTCTGAGATAAGACCGAGGACACACAACTCCAAATGTAAATAAAAAAAATAGAAAAAAGTTTCTTAAAATAATATTCATAAAAAAGGAAAAACCTATTTCGCAAGATCTTAGGACAATTCAGTGCCAGTAAAGTGCAAAAAAATAACATAACCCTTCAAATTTAAAACACATTCGGTGTAACCCTTTATTTAATTTCCTCGATCTTCAACTTCCAGTGGATTAAATAGTATATTTATCATGTTTGTATTTCAACAGCTTGACAATTTATATTTTTGTATTTTATTTTTGTATTATAATAATTATATAGATATGTTTTTTTCATTGCTTCTGGAGATGTGTTTTTTAATTAAATCTGCACAGATGTTATAAAAAATATTTTGACACGATTATTGTTTTTTTGTTTATTATAATTAATTATTGTGCTAAGAATACTGCATGGATGTTTTTTTGCTATTTATTGTGTTTTTTATAGTGATGACTCGTCTCTAAATAAATTTTCTTTATAAATGGCTAACATTCTGATCGAATTACCACACAAGTAAATAATTATTTTAACTTTGATTCTGCTTGTCCACGTTTATTGCTTACATCCACAGATGATGCTTCTCAAATGCTTGTCTTTCAGCTCTATGAAATGTATAACGTTATTTAACATAAAATCATAGATTGTGATGATAGAAGTGCAAATGGCGTATCTACAGCATGACAATTCATGATTGAAAAACAGCCTAAAATAATGTGTTTACAATGGCTTTGCATAATTTAGGAATCACACAGAACCGAGGATTTTAGTGCAGACGAAATCAGCGATGCTTTGTATAGTCGATGTGAAAACTACATGTGCCTTATGAATGTGTGTATGATATATCTAAAAGTTATAAATATTGCCATGTTTTATTTATTTGTATGGTATATATCTTCAATCGTTTGTACTGTTTCAAATAAATATGATGTTCGTCAATGTATTTGTAACTAGTGAGTCACTAAGTAAGCTCTTAAATCTGCGAGTCATTATAGAATGCCTCGAAACGGTGTGCGCCTTTTAGTCAGAAGACCCGTTAGTCAGAAGGCCCATTAGTCAGAAGGCCCGTTAGTCAGAAAATAAGTAAGGATGATTAGTCAGAAAGCCCGATTGTCAGAAGGCCCGTTGGTCAGAAAATAAGTAAGGATGATTAGTCAGAAGGCCCGTTTGTCAGAAGTTAGTCAGATAGTGAGATAATTACCTCATCGAAATCATCTCATTTGTAAACAACCCTATATTACCAATTATTTGCCTTTATTGATTAACTTGTGCCAGTAAAAATGTTTAGCAATGTTCATAAGGGTTCTGTTAATAATAGGCTACTCATTATGTTTTTGAACCTAATGTTGCTGAGGTAATTTCCAGCTTCAAATGAATGGAAAATACCCATAATTGAATAAAGTGGTTATTGTCAAGGTGCCTGTAAATAACAGTAAATTGTCTACATATAGGAACAAGATAATATAATAATAATAATTGCATATCGTATGCAGCAATGTACACTCCATGTCTTTGAACAGTTTGGCACAATGTAAATATGGTCCTAATTAGCACGGTAATAATATATACTGCAATCACCTCATGTAATAGTTCTCCCGTGCTTAGGTAAATTTCACTTTCTCAAATATGAACCACACAAAACAGTCGTCAAGTAATGCCAGTTATCAAAATATTTGGACAAACAATTTATTATTTATTCTGAGCATAATGATACATCTATCAACGCTTGACATAAATTAAACAGATGGCTACAAACTCAACACTAGTTGAAAAATCTTGTGGGATTTTCTCATGAGGCATTTTCACATCTATTTCTGACTGGGTATTATTAATCAATTAATGTCTAATAATGCACAGTGAAATATAGTTTACCCTTTTTATATTTGCAAAAAAGTATAGTGCTGAAAAAATTAATGAACACACATTGCTGAAAATAACCCAACCAAGCAACCAGCCAGTCATCAATACTGCTAGTTTTTAATATAAATGTACGAACTACGAACCGCTCGGGATTTTTTTTCAACATCATATCAACATCATATCGAATAATTACCAATTAATCAGCTTTGTTAAGTATCCTTGAATAATTATTTCATGCACAACATTTTTTTTATGAATGACTGGAAAACAAACGTTTTTATCAAAATAATATAGCCCCCCCCCCTCCACATGCCCAGATATCAAATGGAGCGTCCCCTAGCATTGTTAACTGCCCAATGAACACATTTTGACTAACGGGCCTTCTGCGGAAAAGCCTAACTGATTTTCTGACTAAAGAGCCTTCAGACTAACGGGCCTTCTGACTAACGGGCCTTCTGACTAATGGGCCTTCTGACTAACGGGCCTTCTGACTAAAGGGCCTTCTGACTAACAGGCCTTCTGACTAACGGGCCTTCTGACTAACGGGCATCTGACTAAAAGGGTGTCACCCCCCCCCCCAAACACAATGGATTGTTCAGCGAATGACAAAGCTAAGGGTAGGTTGCATAGAGAGAGAACAGCGATGGGTCGGCGACAGATCACTGGGGAACACCACATGTGATTAGAGCTGGGCTGACTGAACAATCCAAAATTCGGAGTGAACGAATACGATTTAACTTCAATATATTACTTATAAATTTCTACACAAAGAATAGGTTTGACTCTGGCCGATAATTTGTCATGTCATATTGATAACTATTTTGTCTGAATAACTGTATGACATGTGATGTTCATAAAATATATTATTTAGATTGTAACTGGCTAAATATTAAGGGTAAAAAAGTAGTATTTTTTTATTCCATGTGCTTCCGCACCGACTCGTCAAATTCTTTAATATCTCACCACAGTGAACAAATGTGTCAAACTAATACAAATTGAAAATAAATTGCAAACATAACCAGTGATAAAAACAAATTTAATAAGAGCTCATATGTCCACATTTATATAATTTGTTACTATTTAATTTTATATTAAAGGGACCCCTTGGGATGAAACATTTTCAATGTTGTCAATTTTGAAAATTTGATTTATGTGAAGCTATATAGCCTACTGGTCTTAACTAAAAATACGAAAAAGTGAAATAGTTCGATTTCCAGGTCGTATATTGCCATGTAAACAAAACAAGTCAGCAATATTCAGCACTTTACATCACATATCCCCACGTATCAGACGGTAAGATCAGAGCAGTCGCCGCTAATTGGTGTCTTATAGTCAGGACACGGGAGGACACGTGTACACCTGCAGCACTGATTGTCTACCCAACGCTGGGCCGATGCCATCAGCATGTGGCCCAATGCTGTGAAAACAGTCAATCGTCCTACAGGTATACAAATAGTATGTTTGGGTTACTTCTGGCTTCATAGGAATGTTGATTAAAAATATTTGTAAAAATATAAAAATTCTGAAAAAAATCAAAACATGATCCGTGGGATCACTATTTCAGTACGGAATTAAAAACGAAAATTGATGTCATTCCAAGGAGCTGCTTTAATGTTCTTTTCAAATATTTGACATGGTGTATGTCGCCACATCGGTAATAGGTCTATACAGTCGTATCTTCCACTTTGCACAGTGGCAGATACGACCCCTTGACATCAATATATATATGCGACACGGGCGCTCCAAGGGAGTAGGCATAATTGTATCTTCTTTCTGCCAGCGGACAAAAAGTATCCCACGACACAGACTGACAAATCGAGGTCGCGGGTGGCAGATAATTCAATATCCTGGGAAAATCCATATTCATTTACCAATCAGCAGAATAAGGGGGTCTAATCAATTTGTCTTTGTGCTGGGCAATCAGCAGAATACACCATATTAAATTGCACACTTCGACGAGTAAGTTGTCAATAGGTCACATCTACGACGTTGGCCCAACTGTAAACCAACGTTGGTCCAGCGTCTCATGTTGGCTGGGATTCCAGCTGAAACGAGACGTCGCACCTATGTTGATTAAATGTTGGGCCAACATCGAAGAATTAGCCAGCATTGCTGTAACGTTTCATTTCTGCTAGATTTATTCACTTATAAAATTCACGTACGACTAGAATTTGTACTAATTATTTTTCATTAGCACCTCAAATGACAGTTTTTTCAGAGTGTAATTTGCTTTTGTTATCGATAAGAGTTAAGCAAAATACGAGTATTGTTTACCTTTTTGTGGGTCGCGGCAAAAGAGACACAGTTTCAAGAGGGTTAGAATTTGAAGCATAATTATGCAGTTTACTAGGCGATTGAAGGCTTAATTAAATCGTACTTAATTGTTTTTTTAATTAATGTTTATTTATCGTGCAGAGTGTTTTCTTTTGTGGCAGCAGGCAATTTATCTGAATCGTGACCGGTTCAAGAAAAATGTATTTCCAATACATAATTTAAAAGACGTGCTTTATATTGAATTTTGCAGTGTCGGGAAGATAATTCATCGAGTAAAAAGTAACCACCTGTCAATATAAACCCATTGGAGACAAAGTATCCGCAAAGTATTCAGAATAGATACAAATAATTGAAATAATTTCGCCGTACAGCGCCTTGCAAAGTCAAAACAGACTATCTACTGCATTTTGGCTTTGCAGAGCACAGCTGAATTCAGTAACGTCTGTCGGTGTCATAAACATTATTTTCCTGTAACACCACCGACTTAAACAAACGTCTGATATGTAGCGCTCAGTAGGTACTAGGCCATACAGGTAGACGAATAGCAGTAACCCTATGAATAACCCATAACCCCTTGAGCGCTGAAATATTTTTGTATAAACCATGGAAATCAAAGGGTTTTTTTCAATTTCAAATCATCATAAATGTCTAAGCTAGCTCTTTCCGCTTCATTTGAATACATAGGTATGGCATTGGCCTACGGACGGCCATTTTACATTTTACAAATAATTAAATTAAACAGATATGTTAAATTTTCACTCACTTGAAGTTGTAGTTCGCGGTAGCGAGACACCACTTCAAGTGGATAAAAAATATTAGATAAAAATCGAATAACATTGGGGATTAATGAGTCGGAAAAATAACCGACACAGCAATGTAATCGCTAGGCTACCATTTGACTTTATGTGTCAATGTAAGACCTGTTATGAAAAGCACACAGCCATTGTTAACCGTCATCACTTCTACTTAAACTGTTTGCTGTAGAAAAAATACCATTTTAGGTTGTGGCTCTGGTTGCCAAAACCAACGCAAACATGGTAAAATTAATCCACAAACAGACAAATTTGAACTAGTCATAAAGACATGGCCTTTCAGGCAAGTAGGCCTATACGATATTATTTAAGCTGACTTGAAAAATTCATCAGGGTGAATTTGTATACATGATAGTTTTCGTCTTTGCTATATGTTTAACTAGAAGCTCGATAGAAGTGAAATTATTCGCTTTTATCTTGTTGATAACTTTTTAGCATCTCTTTGATACACGCTAGACGGCGCCAATGTTCACACGATCTGCTAATGGAGCAACATTCACAACTGGCACAGACGGTGACCAAGGTGGGTTAAATGCTGCAGACGGTGGGTCAAACATTAAATTAACATTGGCAGAACGGCTTGTATTTGCTGAGGGGAATTTTCCCAGCAACCAGCTTGATTTATTTACAATAAAATCTGCAACTACAAGCTGGAGATAAATTAAGCCCTATTTGTAAATTACAGACAGCTAATACATGAGTAGATGACC
>OZ024913.1:35871441-35961441 GCA_964017125.1 Flabesymbios commensalis
ATACAGCTAACTAAGCCATTTATGATGATTTCAAATTAGAACAACCCTCTGGATTATGCAAATATATTTCAGCTTTGCAAGGATGATCCAATATAAAATAGGTCGTGACGAGTAACATATCATACCCCATCACTGTGTGAGATTATAAAAGCTACCTTTACATTGAAAATAAAAAATCATATTTCCGACTTGTAAAGTTGACTGTACAACCCTGTAATAATATGCAGTGCTCACTAATAACTAACAGTTCAATATTATAAGAAAATACCGTGACAATCGTTTTGCTCTTCTCGCATTTCGTCCATTTACTACTATTATTATAAAATTGAGGTTTGTTGTATTGTGTTTGGGGCGGTACTGTCCTGGACATAGATTTAAAATATGTTCTGAGATTGTTGAAATATCACGAGCTGGCATTAAAACTGCATTCAATTTGGTTTCTGACTGCCAGACACACAAGCAAATAGCAGCGTGTTTTTCTCATACGTCCACTGATTGACTGTGGAAAGCAAACAGGGCTAAGTAGAATAATCATGCCTATATCAACGTGTACCTCTATGTAATTCAGAACGTAAACACACGCCATCTCCCTTGGGCTAGACCTGATTGTCACCGAGGTGACAGGTCTAGCTACATGCACATTTGCCTGCGGAGATTGTCATAGTCTTCGGACTGTTTCGGTTATATTTTGTTGTTGTTCGGTTATATAACGTGTTATCAAACGTATATTAAAGGTGACATATCACCCCGTATATGGTATGAATAATTTTGTGACAAATACATCAAAGTTGCCACAAGATGGGGCACAATAGTTTCCTTATATATGTATATGGGGTGATTGGCTATCATGTGACCCTCACACGTAGCCAATCACCCCATATAAAATTGTGCCCCCTATTGTGGAAATTGTGATTTATTTTTCACAAAATTATTCATACCATATAAGGGGTGATAGGTCACCTTTAAGTTATAAAATTGATCTATAAAAAATATGCCGTCCAGAAACTCGCATACTTCACTTTGAAAATAATCTGTAAATAAATAAAAGTTCCGCCCAGTAATCAAAGAACCATGTCAAACGATGAATAGAAATAAAATTTGAAACACGCGAACCATGATATAGTCAGAATATAAAAGAAGGGTTTATAAAAGAAGGAATAGGCAATTCAGACTGCATGTGTACACAATGTTGTCTTGCAATATAGACCTAATCTTTTGGAACATTTAATCTGACATAATAGTCGTCCACACTGCAGGTATTATTGTGTAAGTCGATTTTAGTGCTAATGTAACAAACATAGGCTACTGGTGGCCTGCGTACTGTGTTGTGAAAAATCAAACAGCAGTAAATGCTCACTTCGCACTGCAGAGAACAGTCCATATCCAGAATAAAGCTGCGTTGTGTAAATCAATCTTCGTGACAGAGTTACAGACATGTACATTGTGATTATCACATGACTGCAGGGTAAAGTACTCGACTGACTCTTTAGCCTCCAAAGTATTTATTTGTAATTTCCACTCACTTTAAGTTGTGAATCGCGTTTATTAAAGTGCATGTATACTTAAGTTGTCTTTGACCTGCTGACGGAAGACACGTTCCACCTTTGATATGTGATGACTTAGTTGCTGATATAAAAATGAATACATATAGTCGTGATAGGTGTTTGAAAGGTTATTTATCAGATACGTGGATCCCCAGAGGATCATATTATGTATCTGTTTGTGTAGTCTATGTAACGAAAACTTCTTGTCTGCGACATTATCCTTTGTTTTTTACAAGCCCAATTACGCTGGCTGTTCCATTTACTGATGACAATTTAAACTCATTTTTGGAGTATATGTCGCCATAGTGAACCTTAACTTCAAGTGGGTGAAACTAATTTACATTATTTTGTGAAATTTAAAATTCTTAAATGAACACACAACATAACTCTTTGTACGTCTTACAAAGAGCTAGCCTATTAAGAGCTATTAGTTTTGTTTAATCTTTTATGTAGATATGTAAGTTGTTTGTTACGTAGATTTTAGTTGTGTGTTAGGTATATCTGTATATAGGGTCATAAAAGGTTTTGTTAATGCATGTAGTCTAAGTATCGCTTAAAGGGACTGGCCCAGGCTGAAACCAGCAAAAAATCGATGCTTTTATTTCGGTTTCTTAATATGACCATATTGTAAAAGTATGCATAGCTATCAGGCTGCATTGATCTTTCTGACCGGGACACCATCAAACAGGACAAGCCGCGCGCGGGCTGATCTCGTTGCGGGTTGGCGGGTTACAATGAGTTACAATGAATTACTCATTTGTAATCCAGGCTGTAATCCAGTTTGTAACACAGGCGGTCCCGGCAGATGCCGCCAGAGGTCGCGGGATCATCAAGATAGGCCGTCCACTCAGACGGACTGGCGTCCCACTTGTAGAGCTAACATTGAACGTTCAATTGGCTCACTTGTTGAGCTAACATTGAACGTTCAATGTTCTGACATTGAACGTACAATTTTTAGCTTGACAAATTGGTCTCTAACTCTGAATATATATAATAAATATATACATCGACAATTTAGTCATGAGCAATACATCTTAATCCAATCATTTATTACAGAGTCGGGATACTGAGAACAAAAACTCTGTCTAAATACGGGAAATGAATAATCACATGGTGATCAGATTTATCAGCCCTGAAATCCCGCCTTTTTATCCAGAGAGCTAACCTAAGTGTCTAATGCTTGTCCTATTACAGTGATGACAGTATTCTCGCCAGCTCTGGTGGTGTAGTGGTTAAGGCATTTGCGTGATGACTCTCGGGTAGTGGGTTCGAGTCCTGACCAAGTCAATTGTATTCAACTTATTCTGGGCCATAACACAAATTTTTAACACAGTCTAGGTTTATCTCGACATTCAAAACTGCCATCGTATTTTTTAAAATACTCCATATCCATAAAAATATTATAAATAGTTTAAAAGTCATTCGCCTGTTCTCTGTGGGGTATGGGGTTGGAGTCTCGTAATACTAGTACTAGTAGAGAGTGCAGAATCCTCTTCAGTTTGTGCAATTATGCTGATTTGGTATACTATTAGGTTATTACAAATGTTTGAGGTCGTCCCGGCTCATACCCTGAATAATATGATTAGTGGGGACTTCAGATACTTCATGACAAAATAGGAACATGCTTTAAAATTCAAGGGCACCAATTCTACTACTGTCTACGCTATTGATCTTTTTCAAACCAGAGAGTTTTTTAATGAGATTCTGGATGTATTTGTTTTGTGAGACTTTTTTAAGTGATGCCATATAGCCTACCCCACCTGGTGATTTAACAGTAGGCCTATCAGCAGAGCCTGTTTACAAGCCGTCGTATTTTTTTGAGATTCGCATTGAAATATATCAATTAAAAAAATGTGACGTCAGTTTTGAATGTCGAATGTTAAAAAATATGTGTTAGGGCCCAGAATAAGTTAAAAAATTGACTAGGATGAGACTTGAACCCACAACCCCAGAGTCATCACGCAAGTGCCTTACCACTATAGTACGATCATATTAAAATTGTGGGTTGAAAAAATTGATACAAAAGGTTTCTCAACGGTTTTAGTATCTACAGGCACCTCCGAATCTTGTAATAAAATGCTAACAGAATCCACCATTGGAATATACATAAAATTCAAGATGGCCGCCAAGACCCATTGAACGCCATGTTAAAAACTAACTTTGTTGTGCTTTGGACTAGAATGGTACAACATACCACTTTTCCAACTAATTTTGGGTCACGGAATCCATTTTTTATCTATTTAATTGATTCGAGGTGTAATTGACTTCAAAAATTCAAAATAGCCGCCAAAAATAGTTGATGGGGATGAAAATATTCTTGTGTAAAATCATATACATGTGTGGTTAATTTCTGCACAAAATCAGATTATGAAACAAACTGTTATACATGTATTTGGTTTATTGAAGTGAACAATGCAATTAGGCTTATTTGGCTCATTCATCACCAATCTGTGCATCATTGTCTCTTATGTTTTCACATCATCGGATTGTGGTGGATTACAGCAGCAAATTATATTACAATTACCTCATGCTAGCTTTGTAATACAATACTTCATGTTCTTATATGACCGCGTGCTGCACGTACTATTACAGCCGCACCTAATATCACCTTCAGCAGGTAATCTGGAGCGTACAACCATGCGTACAACCCTCAGATGACCACTTGCAAGCTCATAATATCCCTTTTCGTTAAGGTTACCAGTGCTGTTGCCAAGATAGGTCTGCACTGGAAGTAGGGCCTACTCACTACGTTTGACCACCTAATTTACTGCTGAACCTATCACCCTCTCTAAAGCAAGACTAATCCCTACATGTTTTTTTATACAGAACTGAAGGTGACTTCCACCGGGCTTTTTCAATAGCTTCTATATTAAATAAGTAATTCATTAACACTTGGGTGTCTTCATGCATGTGATCAAACAATTAAACTAGACATCAATCATTAAATTTTACAAAACATAGCCCTGGCCAATATGTGAGTGAGTGAGTGAATATGCTTCTCAACCAGGATCGATGTGGGAACGAGCTGCCCGCGAGATTGCTATTACCATTCAGCATCCTATCCACACTTCCTATATAGACAATTGTAATAGATTATTTGAGGCCAGCTTTATCCATTGTAGATCCTAATGGTTCCAAGAAAACAGGCTGCTGCATGGGACCCACCTAGTAACAATACAATGTGGTGGATGGGGTGCGTGGATGGCTCTGACTCTAAGATCATGTGGGCCTGCGCTGGCCACCAAACACGTTATAACCGTAGAGGTATTAGAATTGTGAACTTGCAATTACATAATCCAATGTAGATCTGATACAAACAGGGTCGACGAGTTCTAGGTCCAGCATAGGGTGAAAATATTCAAAGGAACACCCTCCCCTGGTTTGAATGTACTTTTATATGGTTGATCAGCTTTTGACCAGACTATGATGTCTTGTGAAAGTGTCGTGACGTTGAGTAGAGGGTGTTGATTCTGGTCTCGTCTTAAAAATCTTGTGAATTTGCCTAAGTTGGATCTGTTAATATACAGCTGATGGACCAATTTGAAAATTGATCTTCCTTATTTAATGGCTCTCATTGTCATTTATATGTCTTTTTTCAGTAGTGATAAGTGCGAACACCAGGAGTAACTTTTCCCGTTATACCCAGCATGTGAACAGTATTGTTGCCTGGATGGGTTTCGTTATCATGATCAACATTGTCAGCAATCCATTGCAAGAAAGAATCAATGTTGTCGTTCAGTTCCAGATCAACCCCTTGTGTGCCCACTGCTTTATTTTCAAGGTTCCTTGTACCCAACTTGTTAAGCAAATCGCCCAGTGATGGATGACCATACTTGTGCTGAATTGTAATACATAATCCAAGACATATGGGTGGCAAGACTTAGTATGGATATGTCGCGAGCATGATAGCCAGTCTAATAGAAGCAATATGGAGGTATGCATGTTCTGATTTAAGAATAGTAGAAATATAAGATCTCGATGATGAGGGACTAGTAATTCAACATAGCGTTAAGTGAAGACATAATCGTCTGCATTCCTAAATAATTATGAGGTTGGGCTTTCATTTCAGATCTTATTATTTTTCCAACTTCCTCAATCAGATCTTGTTCAGTGAATTATTATTTCTGTAACTTCACATTTGTCTAGTGGAATATCATTATTACAGTTTCTCAAAGTGTTACAACATTTGGTTTTGAGCCGACTCTTGTGAAATAAATAGTTAGTATAATATATCCTAATTTGGTATGATCTATCATATGTTTGGGCAAATCTTTCATGCTGATGGTTTCATCGTCAAAAATTTCTAAATTACTTGGTTGCAGTATTATTCTGATATGCATAATGCTTCTTTTTATCCTTGAGCTGAAAATAGCAAACTTGCTGTACTGGCAGTGGAATACAGAATAAAAATACTGTCAAAATAAAAATACAGAAACACCAATACGATGTCCCAAGTGACCTGATCTGACAAAATGAGTCGTAAGTCGCAGATTTAAATACTAGAGCGTGGTGTGTTTGAACTCCAACAGAATGACTCCGCAAACTCAGAGAAATGTGAAGTCTAACATTGCGTGATTTTGAGAAAATGACATTTGAAATTCAAAAACGTAATGTGTACACTTTTTAAAAATAGCACACACTTGGATTAAAATTAACTAAATAAAATAAATATTCTTTTCGATCAGATTTTTTAAATAATAAATGTAGGGCCTATAGCTCTATTTTTTGTAAAATTAAACAGTATAATGTACTATCCCAGATGTATAATATACTATTCCAGAGGTTGTGATCATCAGAATTTTTAAACAGCATGTATAAAATCCTACTTGTTAGCGACTGTTACCATGGTAACATGTAAACAGAAACAAATATCACTGATTTGTGTATAAATGAGATTATAATGCAAGAAAGTGTCAGCGAAAGCAAGTTTCATGCACGATAGCCAGTGGATAGAAAGTCTTTCTTTTTTTCAATTTTTTTTCTTAAAGCAGGTCTTCATTTAAAAGTGAGACTTTAATCTAATCACTAAATTAAGTCCAAAAATGGATTCCTTGACCCAAATTCTATTAGAAATGTGGTATCACATATAATTATAGGCCTAAAAGTGAATGATTTCATTTTTTATATGAAGTGTGAGGACGCTTGGCGGCCATCTTGAATTTCGGATAGATTCCATTGATGGATTATGTTAGCATTTTACTGAGTGATCAGACCTATTTATACTCTAAATCCGTTGAGAAACCTTTTATACCAATTTTTTCCAGCATCACATAGAACAGGATTTTTGGATGATCGTACTACTACACCACCAGAGCTCACGGCAATAATGTCATCACTGTAATAGGGACAAGCCAGAGACACTTAGGTTAGCTTTCAGAATAAAAAAAGCGGAATTTCAGGTCTTCATTATTTCTCCCACCATGTGATTATTCCATTAGCGTATTTAGCCATAATTTGTTTTGGCTAAATTACTTATTATCTCGAATTGGTATTAGATTAATAATATAAGAAGTATTTTTCCTGACTAAATTGTCAATGTATATTTTGATTATATATATTCAGAGTTACAGGCCGATTTATCAAGCTAAACATGGAACAAATGAAGTATTTTTTTAGGAGGGAAATATGGGGGTGGGTTGCTGAGAAATCAGAGAAGGGTTAGTTTCATTTAGATATAATGATCACCCGCCACCCAACAGTAGGCCTATGTTGTTGTTGTATTGCAAGTAGGCCTACCAGGGGAGATTATGATTTAGCTCAATACCCATTTTCAATCTCTGGTATATTTTTCAGATTTACATTGAAATAGCAGAATTATTAAAAAATCGATGTATGAAGAATGGTAAAAATATGTGTTAGGGCTCGAAATAAATTTAAAATTTGACTTGTACGGGACTCCAACTCACAACGTCAGGAGTTTCACGCAAGACCCTTAGCAACTACTCCATCAGAGCAGACGGGATCACAGTGATCACTGTTATGGGCACATGTATTAGACACTTAGGTTAGCTCTCACAATAAAAAAGGCAGGAGTTCACTCTTCATTATTTCTCCCACATGTTATTAGGCCTATTCCATTAGCGTATTTAGCCCATACGTCCGCGTGGGCTGGGCAGAGGGAGGCCTACGCGCGGGTAAATGTATGTTAAATCCATGTTCCGATTATGATGATGCCTAAGTATATGTTGAAACAATGTTGTGATTATGTTGATGTAAAGTTGATATAAGGGACAGACGTCGGTGGGCACAGGGGAGCGGGCCGTGATGCGGGGTTGAGGCGAGCCAGAGTGCTGGCTAACGCACGATGGTGCGCGCTCTGGTTTAGCATGTTTAGAACCAAGTGGTTTTATGTTTCTCTGCCATGTTGGGCAGGGTAAACTGACTATGTAATTGTATCTGTATATTAAATGTGGTCTACACAGACGAGGAGATATAAACACGACGGTATTCCTAGAAGAAAGGAGTTTGTCGGATGAACCTGGAGTCGAGATTGAACACCAGCCCTTCGCCGTCCGCCGTGTCGTGTTGGCGTCGGGATGGCGTCAAGGGTTGACGATTCTTTTCAATATGATGTAAACATGTCCATAGACTAGAACTGCAAAAGTTTTTAATTTTGTGTGCTGCGCACTTATCAGTTAGGCTAGATATAGAGACGAAATTCCTGATTTCTAATTTTTGACAACCATGTCAAAAATTAGAAATACGGGAATTTCGTCTCTTTATTTAGTCTAACTGGTGAATGCGCAGCAGAAAATTAAAAAACTTTTGCAGTTCTAGTCTATGGACATGTTTACATCATATAGTCATATTAAAAAGCCAAAATAAAATAACCGTTTTTTTTAATGATTTTAGCCTGGGCCAGTCCCTTTAAGATAATTATGTATTATGTAACAAAAAAAAATATCTATGAAAAAAACGCACCCTCTGGACTATGTGATATCGTCTGCTTTTTTTCTGACAATAAATGAAGATAATGTAATAAGCATAGTTATTTCTCTACATATATGGTAATAAGACAATCGACGTTATCATAAATCTATAATTCTACTCCCTGATAAATCACCATGAAAAATGATACCCACACCCGTTATCTCGTTGTCATTTAAATTAAAGTAGAGTAATCTACCTGTACCTACGGCGTAGCAACATTTTATAAACTGTTTTGACTTCTCCATTTCAAAATAGGATTTGATATAAATATATATATATTAAAGGTTATTTATTAGCTGGAAGGTCATATCTCTTACTCGAATACATATAACTGGACAGTTTAGCTTCAACGCGACGATTGCCTTTACCATGTTTAAATTGTCGGTTTATCGTGGGCAAAACACATTCGTGATTCACATAATTTTCTCATAAGAACAAAATACAATATATTTACATGGACTAACTGCATTGCCGTGCAAAGCTAGAAAGCAGTATATGTTTAGTCGTAAAGAAAAAGTAAGCAGATACTGCATTAGACTTTGCCGTTCAGTACAGGTGTCATGCGATACAATGTCATGAAAATCATTTAAAAAAACGCGAGGTGAAACAACACCACGAAATAAACTACGCAGTGCAGAACATGAGGCTTGATGGGATGTTTTGCGCTGTAATCTGAAATGACTCGATCAATCAATTTGATTCAATTGGATGCAGTCAAATTTAGCTTACGCACATGTACGTTTAAGCTACTTTTATGCCTAAAAGTAGTGCAGCCCACGTGTATTGTACAAACTTATCCAAAATTAGCAGATAATAACTAATCTGGTGAGTAACTGTTACTAGACTGTAAAATGAATTCGAGAGGGTAGTGGGAACTGCCCCCCCGCCCTGAAATTGTAATGCAAAATAAATCACAAGTATAGTGGACATCAGATTAGGACCTGAATTCCATCGTGCTAGTACAAAAGACAGTAGCTGCTTATTTGTCTAGTAAGCAGCTACTGTCGCTCGGCTTTGCACAGCAGCCTTATTAATCCACTGAGCATTCATTATGTTCATGTATCTCTGTCCAGTTCACTCGTGTATTAACCTGTTAACAAAGCTAGATTTGCCGCTTGGATCGTTTTGTACAAAGCTCAGGAGGCGAACATAGAAATATTTTGATCCTCTAACAAAAGAAACACAGTCTTATCTTTACAAGTTGAAGTTCTTGAACTAAGATATTTACTCGGCAAAGACGAGACGTTAAACCGATGCCGGTTCACTGTTGGGCCAGCGTCATAGACGCTGGCCCAACAGTAAACCAGCTTTGGCTCAACGTGTCTTGTATGATGGATATGCACTGTGTTGTGCAGTCTGTCGCACAAGGCCAAAAAACAGTAACTGCTTACTCTTCAAGTGAACAGTTACTGTTGTTTGCCTTTCCGTGGTAGAGTTGTTCCCTTTACATGATCAGGATCATTCTGGTTCAGTTAGGAAAGGTTAAACGTAGCGACTTTGTCCCATTGTTGGTTAAATGTTGGCCCAGCGTCGTAGATGTTGAACCAACATGATACCACCAATGAGGTAACGTATGTTTGCTGGAACCAAGCGTACAGCCGCGAAAAGGCAAAAGCTTACGTTCAAAAATTGTCGTTTAATGATCCTTGCCTTTAAACTGCAGCAATGTTTCACTTTGTTAAAATGTGTGTGTCATTTAGTCACCGCCTGGGTCAAGGCCTATGCTTGTGCAAAATATAAAGTTGTTCCATCGATGGAAAGATGGTCTACATAACAATGACATACATACTGTCATTGTAGTATAATAATATATTGCATAATGCTCACAACAGTTAAACGCCATGACAAACTATAATTCCTTTCGACCGATTTCATGGATTGATATTAAAACACTGCAGTGATCATTCTCTTTGACAGTAGCTGATTATAGCCGGTGGCGATCTAAAGCAGAGTAGGCTACCTCTTGGTCACTGAGACGCCCCCACAATGCTGAATCATTACGAGTGGATAGGGAAGAATCATTTAGTTTATTTAGGACTTGAATACCGCAACATACAACATGACAGGCAGGTAGCGTTAACCCTTACAGCACGGGGATAGACTTTATTCGTCAGAGTCTGACGTCGACTTCAAATTCTCACGACTAATTCTATCCCCGCACTGTAAAACTAAAAATATTTCTACCGGCCGTATACCCATAACATAGGTATTCAAATGAATCGGAAAGAGCTAAATAAGACATTCATGATGATTTCAAACTGAAAAAACCTTTGATCTCCATGGTTTTCATAAGATAAAATTCAGCGCTTTAAGGGTGAACACCTAATACCACAACATACAGCGTGACAGGCAGGTAGCGTTAACCACCACACCTAGGTCCCCGCCCATGTGTAGTCCAAGGCGCTTTCTTAGTTAGGAAGAAGTCACCTGACGTCACCATGGTATTAAGGGGTCGTATCAACGTCAGTTTACTTCACAAGGTGTCAGATACGCCCCTCTTAAGCCAGTATGTCACAATCCACTTCTCATCTATGGTGAATTCTTTTATTTTACTTTCGAGAGCCGCAACGTCTTATTTAAAGCAGCTCCTTGGGATGACAGCAATTTTTGTTTTTAGTTTTGTAATGAAGTGATTTTATTTTTCTCAGAGTTTTGGGATTTAAAAAATATTTTTTAACAACATTTTTATGAATCCGCTTACAACCCAAACAAACTTTTTGTATACCTAAGCACTTGCTAAAGGACTGTTGAATGTTCCTACAACATTGGGTCACATGTTGATGCCGTCGGCCGACCGTTGGGCAGACAATCAGTGCTGCAGGTGTATCCCCCCGTGTCCGGGCTAAAAGACACCAATTAGCGGCGATTGCTTTGATCTCACCGTCCAAGACGTGGGAATATGTGGTGTAAAGTGCTGTGTATTGCTGACTTGTTTTGTTTACATGGCAGTATGCGACCTGGAAATATAACTATTTCACTCTTTTTCGGGGCTCTAAAATTGTTTTTTGACTTTTTCATATGTTTAGTTAATATCAGTAGGCTATATAGCTTCATATAAATTAAATTTTCAAAATTGACAAAATTGAAAATGTCTCATCTCCCGGGATCCCTTTAATTTTAGTTTTTATTTCCTGCATTTGCAATGTTTCGCAAACAATTAATCAAAAAAATATTTGTACAAGATTGCATGTATGATTCATGATAAATAATTATAGAGAGAGATCTATGAATTCAAATGTAACTAATCTATCTCTGTCATATACAATTTCAAATCAGAAAAAGTAGAAGTTTTTACAATATCCATTTTATTTATGATTATAAAATCTAATTAAATCACATACATCATTGAGTCAGTAATGTCATAATACTGAGTCAAAATTTAGTATTCGACGCCGGTTAACACAGTTCAAAGGCAACTCATTTTGCTCGGACAAATCAACTCAATTTGAAAAATGTTGGAAAAACGTGATTTTTAACGTATTATAATCGTTCTCGGCATGATATTGCGCCTATTGTTTTTAAATCGATCTAGCTAACAAATATCGACCTTCTGCATTTCGTCACATGCTCTTATACTCTTGCAATAAATACAATTTGTCAAAAATGCTATAATAATCACGTGCAAGTATATCAAACAAAAGCTTTAATGGATTTGATCTTTTTTTTTAGATTAGATATATTCCAATTAAGTAATGATGGTCATTTATATGACAAGAATAACTAAAGAGTTCAATGTATTGATAACTCGAGGTTTGACAATATCATACAGCTTGCAAATAACTTTTATTGAAACATTTAGGGTCCAAATAATAAATCAAACTATGAGCATACATTTGATGAAATTGATTAAAAAAATGCTCGAATACGTACATGTATATGGTAACTCTATAGAATGTACACTGTGTATTGCTGTACTCCAATCGTGAATTGTATGTGTATGTACTCTAATCGTACATATATACATGTACTCAGTATTTTAGTAATATGACATAATAGTTGATACTTTATTATCCTCTTATTGACGACAGATGATACGTAACATAATCCAGTTGGTGAATAGTCGACTTAACCTTTTTCTTGCTAGGCTCACGTACATGGATAATAGGTTTATAATCCTTATTTTGCTAATCAAGATTATTTTTATTTTCTTTCCATTTACATGATAAAAATGTAATAAGCATTAGCCATCACCTGCTCACAGCGCTCACATATATTTGCATAAATCAGGTTTTACTTTAAAATCTTCATAAATGTTTTGGTTAACTCTTTCTGCTTCATTTGAATACCTATGTTATTGGCCTATATACAACCATTTAATAAAGATATTTTAATTATTTCAGTGCGGGGACCGTCTTTATAAGTCAGAATCTGTCCTCAATATCAAATAATTCCTGCCATTTTTTTCACAAATAAAAATAGTTTTCGTCATTTGAAGCTGAAAATTCCGTTGTCAATCCGAGCTTCAAATGAATGAAAACTATTAGTGGACAGTTCAGGATGACCAGAGCAAACACATTATGGGCTACACACTGAACAAACGGGATTTTCATCTTCAGGTGCATCGTCGTCTACTTTATGTGATTTACGTACCGGGTCTCTTTCTCACAATTTACACCAACAATATGATTACCAGGATTAAAACCCAAAGAAAGCTATTTAGTCTTACGACAAGTAGGCCTACAATGCCTGACAAGTTGTCATCATTTAACATGTTTAAGTACATAATACGTGTTGACAACACCTTTTCTTGCTCTTTGTTTTCTTTTTCGTATATTACAATGTAGCTGCGTATATAATAAACAAATAAACGGAATTTGTTTATGCAAATGCAAGGCTGAAAGATTTAACACAAATAATTATAGCAAATTCCATTATTACATCGCTAATGCTCATTCACGTGTGCACGATTCTGCCGCGCAAAACCAGAAGGCAGTATCTGCTACTTTACGAGTAAGCAGATACTGCCTTTTGTCTTTGCAGAGCAGTATTATAATTATGTAAATTTTCACTCACTTGAAGTTGTGTCTCGCTGACGCGATCCACAACTTCAAGTGAGTGAAAATTGGAATCTGATCTGATACACTAAATTCTAACAACGTTGCCAAAGCTCTTATAAATACGATCGACGTTGAGCTTCAGCTACAAAGTTGAGGAAAACAGGCGTAACGGCTTATGTGAAATGTAAGCAGTTACTGCTGCTTGTATTTGCATGAGAGCTCTAGCTCAAGCAGATTGTCTGTAGTTCTGCAAGTAAAGAGTTACTGCTGTCTGCCTTCGCCTGCAAAGTGTTAACCCTTTCACCGCCAATCACTACAATTATAATTGTTTTTATATAGTGATCAAATTGCTGTCATTGGGAACCAAATGTGAGTTTAAACATCAGGATTTGCAAAAGGTTTGGTCGCAAATTAAACAAATATCAGTAATTTTCACTCACTTGAAGTTGTGGATCGCGTTAGCGAGACACAACTTCGCGTGGATGAAAATGTAACTTGGTAACTTGGCGAGTTAAAAGATAGTAGATCCTAACGCTTTAAGTAAGAAGTTACTACCGTTTGGCTTTGCACGAGAGATCGTTCAGATCACTGTGGGGGGTCAGGTATAGGACAAGAAACGGTCATTGAGCACGCGCAAGATCAGGATCATATTATGAGCTGGGGTATGCCTAATCGTGCTAGCGACCCTGAGAACAACATACAGTCGTCGTGAGCGTGACTGGAAATACCGCGCGGTGCTCTGAGCTGACAGGCCTCCCGGGATCAAACAGGTACATATTTTGTTTGTATTTCTCCCATCTTCCCTACAGCAAAGCTAGGCTTCGCGAGGTCGCAGACCACCTCGAGAATCATAGCCTTTCTGTAGGGAAGATAGTTTATACATGCGTAAAGATAAAAACCTGTTTGTTATTCTTAAATGAGTGATCGTTTTTCATTACACGTGCTGAAAGGAAGTTTAATATCGACACAAAAAATCAGGTCAGTATGACCAATCATGCTGAAATCATTACCAAAGTATCATTTTCAAGTGGAAAAATTTACAGTTTGGTCCAGACAATTCACCAATGATTACCTGGCCAAATCCTTGACGCGTTACTTTTGTCTACTATTTTTTAATTATAAACTCTGCTGATACTAAAATAAGGTTGTATAATGTCTAGGTATATTTCGATTAGCCTGATTAAGGTTGTTTTCAATAGTGTTTTACATTTTCTACCATTTTACAAATTCACTTTTTCCCACAATATTGGTTCTCGGCGATTAAAAGCTAAACAAACATAAACTCGAAACTGACGTGCGCGCATTGTTTTGTTTTAAAATTATGATAGTTTGGTGTTTCATAATAAACAATGACTTTTAACTTTTACTTAAATATGTTTTTTATATTTAGCATGACAAACATCAGGTGTAATATTTTTTAATTGCCAACAAATTCCTTTACTTGAAGTTGTGTCTCGCCTACGCGATCCGGAACTAAGTGGGTGCCAATTATTCCGATTTGACAAAATGGCTGTCAACGATTTCGAAATCGTGTTAATTGATGTCACGTTTTAAAAATTGGTATTTAATGGTATCTAATAATAATAAAAAATATATATAATCAGGACTGGTGGTTAAAGGGTTAATGAAACTAGGTTCAAATGTATTTATTCGGTAAGACAATGTTACCGATTTTACTTATGTGATGACAGTAAGGTTTATTTCAGTGTGTTTGTTACGCCATCGCCATGGCGGCCACGTGTGGACGAAGACACAGCTACATAGGCTACACCGCAGCCAATATGTCACCATCGAGAAAGGTAAGCCATATAATATGATCTGGAGATCAAAATAGCGTAGTTTTTGCATGTCAAAATTCGAAAATAGCGTAGTTTTTGCATGTCGAAATTAGAAAATATTGGATAGCAAAGATGAGTGAAATATCTGAATATACCTGATAGCAAGAATGCGTATTTTTGCTGATAGTAATTTTTTTTGTCATGGTATAAGGTGTGTGTCGCGGCAGCGAGACACAACTTCAAGTGGACGAAAAAATAAATGTGTCCATATCTGAAATTAACCCTTGTGGTACTGATTATTGTTTCTTCTTATTTTTCATTCATTTAACCCTTTAACTGCCAATTTATTTTATTAGAATGTTTACCCACTTGATGTTGTGTTTCGCTGACGCGATCCACAACTTCAAGTGAGTGTGAATTGTCTAAATTTGATGAAATGTGGGTCAACGATTTCGAAATATTGTTGATTGATGCTATGTTTAATCTTTAACATGTTTATAATGTGGTATTTATGAATGATTTAATTTGATTGAGCATACACCACAAACTATTTTATCAATTGATTTGAGTGACAGTTTACTTGGTTTTGAGCCATATAGTACAATACCGCAATAAGTATTCATACATTAGCTATTAATTATAATGGCTTTTTACAGAATACAATTGGCGAAAAAATGTAAATCAAAACTATACATTGTTTCTAAAGCCTTTAGAAACAATGTATAGTTCTGATTTAATTTTTTTCGCAAATTGCATAATTTAGGTGATCAGCAGCAAAAAATTGAACGTATCTAAAAAAATAGGATCAAAACGTATAAAACCTTCCTATGTCTCGTTAGAAAACTGTGGTATTCGTATAGGTTTTTACCCACAAAACTCGAAACTATGACCAAATGTTGTTGTAATGTTGGTCCAACATTACAGCAACAGAAAGGCATAATCAAATGACAACAACATTTGATCATCGTGTTTTCTGGGTAGGTCTATTCGCTGATTTTATCAGGTTTTCTGCCGTGTTTCTTCACCAGGCTAGCCCTGAAGAGGTACACGGCATTGTACATCGTCTGAGCAGCACTCACACCGCCAGCAGCGACGGCAGCGCCGCCAAACAAGCAGAACGAGAACGACAACAGGTAATAACAACGAGAACTTTCCCAGCAAACACAAGACATTGAACCAATGTTTGTTTATTGCTTGTCCAGCGTCGTAGACGGTGTGCCAACATCAAACCAACCTTTATTTTAATGATTATGTCTTGTGTCTTACGAATGCTAAAAATGGCCTAGGTTTAATAGACACTTGAAATATTTGTCTCAATTTCATGGCATCCGACTTTTCCAGTTTGTTGCGCAAGTGTTGTTTTTACACAGCTTAATGTGTAAATAAAAAGGCGGTCAGTGTGGCCAGGCCTGCGGCGAAGTAAATGCGTTAGGCAGCCCGGTCCTGTCGACTAAGTATAGTGCGTGCTCTTTGAAAAAAAGGCATGAATAAATATTTGACATTAATTTGTAATGTTACCATGATTATAACATAAGACAATAGATGACAAGCAAAGTAACTGCTTACTTTTCAAGAGCAGTATAGACCTACATGAGGATGCATAGCAGCACATCGGTTGATGAAAATGAATTTATAATTAGGTTGACGGTTAGGCCTATTAACAAATAACTAGGCCTGTGTATTTCTGAACATTTGATGAAAATACGTTCCCATGTAAGACGCTGAGAGTGTTGTAATGTTGGCCCACCGTCTACGACGCTGGTCCAGCATTATATCAGCACTGGCTTAGGCTGCGTTTATGTATCATCTGAGATGTGATTTGATTTTCCACAGAAAATAGACCAGGGCAGACGTACAGTGGACGAGCAATCTCTTAGCCTCCTGGTGAATCGTCTGCACACTACTGATCTGAAAGGTCACCAGATGACGCCTCGAGTGAGTAACGTTACATCAACGTGTTTGCTTTCACGACCATGTCTGTTTTTGTCAGATTTTGTCATCAGAATACATCAGATGAAACGCTGTTCGCAGTAGACTGTATTCTTTATTTTCTAATATTAAAAAATAATTTATCAATATTAGGAAATAATTTATTTATATTGAGAAATCATTTATTAATATTAGGCAAAAATTTACTAGAACTAAGAAATCTTTTTTTAAATTAATATTTAAAAATGCGGCGAATATTAATTTTAATATTTTTTAATATATTGTAATTGGTTCGGCTGATTAACATAAAATTAAAACTGGAGTTAGGATGTAAAATCTACCATCATTTCATATAATTTTGTATGACATCAACTGACACCTTAAAATGACGTTTTATCATAATCTGAATATTTTGTGTCACATAGCAGCATTTCGTGCCTCGCATTTAACATTTCGAGTGGTCACACGATATACATCAAAACATCCTTTACTGTTATTATGATTATGTGTCATTTTTATAAATGAACTTAGATGACCTGAAATGGCTACTCAATAACCTGTAATTACAATAATGATTATTTAATGTCACGTATTAGCATTAGGTGCATCATACTAAATAATTTGAGTCGTCACGGGGCATACAATAATAGATGCTCGATATGGCTATTTCTTCATAATAATGTTGAAAAACCTTCATGACCTTAACATTACCTTGAACCCCATAAAAGAATAAAATGCTGATAATCTTATACTGAAAGAGTACACCTCACTGGACACTTTTAACGCTTTTGCCAGGAAGATCAATTCCAATATCCTGAATCTATGTTGTGCCAGCTTAGTAGACGGTGATGCAGCATTGAATTAATGTCTCGTATATACGATTATTACCAAAATAATAATTATATACAAACAATTACGTTTGGTGATCTAGAAAAAAAAGCACACCAGAGAAACTTGGGAACTTTTGTCAGCATGCTCCTAACTACATTTGGGATTATTGCCGAAAAATTAGTCTTTACCCAATTATTTTTGCGTTTGACTCATAATCTACCTAATGCTCCTAAAATATAATAAAAAGGCCTGATTTATAATTATTGACAACCATGTCAAAAATTAGAAATACGGGAATGTCGTCTCTATATCTAGTCTAACTGGTGAATGCGCAGCAGAAAAAATAAAAATACTTTTGCAGTTCTAGTCTATGGACATGTTTACATCCTATGGTCATATTAAGAAGCCAAAATAAAATCACCTATTTTTTGATGATTTTAGCGTGGGCCAGTCCCTTTAAATAAAAGAAATAGAAATAATATTAATTTTACCCACACAACTTACAATTTTGAGGGTTATAATAAATATAATAATATAGCATAATTAACATAATATTAATTTTAGAGCGTGACGTCAGAAAGAGCTGAAGTGAGTGGAAGTGAGTTGGATTCCATCGTTGACCGCTTGTACAGCTCGCACACAAAGAGTAGCGGCGGCACCCCGGCGCAACCACGACCTGCCACCAACTGTCGACCAGTGTCATCAGAGGACGACATACAGGTATAGGCTATAACAACTCTGCTCTGAAAAGCCAAAAGGCAGTATCTGCTTACTTTACAAGTAAGCAGATACTGCCTTTTGGTTTTGCACGGCATAACGAATTAAGTCAAGTATTTTTATTGTAGGTCCACTCGATATGTCTTAAATATTTTTGTTAACTTAGAATTTGCCAAGGTTGGTAAAGGCTCCCACCCACCGCAAAGACTGTCACCGATCGCTTAAGACGCGGCGGTAATCTTAAATAATCAGTGCGGTGTCGCATCCTTCCACTCCCACGATTTTGTCGATTTTCATCGCGTCGGAAGCTTTAGTCAAGACTGAACATGATGTCAGCGTCGTAGAACGTCGTTGCGGTGAGGCGTATCCTGCGACGCGACCGCAATGTATTACTGTTGCTTCCGGAACCCACTAGAGGGCCTACACGGTCACCACTAGGATAGCTGCAATAACTTACGACGCAAACTTACGATAAGAGTCGTTCTAGTGTGACATGCTGCTGTCGTAAAACCAGCTTTTCTGCGATTTTCTAAAACCCGCCACGACGGTCGCGTTTCGAGCAATCGTGGGGAGTCTTTGAGGTGTGTGAGAGCCATAAGTTACGAACTTTATAATATAAGAATACATGTGCATGTTTTACCTTATCGAGATTTTTTACTTGTATTGAAGACACGGTGATTACATGTGTAGTCCGAACAGTGTTTATCGTGTCAGCTACATGCAAGCATTTTTCTTTTTGACAGCAAATTAAAAAAAAATAACCTAACTTTAACTCGTGATCGACCTGAGTATTGTGCAATATATTACAGTATTTACTTTGCGTAGCTTAATATCAGTGTAATATCCAGAAGGGAAGGGTCGTGCAAGAAACCCCCATTTGTCGCCAATTGCTTTCAAACTGACCTTAAATAGGGGCTTATACAAAATAAACTCTGAGGGCATGCCAAGAAACCCCCTGTCTCCCATTTCGTCAGATTCTGAATCACATTCAGTCCCTGAATGCAATATATTACATCATACAATGTAATAACATATCGAAACTTCAATGTACACTCAGTACCCACAATGTATCGGTGTGACAGCCCAGCAAATATAAAATATTTACAAAGTATAATATTTGTACAACGTCGGCTCAACGTCTTCGACGTTGGTCCAGCATTGTACACATTTTATACAAATGTTTTATGCTTACTGGGAGTGTACCCATAATGGAGTATTTGAATGTTTTTTTACTCAGGCTATTTATGCTCGTCTCCACACAACACATACTAAGAGCAGCGCCGGGGAGACATCCTGCAAGGAAATACGAACCCCCAATCCGCCGGGATTTGGACTGAAGATGTATACCAACGTGGAGGGGATCGAGACGCGGTTCCTGGGCGGCACGGCAGACGACGGCAAGGTGAATGAGGTGATAGGTAGATTGACCACCGCCCAGACCACATCCAGTCAGGCTAGACGGGACCCCCTGCGCATACTGCTCTACCCTGAGTGTACTAGTCTACACAACAACGTGCAGCGCATCCGGGATTACCAGCAAACTGGGAGTGTGACGAAACAGACCGGGATGGAGAGGCGTGAGCGCTGGTATAACTAGAGATGCATCCGGAATTAAACGTGTTCTCACTGAAGAACCTCACCATATTTTACTGCAGTTCAACAAGGAATATAATATATAGGAAAATAGAATCTGATTCTATTTTCCTTGAGTACACATAGAGTGTTTCCCAAAGGTTATCTATGTAGGGCCTACACTACAGTCAAATGATGAGAACCCTTTTCTCGCTAAATTATCTTATTTAAATTTTGACATGAACTTAAAGTAAGTGAAAATTACACCTATGTGTCTAGTTTGAAATACACAAGTTGCAAATTATGTTGAAACTACATTTGATTCCCAAATGCCATGCTAAAAAAATGAATAGAAACGATTATAGACGAGCTTAGTGATTGAAGGTTTGAGCTATTCCTCAGCAAGGATTATGTAAAGTGTAGCACAATTGACTATGCACCGAAAAACGTCTTTGACCTTCCTAGCAAACGCCAAACATTTGTGTGACATTTATACAATGCGAGACCAACGTCGAAAACTTTGTATAAATGTAATACAAATGGTTGTGTTTGCCGGTTTTAGCAGACGCCGGATCATTACTATTACTCACCTGACACTGGAATCTTTGGATTATTATCAGCATCTTCACAACATATTAATTTTTGCTAAGCCATGATATATGTATACTGCTCCGCAAAGCCAAGAGCCCGTATCTGCTTACTTGAAAAGTAAGTATATACTGCCTTTCGGCTTTACACGGCAGAATGGGATGATCGTCTGCAACCATCAAGTTGCGTGCGCCACGCAAACCTTCTTTTCACGAGGGTGTAGCTTTGGCTGGACCAGATGAGAAAGGTCCGACCTCAAGTATCTGACGAAAATATATAATTTAAAACTTTAGATCAGTATGGTTTTGATTTGATGTATTTATGTTTGATTTGATATACGCTGCATCAGATAGATCATCTACCACATTACAGAGAAATAAAATATGTGACTTTGTATTTTCTATACTTTGAAGTATTTTGAACAATTTGACAAGGATGTTGATCCGTATTCATTCGCTGATCGCACGGACGCCACCCAACAAACACAAAAAAAACATTTGTATAACATTTCGTCGCCTCGGAGCTAAAGGATCCTATCTGCCACTCTGACGAGTGTCAGATAGGATCCTTTAGCTCCGAGGCGACGATTTGTTCAACGTCAATGTTTTGTGTTCACTGCGCGGGGCACTTGGGGCGGAGGCCTGGACAAATTGTAACCCCCAAAATTTCCCCGACGTCTGGCCATGATCGGCCGGTGATCAGCAGACATCGGGGTCCTTGTATGCATGCACAGGAACACAAATAAATGTGTGGATAAATTACATAGGCTGAAGACCGTCCGATTGGCGGACGGAATTGAAATGAATGGGTTTTCAGGTCACCATTGTGCACACATGGGCTAAACTGAGCCAGGAGAATCTCTTAAGGATGGTGAGATGAATGAGATGACACTGCCCTCCAGACACAGGATTCGAAATTCGAGCCCTAACGGTCTCAGTCAGTTAATACCAAACACTTGTATAGCACTTTTTTTACAATGTTGGACCAACGTCGAAGACGTTGGGCTAACTTTGTATAAATATCACACAAATGTTTTGTGTTTACTGAGCAGCCCGATAGCTCACGGTAATACATGCTTGCTTTAAACAAAAACTCCTGTCCGATATGGATCTCCAACGCACGACCTACAGCTTCAACCACAATGCTACGAATGCTAAATAGTGGTCAGGCATGTCCAATAAAATAAATAGGCGGGGAAATGAGAACAGAAATTAATTTTTGCATAATAAAGTTTCTTCAAAAACTTTAGCTGGTAAATAATATGCAATATAAAACGCTAGTTCGCATATACGTTTAAAAAAAAAATGTGAAAATGTAGAGAACTCATCACTTTATTAGGCACTGCATCTTATTTAACAATCAAAATAATTAGTCAACATGTTTTCGTAAAAATACATTATTTGGATTCTTTACAAATTGGTACATTACGATATCAACTGATATCTTTCAAGTCACGTCGACGGAAGTGCTATCTGGAGAGTTTTTCTAAAAAGTATCCTTATAGTTAAAATATACTTAGTTAACAATAATGCAATTTGAATACGGATGGTGAATTTAGTAATTCAAACTATATTCATTGTTAGCCGAATTTCATAGGCGCTGAAATCAGGCACTATGTTTTCGATTAACCCTTACAGCGCGGGGATCAACTTTAGACATCTTAATCATCTGTAGACGTCAGATTCTGACGTCTAAAGTCGATTCCCGCACCGAAAAAAACAAACTATAATGACCGTAGACCCATGACATAGGTATTCAAATAAAGCGAAAAGAACTGACTAAGACATTTTAACTGATAAGTTAAAATAAATAAATAAATTTAACTCTTAGTATGCATATACATAATTATTTCAATGTTTGAAGGGTTAATGATACCGTAGATTAATATGTATATCAGCACCATTGTCACACAATTAACTTTGTACATGCATACGAAATTGATTTTATATATTTATCAGTATTACCTTAGTATAAATTTGACGAATATTATTTTATATTATCAGTGATTATACATTTGCTCGACACCGAAATGTATTATCTGAACTCATTTGAATGGCAGTTAGAACCCTTTATCTCCAACGGATCGATAATGTTCAATGAATGATATCAGATAATAACAAACACTTTCTAAGTGTTAACCCTTCAGCCGCTAAGCATGACTAAAGTCGTTTTGAATCTTTTTAATTAACTAGTGGGTTAAATCACTTCACATGGAATAAAATAAAGGTTTATTTATCTAGATTTGCAGATGTTAGATCTCAAATTAAACAAGTAGGATGCCAAGTCATTTTCTATTCATCCAACGTTATCATGGTTATCCAGATACGTCGTAATGAATCATAATTATGGTTACAAATATCCATCAATATGTAAAGGTAATTTAGCCAACGTCTGGATTAGAATACTTGGAAAATTAACCGTTTAGTATTCAATCCATTCACAGTAAACATGAGATGGTAGCTCTAAGTTGGTTTAAGTTTGGACCATCATCGTAGACGGTGGACCAGGATTACGCCAATATCGGTCCTCGTCCAATATTTACTGGGTACTAAGCTATTAAAAAATTTAGCAGCAAACAAAATATGATGCTTTTCAGCACGCTGGCAATACTGAGACTGGCCGCTTTATTATTGACATGGCTCTCACTGTCCGGTGCGCTATCGTACTCAGACAAGGGTGTGGTACAGAGGGTACTGTTACAGAGACAGTACTTGACGGACGAGTACTCCCCGTATCTGACCAGGCGTGACTTCCGGTACTCTATGGTATCAGTACTGTGACATCCGGGCTGCCAGTACTCGGTACTCATGCCGTCAGCTGACATACATTCAGCGGCTCGCAGGGTCACCTCTCGATCCTCGTTATCAACTGAAAAAAAGTGAAATAAACATGAAAACGTTACCTTGGTATACTGTCGTGCAGAGTCAAAAGGCAGTATCTGCTCTATTTACAAGTAAGCAGATACTGCCTTTTGGCTTTCCAGAGAATTATTCCAGTGGCGGATCCAGGATCAGAAAAAGGGGGGGGCGCCCGGGGTTTTGGGGGCTTGACCCCAGGATTTTTTTGTAAATTTCAGCAAATTTAGTTTTTCAAGTATTTGCCGGAAATAGGGGTGGGGGGGGGGCGTTTTCTGACCCCCCCCCCCCTGGATCCGCCACTGTACCCTTACATTGCTGGAATTGATAAAATAATTTGTGTAAGATGATTAGTTCATCAAGTGATACAATCTGCGAGGTGTATATTTTCCATAAGTAATATTGTCTCATCATAACGCTTTTCCAGTTTTAAATGCATAATAATTATATAGATAGAACTAACTAACTTAGCAGGACCCAGGTTAAAGTGATGTATTTGTAGAGAGGCAAATACATCCGCCGTAATACTCAGCTATCGGTAATTAGGTGTGATATATATACGATTCTAATTACCAAGCTTTATAATGTCGAATTATATTTTAATTTTATGAATAGTGTTTAAAGAAGCTGTTTGTCATGTTTGTAGCGACTTGCTAACATCCAAATTTGCTGCTAGTCATGTTCTGCAGAGTGGTTGCAGTTTATTCTGCTTATAAAATGTAAAAAACAGTTTCTAGAATAAAATTAAATAAAATAAACTCGCAAACACATGTATTATGTTGATGTTAACCGTCTTTAAACCTGGCGTCTAAAGACGATACCCACACTAAAAGAATCCAAACTGTTTATAATCACTGTAGACCCATAACATACAATGTAGGTATACAAATGAAGCAGAAAGAGCCAACTGAGACATAGATTATTTATGGTTTATTAAAAAAAAATTCGGAGTTGTAAGTGTTAAATTATGTACAGCAATGATCAAATACTGAGTAGTTTACCTGAAACTCCAAGTGCTGAGGTTGTTTTGAAGCAGGCTTGATCTGGCTCACACGTCATCCGCCCGGGACTTTCACAGCGCGGACCTTCTTCATATGCCTCTCTAAGATCGTCATCAAGCTGCTCCATGGTCAAGCCGGGTGGTAGCTCCAAGTCCAGGCACTCGTCACATTGTATGATATTGATA
Organism: Flabesymbios commensalis; assembly: GCA_964017125.1. Classification (NCBI taxonomy): domain Eukaryota; kingdom Metazoa; phylum Annelida; class Polychaeta; order Terebellida; family Flabelligeridae; genus Flabesymbios; species Flabesymbios commensalis. The sequence goes on from OZ024913.1 coordinate 35,896,369, forward strand.
GCAGTGTCCTCGTCTGGTGTTGTCCTTGGTGTAAAAAAAATAATTATATAAGTATATGGAATCAATGATTAATAATTAAATTGACATACAGTTTTTAATGAAAAAAATGATGGATGAAAGTTTCTTGGGTATAGCAAAACCCAATTATACCAAATTGTACTTGTATGTTTAGTTTTTTTTAGGGAACGTATGAGTGTTCCATTTAGTATAAATATTATTATATTTATCTCTGATAAAAACATATATAATGATAAGTGACATATAATATACGATGCCTTTTGTGGATCCCAATGTTGAAGATACACCATTTAAAGGTGATCAATTACCCCTTATATGGTATGAATAATTATGTCCTTATATGGGGTGATTGGCTATCATGTAACCCTCTCAGAGGGTCACATGATAGCCAATCACCCCATATATGGGGGTGATTAGCTATCATGTGGCCCTCTGAGAGGGTCACATGATAGCCAATCACCCCATATAAGAAAACACTTTGATTTATTTGTCAAAAAATTATTCAATTTCACTTATTTGCAGCTCACATTGCTGACACAATTGCCATTGAAAGAGAACAGTATGCTAAACTCATGTTTTAATCTATCTTTATTTGAGAACCTACAGATTTAATAAATTCAAGTCATTAAAAACAGTTCGAAAACTATGCTCGAATTGAAACGATGACGTAGAATAATAACTACCTGGTTGTAGGTTCTGTTGCTGTTGTGGCGTCAGTATCGGATGTGGCTGAAATAAGATCAAATAAATAAGAGTTCAAAAATATATGTCGTTAATGTCAGTATGCGTTATTAGTAATAAGAAACGAGTATAGTCTATAGGAAATGACAAGCAGAAGTACTTACTTATGCTGTTAGCATTTGCTGGGCAGAATTAATAGTCTTTATTTTTTCATAGAGTTAACTCTTTACACTTTATATCACTTCATCAGAAGTTGTTTCTCGCTACCGCGAGCCACAACTTCAATTGGGTGAAAATTACACATATTTGTTAAATTTCAGACCAAATAATTGGAAATTTCAATGTTGAACACGTATTTTGCCAATAAGAATGATTTATTCTTCTAATAAAATGAATTGAACAAGATTTTAGTCGTGCTGAACGCCTAAAGGGTTATATGCGCTAAGCGGATGGTGGGTTGTAAAAGAACACAACGTTAGTATACAGCAATAAAAAATTAAAGTATCCCTGCGTACACGTGATTATCAAGTGGATTTAATCTGACAGACGTTAACTTTTTAAACCCTATGCATGACTATAGTCGTTTCTGTACTATTTTATTAGCTGACCAAATTACTACTATGAGAATGAAATTATTGTTTATTTAAACGTTATATTCAGATTTTCAAAAGCATGATCTCAGATAAAAAAATATGACTAATTTCGACCAACTTGAAGTTGTGGGTCGAGGAAGCGAGACACAAATTAAAGTAGGTGGAAATATAAATTAGATGATTATGTGTGTTTGAATGCTGTTTGAACATGAGTCTGTGGTTATGTATTTGTGTATTTTTGTTATATATACTTCACAGATACTTTATAATTTATGTAGTTTACAGAATATTAATATTCATGATATTATCGATTTTGCATAAACTTCAATGCAACAATACTCGACAGATATTCGAATTTATGACATCATTCTTATCTTCTCATCTACATAGGTGTTAGGTAGTAATGTAATATGAACTTTTTGTGACAACAAAGGGCCTTAGTATGTATGTTGGTAGAACATTTGGACATTTATGACTACATGTATTACCCCAATCGTAATGTAATAGTGAACAGCGAAATGATTGTGTCATGTTTTACACCATCATTAGTAAGCCAATAATCAACCTGATTATTACGAAAAAACTGCAAAAACTAAATTGTGACCCGCCACACTAAAAGGGCAGTAGGGTCAACATTTTCAAACTTTTCAAACGCAATTACCATGACATGATTTATCAAGTTATGTGACCTTAAAAAGGTTATTGACATCCCCAGAGGACGAGTGGGGAAGCTCGCCTCTTCCAACTCCGATCAAAATATACAACGTTCTAATATGCCAGATCGAGGAACGGGCGATAGCATACTGTTTTTCGGGACAGAATCGATGCAAGTCAGTAGCTGGGCAATAGTGTAGTCATTGCTAACAAAGGTTTTATGGGTTATTATGGTAGATATATGTCCCACCTAACACTTCCGAAAAGTCCTAAGCAAAACTCCTGTTCAATTTCGAGAAATTGACTAAAATTATTTTCCAATATAACGATCACCAGCGAAAATCAAATTTTCAAGTTTTTTCTCCATTATTTTTTTGCGAATGTTAGGTATCATTGTGAATTGATTGCAGCTATCTATTTGACTTTAAATACACAGAGTGATTGATTTTAAGTAAATTTAATGATTTGAAAAACAAATAAATTATAGTTTAAATGATTTTACTTTTAAAATGTATATGAGTATTATGTATTATATTAATGCATCATTGAAATCAAATACAAAAATCGAGCAAATACAAATAAACTTTTAAAAAGAAGATTGGTTGTTCTCCGACAAACATCATCTTTGGCTGTCTACAGGGATACAGGTCAATCTCCTATAATAGTTTTACAAAAAAATTATGTTTTTAAATATTGGTGTCATTATGGTCCAAATATATTGAGTTTTGTTTGGATCTCAATTTTTTGAAAACAATTATCCAATGTTTCAATTCCGTCGCAGACAGTAGCCCAGTACCGAACCAATATTGTGTATTTGGTATGGACAGTTGAAAAGTTTTAAATGCTACAATTAAAATAACAGTTGCAATTCTATTCAAACACAAGACTTTGAAGCGACGTTGTTTTAATGTTGGGCTAGTGTCGCGGATAATGATACAACATTAAGTCAACAGAGAGACAAGTCAATATGTGTACTAGGCACTCTGAATGCGATTCCATTTGACAAACAAATATATATATCTATTTGAAAGTACAAAAGCTCAGTGCATGGGGACTTCTGAAATTTAAGTCCGAAGTCTAAAATTACAGTTCAGAATGGCTGCAAAAAAACTCATACGCAAAATTCCAATTTTGGCTTGCACGACAGTAGGACTATAATTGGGTCCAATGGTGGTTCAATTGTGGACATGTCGCGTGATCCTCCATTCATTGTCAAGAGGGTGAACAGGGTGCCCCTATGTCCAGACCTACTCACCCTCTAGTCTCTAAATTTCATAATAAAAATGCATTTATCCAATGTTTCAATTCCGGGCCAGCGTCGCAGACAGTAGCCCAGTATCGAACCAATATTGTGTATTTGGTATGGACAGTTGAAAAGTTTTAAATGCTACAATTAAAATAACAGTTGCAATTCTATTCAAACACAAGACGTTGAAGCAATGTTGTTTTAATGTTGGGCTAGTGTCGCGGATAATGATACAACATTAGGTCAACAGAGAGACAAGTCAATATGTGTACTAGGCACTCTGAATGCTATTCCATTTGACAAACAAATATATATATCTATTTGAAAGTACAAAAGCTCAGTGCATGGGGACTTCTGAAATTTGAAGTCCGAAGTCTAAAATTACAGTTCAGAATGGCTACAAAAAAACTCATACGCAAAATTCCAATCAATCTATCATAATAAAAATAACCCAACAACATTCAAAATGGCTGCCACAAAAACTCATAAAACGTAGCCCAAATATTATTGTTAGTTGAAAAGTCACAATTCATGTCTAGTTTTGAAGTGTTGTACGACGGACATATAATACGCTGATACAGCTTGATCGGTCAGCAAAACAAAACTGGGTGTCACAAATGAAATCATTGTCCACTGAAATTGGACCTTTCGATTGCTGGAAAACACAAAAAATGCATTCAAAAATATGTGAAAAATAAGATAAAAGCTTAATTCACTGATTAATGGAAACATGACAATATCTGGCCTGTATCCCAAATTACGTACTTAAGCAACATTTAAATTGCCATTGCATATTGTACCATGATATCTATTATTATTATTTTAAAAAAAATAAAAATAGCCAAGTGTAGACTTTCATTACATTCACTACAGATTGATCTGGGATGGCATAATAAAACATCTGTAAATAACAGAATATTTACGGGATGAGACTATTCTGTGAAACGCAGTGACGTCACTCGGTTACACAAGGTTATATAAGAACCCTCCCCCATACTTCATTGTATTAGCCAGCTCGGTGAAAACAAAGGAGGTCAAAGTCATCGAGCTCACAGAATATTCATTATAATGCCGTTGATGACAAAGAACACATTTAAAACCATTGTGGTTATTTTAATGAAAATATATACATTTTATTCAACGAACCAAGTATTTGTATTTAATATTTTGCCACTGTCATCCATTTTAAATTTGTAAAGATTTTAACTTGCCAAGAAAACTGTATTGTTGAGATTTATTTGAAACATATTTGTTTATGTTTTAGTAAAATAGTGCGATTTCATGTACATATTTTCATTTGCACATTGTCATGATGATGACTTTATTTGCACATTATGTGACTCCATTTGCACATTTTATATTTTTTTTTTATAATTATATTTTTTATTTGGATTTTTCTAGAAGGTTTTTATACTTCTGCTTGTGTTTTTCTGCTGTATACACATGGCATACAAGTTCAATTGTGACTCTTTACTGTCAATAAAATATTCAGTTTAGGTGCTGTTACCTGTTTTTTTGGACACCAGCAATCGTTTGTAGTAAATCAATTTGACGATAGTAGATTAACCTCTTGAGTGCCACTATGACGACTTAAATCGTCAAACTTTTGTCGCTCCCCTGTGCCGCAATGACGACTTAAGTCGTCATTTGTCAAGTATTTACCAATAGCCACCCTGGCACGAGTAGGCCCCCTAATTCATTTATGTCTGCCTCAGAGTAAAGGGTGGGGGAATTCGCGGGGATTCCGTGTTTAGTGTCACATGATCACTGCATTGGTCACATGATCACACAGCGATCACGTGATACACTTTTACCCTCCTTGATATGCTTATTTGCATAAATTCATGGCTTCCGTCGGCCATCTTGAATTTTTAACTTTTGACAGAAAATTCCTAGAATCTTATGTAATACCTCATTTTTGACTAATTTGAGTACACTGGTTCCATTGGCATAATTATTTTTCCGCTTCAATGTCATCTAGAGGTCAAAACCAGGATGGTTGTCATGGCGACCATCTTGAATTTTTACCTTTTGACAGAATAGCCCTAGAATTATGTAATATCTCATTTTTGACTAATTTGAATACACTGAATTCAGTGAAATGGTTATTTTTACGTTTCAATGTCATCTAAAGGGTCAAAGCAATATGGCCACCAATAACCACAGAATACATGGAAACTGTAAAAGGTGTTTCTATTCAATAATTTATCTGCTTTGCCCTTGAAATAACCTTTATATAACCTTGTCCTGACCCTGGAGTAAAACCTCAGTAAAGGGCAGCCCCAAACCATGACACCTTTATTACCCAGGTGTGAGTGCTTCAGGTGTTTTGTGACTTGAAGCCCGTGTCCTACAAGACTCCATTTTGCACTGATGTTAGCGCTGGTACAGGGTGTGTATTATAAGAGGGGACGGGTGCTTATATAAGGGAGGGGTAATACCCCTCCAAACCACGTATAATCACTGTACCCCCTGGGATGCGTGTTGGAAGGCTTTCCAGCCACAATATGTCAAGTTCTGCAGCCTTGTGGAACACTCTTTTGCAACAAAAACATATGGAAACTGTAAAAATATGTTTTTATTCAATATTATAGCTGGTTTGACCTTGGAATGACCTTGATATGACCTTGACCTGACCCTGAAGTAGAGCCCCAGCAAAGGGCAACCCCAACCCATGTCACATTTAGTACCCTGCAGGTGTGGGTGCTTCAGGTGTTTTGTGACTTCAAGCCCATGTTCCACAAGACTTTAATTGACCATTTTTTGTATTGATTTTAGTTTTGGTAGAGGGTGTGATATAAGAGGGGACGGGGATATAAGAGTGGGGTATTACCCCTCCAAGCCACATAATATTCACTGGTACCCCCGGGATGAGTGTTGGAAGGCTTCCCATCCACAATATGTCAGCTGCAGCCTTGTGGAACACTCCTTTGCAACAAAAAACTGTAAAAAATATTATTTTCTCAATATTTTAGCTTGTTTAACCTTTAAATGACCTTGACATGACCTTGCCATGACCATATGGAAGATTGTTCCCTTAAAACTCCATGTGTTGGCCTAATGTGGCGTGGTACAGGGGAGCACAATAGCCCTGGCACTCAAGAGGTTAATATAGTGTTATAACAAATAATCTTGTTTTAATGAACAGTTTGTGTGATAAGATGAACCAAAAGTCCCAATATTTTTTTTTTAACGATATGATAAAGTTAGGTATCGAAACTATGTTTATTGGTGTTTTTTATTAACGTTTTGGACTGACACAATAATATTGTGGTAAAACGGGACACTATCATGTGAGAATAGGACACTTTAGTATCAGGATGTTATTTTGTTGAGATGTCATTATTAGATGTAACATTGGATTGTCAGATTATGGCATTATGATGTCTGAATAGAGCATTGCAAGTCAAAAATTACAATGTGATGGCAAAATATGACACTATACACGGGATTTAAATTTACACTATAATAATATGTATATTATTATAATATAGACATACAATAACACTTTTTATGGCAGCATAATTATGTCATTAGAATGTCAGAAGATGTCATTATAATATATAATAATTCACACCATAGCGCCAGGATACAAAACGTTAGGGTGCGACACAATCAATTTTAAATCACTTAAATATATTATTTTTTGCGCAAATGCAAATCCGAAATATTTTCAATAAAATTCATTCAAGAGAGCATGTTTGTATAAAAAAACAAGGTAATTTTATATATTAAACTAGATTACGTCGACAAATCGTCGCCTCAGAGCTAAAGAATCCTATCTGCCACTCTGACGAGTGTCAGATAGGATCCTTTAGCTCCGAGGCGACGAAATGTGGGTATCTGCTGTTAAAAATAGTTTTATTTTTTAAATCACGAGCAAAACAAGTACATGTAGGTAAAGAAATCGTTCATTGCTCTGAGACCTATATGCCATGGATACAGTAATATTCGTTATAACAGCGTCCCTTTGGATATGAAAGGGTGTATCTGCTACTTTAAAAAGTGGCAGATACACCCTTTTATATCCGAATATAAATAACTAACATGTTTCACAGCCATCTCCCTCATATCCAGGCAGACAAACACACGTGGCACTGTCATCACACTGTCCTCCGTTTTCACATGGTGGGTCACAGGAGATCACTGTCCAAAACAAAATGGGGACATTTTACTTCAGATTACCCGTTGCCTTACTACAGGCCCCCTATTATCAAGTACTATTTTTCATTCACTTAAAGCTGAAATGATTAAGGTAATTTACAGCGGAAAATTATGAGTATTATTTTTATTTATGTGAAAAAAAGTATCTGACGAAAAGCAGTAATTGTAAAACTGAGTTTCAATGACATGAAATGACATGTAATGACTGTAAAAAATATTATTTTCTCAATATTTTAGCTTGTTTAACCTTTAAATGACCTTGACATGACCTTGCCATGACCATATGGAAGATTGTTCCCTTAAAACTCCATGTGTTGGCCTAATGTGGCGTGGTACAGGGGAGCACAATAGCCCTGGCACTCAAGAGGTTAATATAGTGTTATAACAAATAATCTTGTTTTAATGAACAGTTTGTGTGATAAGATGAACCAAAAGTCCCAATATTTTTTTTTAACGATATGATAAAGTTAGGTATCGAAACTATGTTTATTGGTGTTTTTTTATTAACGTTTTGGACAGACACAATAATATTGTGGTAAAACGGGACACTTTAGTATCAGGATGTTATTTTGTTGTGATGTCATTATTAGATGTAACATTGGATTGTCAGATTATGGCATTATGATGTCTGAATAGAGCATTGCAAGTCAAAAATTACAATGTGATGGCAAAATATGACACTATACACGGGATTTACATTTACACTATAATAATATGTATATTATTATAATATAGACATACAATAACACTTTTTATGGCAGCATAATTATGTCATTAGAATGTCAGAAGATGTCATTATAATATATAATAATTCACACCATAGCGCCAGGATACAAAACGTTAGGGTGCGACACAATCAATTTAAAATCACTTAAATATATTTATTGCGCAAATGCAAATCCGAAATATTTTCAATAAAATTCATTCAAGAGAGCATGTTTGTATAAAAAAAACAAGGTAATTTTATATATTAAACTAGATTACGTCGACAAATCGTCGCCTCGGAGCTAAAGGATCCTATCTGCCACTCTGACGAGTGTCAGATAGGATCCTTTAGCTCCGAGGCGACGAAATGTGGGTATCTGCTGTTAAAAATAATTTTATTTTTTAAATCACGAGCAAAACAAGTACATGTAGGTAAATAAATCGTTCATTGCTCTGAGACCTATATGCCATGGGTACAGTAATATTCGTTATAACAGCGTCCCTTTGGATATGAAAGGGTATATCTGCTACTTTAAAAAGTGGCAGATACACCCTTTTATATCCGAATATAAATAACTAACATGTTTCACAGCCATCTCCCTCATATCCAGGCAGACAAACACACGTAGCACTGTCATCACACTGTCCTCCGTTTTCACATGGTGGGTCACAGGAGATCACTGTCCAAAACAAAATGGGGACATTTTACTTCAGATTACCTGTTGCCTTACTACAGGCCCCCTATTATCAAGTACTATTTTTCATTCACTTAAAGCTGAAATGATTAAGGTAATTTACAGCGGAAAATTATGAGTATTATTTTTATTTATGTGAAAAAAAGTACCTGACGAAAAGCAGTAATTGTAAAACTGAGTTTCAATGACATGTAATGACATGCAAAGATAGACAATAGCTAACACGTAAGAGCACATATGTGAACGCTCTTGAATCCACTACATTATTTTCTTTGTCCGACCACTACATTCTAAGTCGGGAAAGGAGAGTTATTGTTGATCAAGTACGGACCAATTGTTATGGTGGGCCTATGGTAGCATCATCAGCCAGGTGTGACCGAGCTGTTGATTATGAGGGATCTTAATTATGGTCAGATGTGTTTTAAGTGTTTTAAGTTAAAACCCTCGGAGCTCTACATTCTTAGCTTTGGAAAAAGCCACGGTCTTCGGCCTCGGCCTTTTCCACAGCTAAGAATGTAGAGCTCCTCGGCTTTATCCTATACTTGAGAACCTCGATCCACTGCTGTAAGTGATATAATATTATGTAGGTTACCTACCATTTTCACAGTATGTGCCAGCGAACCCTGATGAACATGTACATGTGCCGTCGTCCATGCACTGGCCTCCATTTTCACATGGCTTCTCACATGCTGATGCTGAACACACAGAAAACAGTAAGTTGTTATATCACCAGGACCAAGTATAGTACTCTACTCTAACCAGTCACAGACGTCAGATAGTCACGTGACCTAATAATGAAATAACTGAATGGGCATGGTTTGGATTAGAGGGCGACATATTCAAATATAAGTACTAATAACACGGTTGAATAAAGGGCATAGTCGTTGTTGGCCCCGAAGGGGTGAAAGTATAAATTAAACATAACAATCAACATATCCGAGTGTGAAGTGTATAAAAACAATGTTTGAATGTCTACTCCAGATAATGTTTTAAGTGAACTACTTACATGTCTCACAGACGAGTCCTGTAAAGCCAGGAGGACAAAGACACAAACCAGTACTCATGCAAACTCCACCGTTTTGACATGTAGATGGACAGGTGGCTACACACACATATAATTATACCTCAATCCTTAACCCATTAAAGCTTAACTTTTTCAAATAGAGACTCTGAGTCGAAAATATAACACAATGCTATTAGGCCATTATTACTATTTCTTCTTTTTTGTTAGTTTTGAGAATTGTTTTGTGGGACTGGAAAAATTTGCTGCCAGCGGGCTTTATAGGGGTCAATGAGATTGGCAAAATTTGTTGCCAGTGGGCTTTAGAGGGGTCAATGCGATTTAATGTGACCAACTCTGCTAATCACTCTCGCGAGGCGTATCATACTTAACCAGGGGTCTGGCCGGACGAATGGTTGCCAACTGGTGGCTTCGTCACTCTCAGACCAGGTAATTTCTGATCATCCAGCGTGGTGATGTTTTTTCAAACACTGCTAAATGCAATGATAGTGTATTTACAGTGTCATCACAAACCTAATCATGCATAATATATATTTTACTTTACCTTTATTCAATTTGTCAGTATAATAATAATATTATTATCCGTGAAAAACACTTTTAATTTCCGAAACACACCTGTTTCACGAAGATGTCATGGATGTTGTGGCTAGCGTCTCCCATTCGTGACCCGTTGAATTCTGGGTAGACCAGATCAACTAATTTTAATGAGGCCCCGGTTTGTGCCCTTTGGGAACAACAGGGAAAGTGGACGGCATCACTGGCTGTATGCTAAATCTGCGCTGAAAAACAGCTCCGATACCAGCGTGTCACATATAGCATGATGATCTGTATCCAGTATGAAAACATGAACACGTGTGTGATGGTCTTGCACAAGTAATTACAATCACATTCCGGAATCCCATAGACTTGCATGTATTATCGCCCACACGCTCAGAGGCCACAGGCCTATCAGGGATCCCTCAGATCCACTGGCAATTTTATAGATGGAAAGTTAAAGTGTTGTGAATTCAAAATGTGTTTTGTAATAATCCAATATAGCCACAATTTGACCTTATTTGCAACATATTTCATCATTTGTTGGCATGCGGTGAGATCTGCTTAGATTTAGCCCAAATTAGACTATAGTTCGGGATGATCATACAGAATGTAAATAAAAACGTGTCCGAAAGGTGATTTTCTGTGTTTAATAACATTTTGCAACGTAGATAGGTGCCAGGTATCTGGAAATGTATTTCCTAGTTGTAACCTCAGGGAATACCAATCAGATACTTCATAGAAAAAGTCTGTCATATGGTGCATGTTGCTACAAGTAACACTCACACATGTGGCCATCAAAGTAATGTCAACACCATAACACAGCATGTTCATGTGGCTAGCTGTGTTTGTTGCAATTGGTATGTTGTGATGATCATTGCATACGACTGACCTTTTGCTGGTCTAGCATGGGATACACGAGGTTGGTGAAAGTTTCATATTTTGTCCTTCAAAAATACCACTCTAAGGAAGATTTTTAAAATGTATGTTTATTGTAAGTCAGCACCGTAACGGCCCACATATAGCCACAGTTGAAAGTAAAAATCAAAAGTCAATGTCGTTAGTTTGACTTGAATAACCCAAATATATGAGATAGTTTGGGTGATAAAAGGTTGATATTTTTCAGGGGAAATCTTCAATAAACATACAATTTGTCATCACCGTAACAGTCATCAACATATTTCTGTTATGGAGCTGACAAATTTTGTTATGGTGTTGACAGATTGTGTTTGAATGCTCTACTATACATCCACATTACATTTTATATGCTCAAACAGCTGAACTGCAAATTTAACAGTTGACCTTTAATCCCATTCCAGTGTGCCGGTATAACACCTTTGCGCATCAGACGTTTGACCCGAGCGGAGCGACGAAATTTTTGCCTTTCTTTGGCAGTTTCCAGCAGATTTGGAAAGATCTGGTGGCTGTCAACAACCTATCTTTTTCTTAAACATAACTGAACAAATTATTTTTGTCCCACACACTATAGAGCAAACTATTTTTTTACGAAAAAACCCTACCCCCTCTGGTATTAAATAGTCGACCCCTTAGATGGTTTAGCATTTTTTCTAGTCACAATAGGCTTATGCTAATACGGCTACAAGCGTCAACCACATTGCAAAACATGAGACAATGACTTGGTAAAATGTTTATTCATATTCTTCAAACTTTAAGCCAACGTTTTTCAAGTTGGCCAAAAATCGGCGACAAGGGATGGCCAAATTGTGGACCTTCAGCTTGCATGGGGGGGGGGGGGTCGTACGACTCCTCCGGGGGGGGGAGGGATCGTACGACTCCTCCGACCCCCCCCCCCCCCCCCTGGCTACGGGCCTGGGCTATAATATTATGCTTTGTTGTTAGCTAGGCTACTAATGATTACACAAAAGGTTTAACATGAGAACAAACAATGAAACAAAGTATTTTGATCCTCCTTACCATAAATCCAAGATGACCCCTGCTTTACTTTGTTTGATAGCATATGTGACCAGATATGGCAAAATGAGTCTTAAAGCGCACTTTGACAAATGAAGTTGGGGGTCATTCACAGCTAAAATAACCTTTATTTGAAGTATTTTCAATATTTACATACGTTTCTCATATGTAAATTCATTTTGTTAATATTAATGTTTAGTCTAACCACCAAGCAACGGACACATATCGGCTGAACAATCGTGACTACTGATTACACTAAAATATACGTGGGTGCAAGCAGTTGTGTGGAAGGCTTGCTAACCTTATCTTAGGCCACTATGTTTAATTTTCTCTGTTTTAGATCAGAGGCGGAGAAAAACATTTAAGAGAAAAAACATTGAGCCTATTTTTGGAAAAGTTAATGAGGGCAGCCAAATTAAAAAAAACAATGGACAAATTGCTAGAAAAGTTTATGAGAGCGACAAAATATAAATAATGGACCTAAAAAAAAAATAATAATGAGGGCGACGTGTAAAACAAGCATTAAAAAACATAGCTCGAAAAATACTTTTTATCTCCTAAAATAAACTTGTTTTTTTTGGAATGTTTTTTTATCTCCCGAAAATAACTGGGCTTTTTTGGAAATCTGCAACATTCCAATGCGCAAATGCGCTGCCTAAATCTATTGCGCGCGCTCATCTAAAACAGAGAAAAAACATAGTGGCCTTCCCAGGTAGGCCTGTAGTTACAAGGCCAACTATGACTCGGCAAGTGACGGCGTCGCTGAATCAACAAGCTTGTAAACAGCAACGACATCAGCCTATGACGTATCCCATCATTTCATAGTACAGCAGCGACTCTAACAGCCTTCACATCGACCGGAAAGACATCAACATACCCGCCCGCCTGTACCATCACACCATCAAACTAATATGACTGAAACTAAGCCGTACCAACAAAAAACATTCCTCAGCCCAATTTTCAAGTAATTTAAGATCTTTATGTAGCTGCAAAAAGTCATTTAAAATTTCAATTTCATTGTACACAAGGCAGTCATCAGCAAACAGGCGACATTGTGATTTAACGAGATCAGGCAGGTCATTGATGAAGACCAAAAACAGTATTGGACCCAAGACCGATCCCCGAGGCACCCCTGAGTCTACAGAAATTGTATCCGAACTATATCCATCAATCACGACCTTTTGGTTTCTATTGTTAAGGAAAGATGAAATCCATTTATGGATGTTTCCTCTTATACCATAATGATCTAGTTTGGACATCAGTCTGCGATGAGAAACCATGTCAAATGCCTTCGAGAAATCCAGGATGGCTATATCCACACGGTTCCCCACATCGGCTGATGCTAACAGATCATTTACGATAGTAATCAACTGGGTTTCGCAAGAGTGACCCTTTCGAAAACCATGCTGCTTGTCTGAAATTATGTTTTCGCCATCAAAATGCCTTAACATGTGTCTTACCAATATATTCTCCATGAGCTTACAACAAACACATGTCAAAGAGACCGATCGATAGTTTGAAGCCAGGCCCCTATCACCCTTTTTAAAAATTGGGCTAACGTTGGCAGAGAGCCAATCACCCGGTAAATTTCCAGTTTGTAATGATTGAGTAAAGAGAGCTGCAAGAACAGAAGCAGACTCTTTCGCTGTTTGTTTTAAAAATATATTGGGGATCCCTTAGTTGTAATTTTCAGGTCACCAATAGTAGGGGCAGTGGTATCACCCGATTTTGGTACAGGAATTTTGTGGTCTTCTTTGACAAATACAGATTGAAATTGTTTGCTTAGAAGGGTTGCCTTTTGGGTAGGGTCACTATGTAGTTTACCTTCCACCTTAATAGGGGCCACCACATTATTGTCATTCCTCAAGGACTTAATGTACGACCAAAAAGGTTTTGTATTATTGTTTTCTAAAGCATCAGATAATTTACTATTTACGTGGTGTCGATGTGATCTCTTCAAGTGGTGATTTGTTGATTTTTTGACATTCCGGTATTTCTGCCAATCATTTGTGTTACCGGTGAGTTTTGCTCTGTTATATATTTTTTGGTTAGACTTAGCCTTTTTATCAAACCAAGGTAAATTGTGCCGGGTAGATAGCTGTTTAGATGGTACATATTTTGATAACATTGCCTAAACATGATTTTTAAATAAAGTCCAATTTGTATTGACTGATCTTAGAGTATGTTTTTTTCAGATAATCAAATCTAAATTTTGCTGTGTCCTTTTGGATCTGATCCCAGTTTACCTTAGAAAAAATATTAATCTTTCTAGGTTTAGGTCTTGAATAGGTGGGACGGATGTCAGTGTCAATCACTGTCATGCCTTCATGATCTGACATGCCTGGGACCACTGTTACACTCTTTACTAGAGAAAGGTTGATGGTAAGATATATATCTAGGGCTCTACCCCGACGTGTAGCTTGCTGCTGGACATGTGTTAGTGAACAATTATTCGCAATATCTAGAAGTTTTTGATTGGGAGCACAGTCGTAAGCATCTGGTTTTACTGTGCTAGAGTCCCGATCAACATCACCACAGTTAAAATCCCCAGAAATTACTAAATTCTGTCCTGGTTGAGTGATTTTTTCAAAAGAATTTTCGAGGCTGCACAATGTGTTCACACCACTACTAGGTGATCGGTAAAAACTACATATATGGAGTGGCTTCCCACCTGGAAGCTCAACTCAAAATGTTGTTCGTAATTTTAGTCTGCCCTGAGTCTGCGTCAATGTCGACTTTGATGACAACATAGCGATCTCTATTCCCATCAGGACCCCCCCTCCGTGTGACGTTCTGTCCTTGCGGTATGTGTTTGTAACGTATTGTGGGGGTGGGATTTCAGATGTGAAAATGTTGTTCGTAATTTTAGTCTCACATCCAATAATCACATCAGGCTGAAGATAATCGCAGGCTGATTGCACTGCCGCTTTTTTGTCCCTGAGTTCGTTTATGTTTACTACCAGGGTTCTCCAGTTTTTCTATTTAGGATGCGCCGAGGAAAAATATTTACTTTGCGTCGCAGTACCGGTACCACTATTGTTTGATAATACGAAACTGTCCAAGTAAACTCGAGTAATTCAGAGAACAAAAAGTTCCTCAAAATTATAGTTTTAAAATTTATTCAATTATTCACCAGTTTTTACTAAAGTACATTAATAAGAGAAAAGGGAACAAATCGACAGGTCATGATGATATAAGTGCAAGATTTATACAATTAATAGCTTCTGATATTACTGATTCAATGGTAAAGATTTTGCAATTCTAGTATTAAAACCGGGTGTTTCCCATACGTTTGAAAAGTGGCAAGAGTTACCCCAATCACTAAAAACAGATTCAAAGGAAGACATATGCAATGATCGACCCATATCGATTTAACCAATAGCTTCTAAAATATAAGAAAAACACGTCTTGATTCCTTTCTATGAATATATGACCTCATACAATTTACTTTATCAAAAAATAATCTGTTTTTAAGGTCAATCACTCATGTGAGACTGCACTTACCCTTATGGTATATACCTGGCTCTCAGCACTAAATAAAGACAATGCAATAGGGGTGTTGCTTATAGACTTATGCATAGCATTTGATCTGGTAGATCACGATATTCTAATTAAAAAAAAAAAAATTTACAAGTGTAACTTTTCCTCGCTACAATGGTTTAAATCTTACCTTAGTAATAGAGAACAGTTTGTAGAAATAAATGGTAGAAAGTCAAACCCATTAAAAAGTTAATCTGGAGTATATCAAGCTTCTCAAATCTAGTTCCTTTGTGTCCTGTTATATATTGTATGTTCAGCTGGTGACCCGGAATGAAATAATGACTACGATACTGAACACTCCTTCTGATGTGCAAAATAATGTCCCACACATAATACCTCTCTTATAGAAGTACTATATCCCATGTATACGCTCAGCCCTACCAACATTCTCAAAGAGATAAAATGTAAATAGACCGATGTAAATTAATTAAGCATCAGGAGCCACATTTTATAATTAGTAGGCCTCCATACATGTAGTGAAATAACACCTTAGCTCATAAGTAGGAAGATCGTCTCCGAATACAACCAGAAGAACATACTATTTCATTATCACATTGATAGAACATTTATTTTCTACTTTCCTTGTGAACAATTTCCCTGAACACATCAACTTATTTTACACATATGTCTTGTTATTGATATAATAACAAATACACGTTATTTATACCTTATCTAATGTTTTTTGAATAAAACATCATATTAAATAATAAAAAGTAATTTTATATCAATAACTATATCTGTAATGCTACTATTTATCTTAGAGGTTACTGTTAATAGCCACTTTTTGTGTGTAATGTTGCAGCTCTCAAATTTTATAATGGTATGCGCGTAGTTTTGTGTGGTGAGACCATAAAAGCTTTTGGCGGCCATCTTGGATTTATGTAAATTAATGTAAAAGGATAGTGTCGGTTTCAGTTATTATCTCAGTGGTGACAAAAAAGTTCTAGTCTCTTGTTGTGCACAGACCAGTAGCTATGACTTTCCTGAAAGAAAGAAGATCAGATAGTGTATGAATTTCCTCTGGTAGATTTTACTAGGTGCCAAAAAAAGAAAATGAATTTGTTCCGTGTCTAACTCTATTGTAAAAAGGTATTTCTAGGGCTTTCACATAATTTCTATGAATTCAAGTAAATTTAGGAGTTGTGATTAGACCCTGAAGGTATGGTGGCGAAAGGTAATTTATCATTTTGAAGGTCTGAATAGTTAGTTGTTGTTGTCGTCCCTCTTCCAGGGAATGCAAGCTGGTCTGACACAACAACAAAGATCTGTAGGCGTATGTATAGCCATTTGTGATATACCGCAGAGCCAGTTCCTAATTTTTTTTTGAGTGTTTAATACCGAGCAATGGTGCCATATTGCTGGGCAGTACTGTAAATTGATTGAGATAAAAGCTCTGAAATGGCCATCTTCACATCTGGACTGATGTGATGGCATAGTCGCTTCAGATCATTCACTTGTCTTCCTGTTTTGTTACACAATTCATTGGTGTGGTGAATAAAACTAGCCGATTGTCCAGTTTCACTCTTTCTGGCTTTAATGCAGTTTATGGCAAACAACCAGATACATTTTTCTGCTTCCCTTTCCAGCTATAAGTTAACAATTTGGAAATTTTTATTTGCATAAGAAAGAGTGTTATCATCTGCATAATTTGTAAGCAGGACAGTTTTGACAAAATAAAAAAGATCAATTATAAAAACATTGAAAAATATCTAGGACCGAGAACAGATCCTTGTGGAACTCCTTTGTTGGTGGTTTGCCACGAACTGTACTTTTCGCCAACACGGACACGCTGTTGTTTGTTGGAAAGATATGATCAAATAATTTTAGACTATTTGGGCTTAACACCATAGGCTTACAGCTTTGCCACCAGCAGATCGTGAGGCATATAGTCTAACGCTTTGCTTAGATCCATTAGAATAGCTCCAATTTTCATTTTGGCACGGTCTGTGTGCCAATGCTCTAATAGACCTAGCAAGGCGTCCTGACAGCTATAGCCCAGACGAAAAGCAGAGAGGTGTGGAGAATGTGCAACATTTAAAAAAAGGAGAAATCTGGTGTGCTAATACTTTCGCGAAAATTTTCCAAAATTCGTGGAAGGCTTGTTGGACGGTAGTTACCATTTTGTAGATTTTAAGCTTTTTTACAAATTGGAACAACTGATGATTTTTTTAAAACGCTGGGAAAACACCCCTGATCAATAGATTTATTTATTGGTCCAGAAATAATAGGTGCTATTTCAAAGCCAGTGTGTTTTAAAAATTTCGGGGAAATTCACTTAGCTTTTTATAGCTAGAGTTTTTAAAATTTTAGAAACATCATCACTCGTGGTGGGAAAAAATCAAAGGTGATTCGTTGATTATGTTCGTTAATTTCAAGAATACTGGGATGATTTTAAAGGTAAGAAAGAGTGTGATCTTTTCCAATGTCGGCAGCTACGTTTACAAAGAAATCATTCATAATTTCCGCTATTTCACTTTGCTCAAATATAATTTTACTATTTTCCGATAATATAATTTCTCCTGATCCAGTACCACTTTTAATAGTGAAGAAAGGTCTTACAGAGTTCAAGAAATTCCATTTAGTCTGCGTGGTTATATCAAACAAGTAGCCCTCATAGCCTTACGCCCCATATCTACACATAAATTTCTTTGTGTTCTGTACTTTTCCCAGGTGTCTCCATTTCTGTTTGTAATGTACTTTTTGTACAGGCGTTTTCGTATCCAGATGGCTTTACGCATATGCGTGCTTATGTAGGGCGGCTGGTTTGATCGAACCTTGCGTTTTTTAATAGCAGCATGCTGGTCAATGGTTGATTTAAAATTGTTAGTAAACAATCTCCATCCAAGCTCTGAGTCTTCTAGAGTAAGACAAGACCTCAGATTACTATCTGCAACACTTTCCAGAAATAGTGTTTTATTGATTTTTTTGTGAACTATACTCAATAACCTTGTTTTGCATGCGTCGGACATGACAGCGCATTATGGTGAAAGTTGAAGCATGAAACTCAATAATAGTTGAGATCATCCCAGGCAAAAAAATTGTCGTACCTAGTGGTAATTTTATCTAAAATAGGCTTGCACAGGCCCTTCTATTATTTTTAACATCTTTCTTCTGCTTAGCCATCTTTTTCTTAACTATGTACGCACACGTGTTGACAGGCCAACCACTGGATTCCTATGTAATTGTCACTGTCTAGGGCTAGTTTCGTTGTGCATTTATGTAGTAGATGGGGCTATAAACCATTGCAGCCGAGAAGAGAGCATGTTTGTACCCGCCGTCAGATTACCTTGTATCGCATGTTTTTCGCCGATTTCTCAGTCAATTCTCAACTCATTTTCATGAAATTTTGTATGGACTATTTGCGAGTCACTCGTGAAATTTTCATCGGAAAATAATGTTTAGCTAAAAAGTTAGACCATCTGGCATGTAATGCAATTCAGGGCTAAAAACAAACTTTAATTTAACCAGTTTAATTGGTTTATAGAGCGACGTCGTAATTTCAAATTTACTACATGTCAAATGGTCTAACTTTTGAACTTCATAATATTTCACGGTAGTCGCCGCGTGACTCGAAAATAGTCCTTGCAAAATTTCATCAAAATCGGTTGAGAATTGATTGAGAAATCGGCGAAAAACATGCGATACAAGTTAATCTGACGGGTATATATGTTTAGGCCTACATAGTACCGGTAATTGTAAATTATTGCTTCACATCACTTTTCGGCACAAAGTCATTTAAGTGACATTGTAATCAGGTGATATCATTAAAACGTTGTGGTCAAATTATGCGACGAAAGATGAACAGATGTTGATGTGGGGGTGGGGGTGATAGGGCATGGCGGGTTATTGAAAGCGTCTGTATATCTATATTCGCTATATTACTACACACTGTGGGCTGACTGCCATAAGTGCCCTGAGGGCACGCGCCAGGGCTTCTTCATGCCTGCTGCATTTTCACAGGTGGACGGAAGTCGCCAGTACCCGTTAGTGCGCATGCTTGAGATTACTTCACACTGTCGACCACTGCTGTGGCCATTGATCAATGTTGATCAACAAAATTTTCTTCAACCTACACGGAATAAAACATCTTTTACAGTCTACTGATTTCTTTAATCATCACAAAAATTTCCCAATTAAGCAGGTAAATGTTCTATAAAGCCGATTCGATAAAAAATATTGCATCCAGTATCAGTTTTTGGATGTTTCGGGCGATTTCTCACCCTTTACAATGATTTTCGATCAGCCTGTGTTAGAGCTGTAGTACGAAGCGCCAGCATGTATTCGTACGGAAGCTCATTAGAGTAATATCATACATAAACGTATTTTATTTCTATATCAACCGGATTCAGAGGGAACGTTGAGAGAAATATGGTTCCACGAGATTTTCCGTTCTCTTTAATAAATCTTGGACATTTCGGTGGAATTTTTGGATACGCCTGGGGGTGCTGTAGGCCTACGTATAATATGGGCTTCAGTTCTTTAGTCCACACAGAGTTTCGCTGCACTCATTTAGGACCTATTTCCCCCTTCACTACAATAGTCCGTATTTCTGCTGGTGGGGATGACATCACATCATCCTCATCCGATGATTCATGTTCAGATGGCGATTCGTGCTTGATTCAAGCTGTGGTATAGGGGCCTAGTTGTCGAGCTATGTCATTGTCAGACTTGGTGTCACGCTTCCTCGCCTTTCTTACAGGTGTTTCATCTTCAAAACAACAACGAATGCGGCATTTTGCGTACGTTTGAGAAAAACAAAACCGACCTTCCTTATATAAATCACTGTAATTTCATGTAACTAGCGTGCTTCAATATGTATATATTCTCAAGAACAAAAGTTAGGAAGGCAACCTTGCAAATAATTTGCAGCAAATGCGAAAAAAGCGAAAATCTAAGATGGCCACCACAAGTATTTCGTTTATATTACGTTTGAACAGTTTCTTCAAATTTAATATGTGACACATCGTATCTAATAGTTTTCGGCATGCCAATTCCACTTCTAACAATGTTTCATTGATTTAGACTATATTTAGGTCAAGGTCAAGGTCAAATTCAACTTTTAAAAAGGCCTAACTTGCAATGCATTCAGAAACAAAAGTATTTTGAAATATTGTGTCAATAGCTATTGTAGATAATGAATGTAGCCACAAAAAAAGAGTTGATTTAATTGCACAACACTAAACAAAGTTGCAAGCACAAAGTGCGTGGGAGACAATAGCAATATAGCTAATGCATATCAGCGGTCATGGAACAGAGAGTTTGACATTTGACCAAACGTTGGGATAAATAGAGTCACCCGCTTACTATTGTAACTCTGGAGACTATCCGACTCGAAAGTAGCCGAGTTATAGGCCAAGGTGTTTCAGCATTCAATTGCTCAATGACACAAATGCGCTATAGGCCTATTTACCAGGGCAGCCCAGAGAGGCAGAGAACTGCATAAGGCAACAGACTGCAACTGAAGCAGTGACCCTCCATGCCCAAGCACTAACCAATGCAACATCACGACATAACGTTATCACTAATTTGTTTTACTTAGAAACACATTATTCCTTTGATGAATTGCAATTACTTGTATCTTAGTAAATATGCAGATAATACAAAATATTGGAATCGATGAAATGGTAGATACAATCAAACTAATTATTATAAGACCATTGTTATGAAGTTGAAAACATCATAATAAACTGATCTGTAAGATACATAGGCCCTGTCTGAAATTGGTAACATATGAGCTGGTTATGGTTTTGCTCTGAATGAGATACATTTCCGCTGTTTACTTCATTCTTGTGTTATTGGGAACAACGCACTAAAATTTGAGATGATATCTCGGTGTAGTGTATCATATCAATGCAGGAGTTCCTCAGGTCATCGCATTTGGCCCAGTAGGTTATATTGTTCATATAAATGACCTGCAGACTAGATCACCACTATATAAATATGTGGATGACAGCACTGAGGCCAGGCAAGTATGTTCTTCATCAGCAGTTGACAAACAGATTCAACAGACTGCAACTGAAGCAGTTGTATGGGAGGATAACAACCTCATGTGTGTGAACTGTGATAAGACAAAAAAACTTCTTGTGTTTTGGGGAGTATCCCTCCCGATATCCCAGCTAAAACAACCAAAAATCTACCAAGTTGCTGGGTGTGATAATAAGCAATGACTGAGCGTGAGTAAACACTTAGCGATGATCGTAAGGATACTTATCACTTGTCATCTCACTCTTGGAATATGCCTACCAAGTGTGGCACACGCGCTTCTCGGTTTCAGATTTTGACAAACTGGAAGGGATTCAGAAGAGGGTGATGAAGACCGAATTCCCAGAGCTATCCTACGAATGCCCCCTCGATCACCCGTGCCAGCATCAATACCCTAAACACCCTCACACTTTCAGAACTAGATTCCCAGCACCCAGAGCAATAACTAAGACATAATTGGTCCACTGGCAATAACAGATTGAAACTAACTTGTTTTTTTTAGCTGTTTATATTGCAATCATGTATAATTCATAACTCTTTCCCACTGCTTATGTTTATATTAATACGTAATTCATTTAGTTGACTATTTTTTTACTTTTTAGTTGCAGTAAATGATATTATTATTATTAATATTAATATTGGCATTTTAAACATTTTAAATGTATAGGAAATTACCCCTTCACCAATTGTTCATCATTCAATGGCGATGGTACGTACCATGCAAATGTCTGTTTGCACTCTTGTGAACGTAGTCAAATAATATACTGACAAAAATATCGGATAGATCTGACTTATGTCCTGGGGATAGATTAAATTATGGAACTGAATATTAGTAGTAACTCCACTAAGAAAGAGGGACATACCTAGATGTAACTATTTGCAATCATAAAGAACTTGAATGTGTGAAGGTAGAAAAAGGGTTACTATCAATCACCTGGGCCCGTATTCTCGTACAAGTTACGATATATCGTAGGCTTCTGATTGGTCGAGATGGCCATCTCGACCAATCAGAAGTGGTGTGGTACCACGAATCTCCTTTTTCACAGACAAAAAAATGGGGTTTCTTTGCAACAAGGACGTGGTTATTTTGGCATTTGTAAAAAAATGATATCCATATCAGAGGCTGTTAAAAAATCATTTTTACAAATTACTGAGCAGGACGGCTTAAGTTACCTTTGCTTAATATACTGCCACCAACAGAAGATGCATTAATTTCGTTAACATGTCAAGTACCATTGATTGACCACTGCAGCAAATTACAAAGCATATAGAATGGTTGTAAAAGTGTATTTACTATTATCTCAGTGGGTTTTATCTGCGTTCTGTACTTTTTCACATTGGTCAAATTTATTTTACTTTTTTCTTCATCGCATCATATTTCTCCCAGCTGGTGTTCCTGACCCAGTTTAGCCTCTATGTGCACAAAACGTTCCGTTTATTTATTTTGCTATCAAACACATAATAGTTTCAGAGAGTTATCATAAGAATAATATTACGCCTACTTCTCAATACCTTGTAATATTCTGTTTTGATTTTATACGTTTACGTGTTATTATTAATGTTTACTAATAGTTAAAAATATTACTAGATGAGAAACAAGCACACTGTAGATTACTGAAATCACAAATGTTAAAGTATATGTGGGTATAGAAACGTGAATATAATCGACTCTGAATGACCTTGGTACAGTGGTTAAAACTGCCTACTTGTAAAGTCGGAGATCGGAGTTTAAACTCCACTGTGCCCTTCAAGTTTCAAAGAAACACACATATTTGTGGTTGTAGATCGATTTTTAGAATGCATTGAATTTCAGATAATAATCACGTTTTACAAGCACAATTTACGTACGCCTTGTTATTTATCATAAAGGTAATACCGACACTCATATATTGACTATAGTGATTGTTGCATTAAAAATATTTAAAAATATATTGGATTTTTTTTATTTTGAAAGAGCGACGTTTGTCCACAATTTTTTTTCATTATTAATTATTTTTATAATATGAAAATTAGCATTTCGGTGATTTTATTAGTGTCTCTATGACAAGTCGTTTTATTCGACTACATTTATTACATTTCTATTTATTACGCTTCTATGCTTAATTGACTTAAACGTAATAAAGTCAAAATTAAATTGTTTTGATTTTGCTGCTACTCATCCTTCACAGAAATATTACAACAGTGACACTATTTCTAAAAATATAAAGTGAGTCGTTTACAAAATATTTTGAATAACACTTTTGCGTACCGATACTGTGTACTACTAAAATATTAGAGATATATGTCAGATAATCATTGCGGTAAAAATATCGTTGAAGTACTGTAGATCAACCACTTTCTCAGTAGCCTACATGGTCGACCGGTTCCTTTTAAATTCACTTTGACCTTGACCTTTGACCCAACAACCCAAATATGCTCACAATCAATGAAATAGTTCTAGAAATGCACTTGGCATGCAGAAAACCATATGTCACACATAACATTCAAAGAAGCCGCTAAAACGTTATGTGTATGATATCTTTATGACGGCCATCTTGGATATTGCCTTTGGTGCATTTCCTTCAAAACATTTCAGGGTTTGCTTATGAATAGTCATTTTGTAATGACGTATGTAAAACACTACACATGTGCACCATTTATATACCTTTCATACAAGTGAGCTGCTAGGGTTAGTTATGCTCGTGCACAAATTCCTTCAAACTTTAAAATATAGAACCTTTTACCCGCTTGAAGTAAAAAAATACATATATGCTTTTTCAAAGACACCAAACATTTGTGATTAACTGTTTATTACATACATCAATTTAATTTCTCAAAGAGACCATTACTATAATTACATGTACGTATGTACATCTGTTTCTCACAATGCACACCAATTATCTTCTGTAATTCATAGACAACACATTAAATTTACAACACGAAACAACATGAAACAACATCCGAGTCATACCATTGGTTGTTATTGTGTTATTGTACATCTAAACATTGTCACACTCAGAATCAAGCAAGTTACTGAAAACATTTTCTTCAGACGTTTCACAAATGTCCCTGCATGAGCAGATATAAATGGACAGACTAAGAACAAAACATGTCTCATCATTAACCCATGTCCAGCCCGTACACGTTTGCCAGTAAGTGTCAAACTATACAAAATGCCAATGAAATTGATAAAATAGTTTGCTCAAGGTACACATACAACCGAATAATTACATTTAGAACGATGTATCTATTTTGTTATAACTATACATTATTTGCCCTAAATTGAAGCTGTATTTTGAATCAGCAATTCAGCAAGACATAAATAATACGGCTCAGTCAGTGATATATTAACCATCTGAAATATCTAACCTAATCCATATCTATCTAGATCAGATTCTGATTGCATTTTAGTATGTGTTGCATAAATTCAATTGTCTAAAGTACAATAATGGTATGTGTTTCAAGGAATTATACGTAACTGTGCATACATTATGATATCATTAACAGTATCTACATTTCGATATTGTGTGATTCATATTAATGTGAAGATCACTTACACCATCTTAATTTGCGCACCATATTATTACAAGTTAGGGTTTACAGTTACCGGGTTACCTGTCACCAACTACACTGATACGACGACAATGAACAATGAAAACTCGTAACTTAATGAAATAAAATACAAATGAACTTTAATTTAGACGCGGCGTACACGTTTGAAAAAAATCTAATTGGTTTGATATTTTAAATGTGTTGTTTTAAACAATGATATTAAAGGGTCGTATCTGCCTT
This sequence comes from Flabesymbios commensalis, assembly GCA_964017125.1. Lineage (NCBI taxonomy): Eukaryota > Metazoa > Annelida > Polychaeta > Terebellida > Flabelligeridae > Flabesymbios > Flabesymbios commensalis. The sequence goes on from OZ024913.1 coordinate 35,921,905, forward strand.
GATGATTTTCAATCCTTTCAACAGCGATCACGCCAATATTGCTTGTAATATTTTCTATTTACGTTTCAAGTAGTAAGGCCTCTATATGTTAAATGTGAACATTTGTATTTTCAAATGATTGGCCTTTATTTTGATTTTTTTTCACCCCCTTGAAGTTGTGGATCGCGTCACTGAGACACAACTACAGGTGGGTGAAAATTTAAATCAGATAAAAAATGAATTTGTAGATTTCAATCAGATTAAACGCAAATTACTAAAGTATTCGAATAACGATTTCAAGGTGATAATTAAGTTGCAAGGTTTTGCACTCGTATCACAAGTATACGCACTGTCACTAACCATTTTCACAGAATAATTCGCCAGAGGCGCCGGGTGGGCACTGGCAGGTGCCCTGAGCTGTACAAATACCTCCGTTCTGGCAGGGCTGGGAGCAGGTGAGAGCTGTGTCAGAAATCATGATATGTCTTGTGAGAGGGAGTGCTGCAGTGCAAAGCCAGCTGACAGCTGTGATAAGTATCATAATGCGTTCTCTGTTAAAAGTACTATAGTTGATGACATCAATTTTCGTTTTTAGTTTTGTAGTGAAGTAGTGTATCCCCCAGATCATGATTTTATTTTTTTCGGAGTTTTTAGATTTTTACAAATATTTCTTATTAATATTTCTATGAAACCGCTTAAAACCCAAACAAACTTTTTGTATACCTAAACACATGCTGAAGGACGATTGAATGTTCCTACAGCGCTGGGCCACATGTTGATGCCGTCGGCCCAGCGTTGGGCAGACAATCAGTGTTGCAGGTGTATCACCTCATGACCTGACTATAAGACACCAATCAGACACCAATTAGCGGCGATTGCTTTGATCTCCTCGGCCAAGACGTGGGAATATGTGGTGTGAAGTGCTGTATATTGCTGACTTGTTTTGTTTACATGGCAATATACGACCTGGAAATATAACTATTTCACTCTATTCCGGTGCTTTAAAATTGTTTTTTGACTTTTTTGTATTTTTAGTTCAGATGAGTAGGCTATATAGTTTCATATAAGTTAAATTTTCAAAATTGACAACATTGAAAATGTCTCATCCCATCTCATCATGGGTACTGTTTTTCTTATTACTTTAGATGTAAACATTGCCGTGTCGTGTATAGTTGGTTTAAAAAACTATTTTTGGGGAAAACAATCAAAAGGCTAAAAAATAAATCTGAAGGGTAGAACTAATGTAAAGTTCACATAATGATGAAAAACATGTATGGAAATACACAGGCCCAATACCCCAGTCACACATACACGACGCACAGCCCACGCCTTGAGTGACAAAAATTAGAGCAGTGCGTCGCTGTGCGTCCATGAATTTTGTCAGGATATGAGAAGAGCCAGCAAGTTTAAGACGATTATACAGCGTGTTATAAAAAAATCAGGTGTATAAATCAGCGAATACACAGCGTTTCGCCACCGCGTTGGGCGCTAGCAGGGCGACAAAGTTGGCTAATACATCGCGCATCGCCAGCGCGAGGCACGAGTAAGTTAGAAAGCATTTAGAACGCCCCATATACGTTATATGCGTTAGGAACATGTTAGTTGGGCGCTATATGCGCTCTCAGTGCCGGTGTAGCCGTTTCAGCGTACCACCCTTTCAGTATACCGGGGGGTACGTTGAAACCAGTTTCAGGCTACCGGGGGGTTTCAACGTACACCCCCCCTCCCAGTATTTTGAAACTAGAAAAATCAATTTTTATTCCCTCCTCATTTCTAGGGCCTACACACCAGATATAATTATTACTGACTTTTTAAGTACCGTTAGACCTAGATTAAAGTCGACGATTTGCTGAATACACATTGTGGGCCCAACCACATGCGCAACATGGTCAACGTTCACAAGAGTGGGGCGCCGCCATGTATATATTATGGTTCCGTGGAGCAAAACGACCAAACTGGTGTAAATTAAAAAAAGTTCAAATTTATCTGTTCAATCAAAATGATTAATCTAGCAGACTGCAACCTATTTATCATTTACTAGAGTCTAGGCATATAAATAATTTTATGAATATTGTACAAATTTGTCCGGTTATGGGTGTAGCTCGGGGTCTAACGCTACCGTTCGATTTTTTTATGCGCCGGAAGTGTGGTTGTGATGACTGGCATCGCGTATGTTTTAAGCATGCGGGCAAGATAGGCCACTATGCGTATATCATCTGCATTAGCCCCTTAAGCTCCCTTATTTCTTACATTGACCTATGTTATTAACCCTTGTTATCTGCATTAACCCCTTTAGCTCAATTTGTTAATATTTTATCACTACAAATAATTATATATAGTCGTACGAAATAAACAGTGGCACCAGTCTTAAAAACTGGCAGAAACATGACAAACGTTACATGCAATCTAGATAACTCGATAGATGATAAGGATCGACGACGCAAGACTTTTTTAATTCGTCAGTTGACCCTAGGGATCATAGGGTCATATGGAGAATAAAGTGTTTCCAGACATCGTGCTAATAACATTTTTTTCGCTAGTTGCCATAGAAATTAAATTGTTACATGGATATTCAAGTGTTTCAAGACCTCGCGCAAACAGTTTTTTACGTTAGTTTCCGTAGGGGTCATAGGGTTATATATGAAGATTAAAATGTTTCGAGACCTAGCGCTAACAAGTTTTTTCGTTAGTTGACGTAGAGATTAAAGCGTTATATGAAGATTAAAGTGATTTTAAATCTCTTGTCAACATATTTGTTCCCGTAAGTTGCCCTAGAGATCAAAAGGTTATACATATGGGAATGTCTCTAAAAATGTCCCAATGCCATGTGATGAAAATATAAAATATAATTTATTGTTATCATTGAAAGTTAACCGGTGAAACTGAGGGGGTAATTTGAAACAAGAGGAGGTAACTTGAAACTAGTTTCAGATTACCCCCAGGGGTAACCTGAACAGGGGGGTAATCTGAAACTGTTACATTGGCATTTTTCAGTTTTTTTCTAGCCCCAAGTCTCAGTCACACATAGTCGACGCACTACCCACACACTGAAAACTAGAGCGTCTGTCGTGCGTCGGTCGTGCGTCAACAATCGTAACTGGTTCGTTGAGCGCGCTGCACTAATGCCACGCTTATTTTTGTGTGCCCTCTAATCGTCAAAGGAAGTTGGGTATGTTTAAAATATTGAACGCATATGAACGCATAAATGTACACGACAGAAGACCGCCAGAAACACGTAGGGCGCTCTAGAACAACGTCACATCAATGCTTAATACGTTTGCTTTGTATCACATGGCTGCCCGTTGAGGGCTCTGCTGGGCAGTCTCGGACAACGCGCCTGCCCTGCGCTGCATGAGCGCTCGAAGCAGGCGCTGGGAACACGCCGCCAGTTCGCCCAGCGCTCGAGCAACAGGCTGTGACTATGTTATTTCTGAAGCTTAACCCTTAGAGCTCTGAAGAACGACATTTTATTTTTAATCATTTAAGGTAGTTTTTCACACGATACACGGCTTTAAGTGCAAAATTTGTTTTTAATTTGTCGAAATTAAGTCCAAACATATAATGTTATCATAAACTTAGAACACATTTAAAAAAAGGGTTTAATGCGCACTGTATGCGTCCAACGCGTTACCAAAGCGCTGTTCATTCGCACTTTGCTTGGAAACACGCTATGCATTCGCTAACGGCTTGCGACGTTTTTCCCAATCCGGACTCAAAGTATTATTTTTATTTTTATTATGGGTGGACTGTGCGTCGTTTATGTGTGACTGGGACAATCCTTGGTCAACGAAAACACAACGAATTCAGAGCGTGTGCTCTACTTGTGCCTAACGTTAGACTGGCACTGGTCTGACGTTCTTCTGGCGTCTACATTCACACGTGGAAAAACGCTCACATTTTTGAGCATGCAGAAAATGTGCGCAGAGGTTGACGCACACAAAAAAATGAATGGCGTTCATCAGGCGTTCTCGTCAAATCATCAACGAATTCTGACGCACGCCCAGCGAATCACAACGCACTGACCAAAATTCTTCATTTTGTGTGCGCTGGACGTGCGTGATGGTATGTGTGACTGGGCCTTTAGTAGCAAATGTGACTACCCAACACACATTAGAATTATTAAATTATTACAAATTAATACACCGAGTCAAATTTGACCTAGTCTGCACTAATGTGTGAGTGTTTTTATCTGTGTCTTTGAGGGTTAAACAAAGATTAAACCTCATAAGTTATTGCTAATCTTCGGTGTTATACTGTAAAAACGCTCGGTCGCAGAGAGTTTTGTAGCTCAGAACAATGACATGGGCGTTGTTAAATAACGAATTTGCAGCAGTTGATCCATTTTCCTAACCCTTAAAAACGCTGAAATATTTTCGTGCAAACCATAGAGACCAAAGGGTTTTCAGCATAAATGTCTCAGTTAGCTCTTTCTGATAAACTTAAATAACTAGTTGTTATGGGTCATTTTAAATATTTTTAAGCTTACTCTCCGGGATCGACTTTAGACGTCGGAATCTGACGTCTACAATCTGAATTCTAAAGTCGATATCCGCACTGTAAGGGTTAAAATCATCAAAACTGCTTGATGTGAGGTCATTTGTTCACTGGGATGGATGCCTCGTGACACAACGACCACACAAACCAATATTATTAAGGTTCTGACGTCTAAAGACATGGGCGAATTAAACACTGAGAGAATTAAAAAAAAATTATGGCCGTAACGGCCTGAGAGAATTAAAAAAAATTAATGGTCATAAACCCATAACATTATAGGTATTCAAATGAAGCGAAAAAAACTAGCTAGGACATTTATGATGATTTCAAATTGAAAAAAAACCTTTGGTCTCCATGATTGATACAAATATATTTCAGCGCTCTAAGGGTTAATGTAGTGTAATTTCACTCACCCTCACCATCCAAGCAAAGTCTACCAGAGAAACCTGTTTGACACACACATTCGTCAAGGACACATGTGCCACCGTTAAAACAGCCAGGCCAACAATACTCTGTAAATATAGAAATAGTGTACTTTCCTTTTACCGACTGATTGCAAACAATAATTGTTTTACTCCCCTTGAAATGAAAAATGAAATGATTCGGGATTTGGGCCACTTTTGTGCACATAAAGGCTTAATTAAGAGAACCTCCTGAGGATGGTGAGATGAGACTGCCCTACAGGCACAGGATTCGTAACTCAAACCCTGGAGGTCTGAGACCGAGCACGCTACCTCTCGGTCACAGAGGCTCCCCATAATACTGAGGTTTATGAGTGAATGGGGAGGAAACATTTTATTTCTTTCTTTATTTCTTTCTCTTCAGACCGTACTCCTCTTGAAATTCTGATCACGGCTATAGCCGTTCTCAGCTTTTTTATGTATCCAAACAAGACAATTTGAAGCAATCGGTGCAGTGTGACCACTCCCATGACTACAATTTCGTCGATTTTCATCGCGTCGAAAGCTGTCGTCAAGACTGAATGTGCTATTAGTCGTATCCAGTCCATTCTCATTCATCAGATCCACTATCCTCCCACTAGCGTCAGCTAGTGGCTCTGATTGATTACACTGTGAAATGTGTTCTTTGGAAATATTCATGAATTTGACCTGATTTTTTATCTGGCCAATAAGGCAATATACAAATATGGTGTCCTTGACATTCTAAGCCACATGATCAGGCCAATGAATACACATAGCGAGGCAGGTGACTATTTTCAGGAAATTAACAGCTTTTTTTAACATGTTTAAGAGAGGGTGGGGTGGACCAGGGAGGGGTTTGACTACATCATTACATCTAAAATGCCATATTTCGTGTCCAGCTTGGCCTGACATTCTGTAGATATTTAAGCCTGACATTATGTGATCCTGTCAATATTGTCTGGTGAGATATAGGCCTACATCTGTACATGTATCATGTGTATTGACTATCCTAATATTGGTTTATTATATTAGTCAGAAAATACATTCTAAATAGATGGTCAATGCTGATTGTATGTTGGGCCAGCGTCGTAGACGATTGACATACATTAATCCACCATTGTCAATCCCATAGCGTAAACACGATAGGCCTATATCGGCCCAATGTTTTCCTAATGCTGGGCCTATGTCGCAAACAATGGACCAATGTTAAACCAATATTGGGTCAGTGTATCGTGCTGACGATGACCCAGTGCTGGGTTTATGTTAATCCACAATCTGAAATGCTGTTCCAACATCAAACAAAGAGTGGTTGTTCCAATCACTGAGCGAATACTGCTGTTATCTTGGTCTTACACAAAAGCAAGTCTATAATAACACATATATAAAAGACGCAGATCCAATGTTGCTTTTATGCTTGGCTGACATTGTATAGGATGGACCAACTATAGTACAACACAGGTTGATTTCATGTGCTGGTCATAATAATACTAGGCATATAATGCCAACCATATAGCCCAGTACAGGGGAGACACAGTTATATAAACTTGTATCTCATAGGTGCAAGGTAACCTCGAACTTGACATAGTTTCAGGGTCAGGTGTGGGTCACGGTACACCAGATTTTGCTGCCCTATCAGAACGCAGCAATTACAGAGGAAATTTTCAGAACACCCACTAGGGCGGCTACACGATCACCTCAGGGATCGCTGCTATTACAATCCAATATAATCTTTAAAAACTTATCACCATCAAAGTTAGCAGAGTACGTAATACATTATTTTTATTATACATTGAAACACATGCTGTCATTCTCCTCTAAGGCAAATTGGTAATTTTTAAAGGTCAATACCTGCAGAAACTGTGGAGATCAAGACGAAGACAATAACGACGATATTCACCAGGTGTCTCTCTGACTTGCATCCACTTGTAGCGTTCTTCATCGCGAACGTAATTTGATATTATCTGTGCAAAGCTGTCAAATACAAATCTGCATGTGAAGTTTATTTCATCTTTTTTTCATGGACGTTTCTTTCTTCGCAAATGTTGATTATAAAAGTGTATATAAAACCTAGTAGGCCTATGTATTCAAAGCCGAAAGGCAGTAACTGCTTACTTTTTTTAGTAAACACTTACTTAAATAAATACAATCAATAAATATAGTATTAAATATACATCGTAGATATTGCATAAAGTTAATGTCAAGATAATGTTCCACAGGCTGTGGTCCACATATAAAGGCAATCAGGATGGTGTGGAAAGACATTTGACTAGTGTACCCTGGAAGAATAATTGTGAATTTGAGAGACATTTTAAAGATCGGAGTTTATATACGAAGTCATAATTTGAAAACATGAATTATTTTTAGTTGCTGCACTCTATTCAAAATGGGCAGTCATCACAAACGTTGTTATTATTATTATGTTTATTTAGGATGTACCGAGCTAGCTTAGTTTATTTGAGCACTTATTAAATTTTGATTAGTTATGTTGTAAGTGTGCTGTACTAGAATGACGAGGCATAATCAAAGTGATTTACAAGTTGTTGCTCCACCCGAAAATTGTTGGTCTAATTCTACACCCAAATAGCCTAATTAATGCTGCGAAATTAGCCAGTAATTAATTGATGTACATTTCTATGCTATTCGTTCATCAGCCTATGATAACAATTCGGACGGAATGGACAAACTAATAACATTGACATAAACGAAGATAAAAGAGTGACCTAGAATGGATACCTGGGGAACACCACAAGAGATGGATTCGGGTGAAGATAAATGTCTCACTATACCTCGACCTGCTAAAATTTATTTTTTAAGTAAGAGTGGATCCACTTTACAGAATTATCGTCAACACCAATAATCACAAATTTATCAGATTTACTTTTGTGGTCTCTGTGTCAAAAGTTTTTGTTGAGTCCAGTAGTATCATGACATCGTTAATTTCAGGAGGATTATACATGTATCAGTATTAAAATTAAATGAAACCCGGACCGAAATTCAAACTAAGTATTTATTTTCAGAGACCAGAATATCATTTTTTGCTACATTGTTTTTTCATATCTTAGAAATGATACTGAACATAAACACTGGTCTGTAATTAGCAGGGTTTGTTTTTGTGTAAAGTGCGACAATTCGTGTATGTTTCAATTTAGCTTGAATATCCGATCCCAGTAGTGATGGATTAATTAATCATGTGTGCCAGAGGATAAATCTGTTTCTCAGTTCCGTCTCTATGAAAGAAATATTTACTTGTCCAACCTTAATTTTATCAAAACGGATTTTGTTATCAACTTCGCGGCTTATATACTTATATATATATTATACTTGAAGCCACAGACGTGGATTATATGGAGGTTTCTGGAGTTTTTAAAAGCTTCAAACGTATTTCTGGATAGTTATAGTGTTCGCCTACTCTTTCTGAGAAATATTTTTGTGTGTTTTTGGCAACTAATCAGACAGATTAGTAGACTGATAATTTGGTAATATTATATAAATATCGATTTGATTTTGTATTAACGGCCAGCTGTGAGTGCCGTATCCCTTTAATCTTTGTTGAAAATTACAGATACATACAGTATATTTGTACACACAAAAACGTCTGTGAGCATATTATCTTGTGATCCGCTACGCGAAAAGATTCAACCAGGCGGGCTTGTTTTAACTAATTATTTATGTCATCATTTAAATTTTAATGGTTACATAACTAAAATAAAAAATATTATAAAATCTGAACTAATAAATATATTTTAATCATTATTTATTTTTGTAAAAAAAGAAGAGCACGGCTATCAATTGTCTGGAATACTTTCTCTGACTTCCGTTAGAAAAATTAACAGTGATACAAACTTATCTAATAGAAAGAAAATGCATTTTGGATAAGATCAATGTAAGGGATTTAAGTGAGATACATGTAACTCTCTGGCTCAGTCTGCTCGTAGTCTTATTATGTGTGTTATATTAAGAATTGTACATTATACAAGATAGCAAACACAAATACTGCACAATTTCTCACTAAAGTGGTGAATTTGTGTGGATCTAACCTTGAATATGTAATACTAACCTACTTTAAAACATCAATTCACATCTAAGTTATATTGTTCAATTTACAGGTATGAGGTGATTCACTTATTTTCACGGACATCGATGTCACATACTGATATTCCTCTGTGAATGCTATCAGCTCCGAGCCTGTACCAAGTCCACAGTCCTGCTACCTTACATACCTTACAATCTTCGATGTCACAACAAATCACTCTTGGATATATATATTTTGTAATAGTCAGACATTTAAAGAAATAACGGTGCTGATTTCTGCTGAATTATTTCTGGTGATAAGTTGTTTCCTGTTCCATTCGTTGTTAAGTAATGTCTTAATCATGAATACATCCGCTTGCTTTTCTTGCTCGTTTTAAAATGATTCTTTCAAAATATCACGTTGTGTATTTTTGTGAGGGTTTTATTGTAACCCCCCCCCCCCCCCCACACCACTGATGTATTTACACCCCCCCCCCAAGTTATGACATCAGTTTTACATAAACCGACAGCACCATTCAAAAACCGTGCATGGTAAATATATGCACAATATATGGTACAATGAAAGTACCTACCGCCTAGTTTTAGTCATGGTTGTCAAAAAGTCCAAACCCACCTGGTGCAATAACAGTTGGCTAATTCTATTTTTTATTGAAAATATACTAGACGAATGTATTTTAAAATACAACTTCAATTCAATAACCGCTGATACACCTGGCAGGGTGATGATGGGCAGATACATTTAAATGTGAATTTTTCAAAACAAAACTATTTGTATTTCTCAATAAGATGGACAGAACAGTTATTAGGTTATCAGTTATCAGGTTCAAATGAAGAAATTGAAACCTATAATATTTTGCTCAGTATGTGCTAAATTCACGTCTCATTGGAAAGGGCAATGACGGAGTAGGCCTACAGTTTTATATAAACCGAGAGACCAAGATTTTTTTTTCAATTTGAAATCATCATAAATGTCTTTGTTAGCTCTTTCATTTAAATACTTATGTTATTGGTCTATGGTCATTATAAATAATTATATTACTCTTTCAATGAGAGGATTTTTTTTAGATGTCAGAATCTGATTCAATTGTTAAATCATAATCACATGATATAAACTGAGCATAATCACACGCCACGACATAACCTACTTATGTGATGATAATTAGATTGCCTACAGAAACTTTCCCATACAACTATTTAGGCTTTGGCGTAAAGAAAGTAGTTGTAAAACTTAAACTAAGACTATAGCGGAACCCTATATGTGATAGTTATAAGCCTAATGGCTTAGTGACCTTATATGTAATAGTTATGATTTTAGTGCTAGTTATGTGATAGCTATGACTTATTGATAGCCGAAATACATTGTATTTATGGTGATAGTTATGGTTTAGTGACATTCTAATACATCTACCGAGCTATACACACTGGCAGCTAAGGAAGCTCCCCGTAGTATTACAATTTTGACAGCGGTCGGGGAAGAAACATTATGTTCCTTTGAAACCTGAATACCGCGATAAGTGAACCAACCACACCGCTGACGTGACAGGAGGTAGCTTTAACCATATGTGAGCATATTATCTTGTGATCCGCTACGCGAAAAGATTCAACCAGGCGGGCTTGTTTTACTTAATTATTTATGTCATCATTTAAATTTTAACGGTTACATAACTAAAATAAAAAATATTATAAAATCTGAACTAATAAATATATTTTAATCATTATTTATTTTTGTAAAAAAAGAAGAGCACGGCTATCAATTGTCTGGAATACTTTCTCTGACTTCCGTTAGAAAAATTAACAGTGATACAAACTTATCTAATAGAAAGAAAATGCATTTTGGATAAGATCAATGTAAGGGATTTAAGTGAGATACATGTAACCCTCTGGCTCAGCCTGCTCGTAGTCTTATTATGTGTGTTATATTAAGAATTGTACATTATACAAGATAGCAAACACAAATACTGCACAATTTCTCACTAAAGTGGTGAATTTGTGTGGATCTAACCTTGAATATGTAATACTAACCTACTTTAAAACATCAATTCAAATCTGAGTTATATTGTTCAATTTACAGGTATGAGGTAATTCACTTATTTTCACGGACATCGATGTCACATACTGATAATCCTCTGTGAATGCTATCAGCTCCGAGCCTGTACCAAGTCCACAGTCCTGCTACCTTACATACCTTACAATCTTCGATGTCACAACAAATCACTCTTGGATATAAATATTTTGTAATAGTCAGACATTTAAAGAAATAACGGTGCTGATTTCTGCTGAATTATTTCTGGTGATAAGTTGTTTCCTGTTCCATTCGTTGTTAAGTAATGTCTTAATCATGAATACATCCGCTTGCTTTTCTTGCTCGTTTTAAAATGATTCTTTCGAAATATCACGTTGTGTTTTTTTGTGAGGGTTTTATTGTAACCCCCCCCCCCCCACCACTGATGTATTTACACCCCCCCCCCCCAAGTTATGACATCAGTTTTACATAAACCGACAGCACCATTCAAAAACCGTGCATGGTAAATATATGCACAATATATGGTACAATGAATGATGAAAGTACCTACCGCCTAGTTTTAGTCATGGTTGTCAAAAAGTCCAAACCCACCTGGTGCAAAAACAGTTGGCTAATTCTATTTTTTATTGAAAATATACTAGACGAATGTATTTTAAAATACAACTTCAATTCAATAACCGCTGATACACCTGGCAGGGTGATGATGGGCGGATACATTTAAATGTGAATTTTTCAAAACAAAACTATTTGTATTTCTCAATAAGATGGACATAACAGTTATTAGGTTATCAGTTATCAGGTTCAAATGAAGAAATTGAAACCTATAATATTTTGCTCAGTATGTGCTAAATTCACGTCTCATTGGAAAGGGCAATGACGGAGTAGGCCTACAGTTTTAAATAAACCGAGAGACCAAGGTTTTTTTCAATTTGAAATCATCATAAATGTCTTTGTTATCTCTTTCATTTAAATACTTATGTTATGGGTCTATGGTCATTATAAATAATTATATTACTCTTTCAATGAGAGGATTTTTTTAGATAGATGTCAGAATCTGATTCAATTGTTAAATCATAATCGCATGATATAAACTGAGCATAATCACACGCCACGACATAACCTACTTATCTGATGATAATTAGATTGCCTACAGAAACTTTCCCATACAACTATTTAGGCTTTGGCGTAAAGAAAGTAGTTGTAAAACTTAAACTAAGACTATAGCGGAACCCTATATGTGATAGTTATAAGCCTAATGGCTTAGTGACCTTATATGTAATAGTTATGATTTTAGTGCTAGTTATGTGATAGCTATGACTTATTGATAGCCGAAATACATTGTATTTATGGTGATAGTTATGGTTTAGTGACATTCTAATACATCCACCGAGCTATACACACTGGCGGTTAAGGAAGCTCCCTGTAGTATTACAATTTTGACAGCGGTCGGGGAAGAAACATTATGTTCCTTTGAAACCTGAATACCGCGATAAGTGAACCAACCACACCGCTGACGTGACAGGCGGTAGCTTTAACCACTGCACCGGGCACACAGCCTGGACACTAAACTATTACAACATATCTGTTTAACCCTTCAACCGCCAAATTATTCAATTTGAATTTTCACCCACTTGAAGTTGTGTCTCGCTGACGCGATCCACAACTTCAAGTGAGTGAAAATTATGCAGATTTGACAAAATAAGTTCAACTTTTTTCAAATCTTGCTGATTGATGTCTCATTTTATCTTTAACATATTTAAAATGTGGTGCTTAATGTGCTAATAAAAAATGAAAACCCGAATATATGCGGCACCGGCGGTTAAAGGGTCAAAGCTAATCACGATTTTCCTTTTGCGCAGTAATATAAAGTTTTATGCGGCCCCGGTCCGCTAAGGGTTGATCCCAGTGACTGACTTGACAAGGGATTCAGTGAAATCCGCAGTGATCCCTGTGTGGCTCAGCTCGTCAACTCGTCAGCCAGCAAACACAAAACATTTGTATAACATTTGTACAACGTCGGCTCAACGTAAGCGACGTTGGACCTACATTGTGCAAAATTAATGTTATACAAATATTTTGTGCTTGCTAGGCAGGCATCTAGTCCCAGAGCTAGGGGGGTTGTATTTGTGTTGAAAGGTCCATACGATCCAAGAGTTCCACCTATAGTGAAATTTTCCCAGGAATCCGAATCTGCGCGTCTTACACAAATCATCCTGTCCAAAAGTACCGTAAAAGCCCTTTAAACACTAGTACCGTCAAAATCGCAAACCGCAATTTGAAATATTGCGTATGAAGTGATTGTTTGCTGAAATTGTGGTAATTTTTTATTTAAATATTTTTTTAATTATTTATTATCCTCACATATGACACAGGCTTTCACATGGATGTAAAATATTTTGTGTCTGATCAATGACAAATACACAATATAGCTTTAAGTTGGTATTTTAACACGTAATTTTACTTATTTTTTATACTTTTTCACTAAATAGACAAAATACTTTTCTCTCAGCCGATTTTTGCATAGTAAAAATGTTTAGCTTTGATTCAAACATGTTCTAGAACTATTGTTGACTTAAAATTAACCCATTTTGAATAAAAATGATGAGTTATGTGAACATAGTACTCGCTTTTTTCGTTAGACGTAAAATTAGCTCGCTTTTCTTCAGGCTCGGGAAAATCACCCTGTAGAGACTTCAGTTGTAATCGTTCTCACTCTACCCCTGAATGCGGTGAGGCCTTTTCCACCTAATTGAGCACCCCTCTCCACGCGACTCCCAGCTGTCGGCCCCTCCCCTAAATTGCAAACTCTGCCCAAAATTGTGAAAGTGGTACATGTTGAACAAATATAGCTTTTATTGCAATAAATATTCTACCCATACATTTCTAATTCAAGTATGTCATAGCATACATATTTTACCATAAATAGAGACGCATATAACGTTCTGAATTATTTTCTTGACTTTATATGAGCACATTTATTCTCGAAATTACGTATTATTTTTCAAAATGAAACCACATATTTTGCGTGCGTTTTCGTTCATAAGTTAATAATTAGGGGGATTATATCGACACAATCACAAGAATAAGAGTTTAGCCACTGTTTAAACTGTTTTTGATTTTATTAGCTGATGTAATCCCCCGTTTTTGGCTCTAATTATTCAATTTGTCGCAAACTGTGTAAATGGGCTAAATATCAACATGTGTAAAGTTCTGGTCTTTAACAGCTACCTGCACATTTGATTAATGTCAGTTGACGTGTGTTGGAAAACATTTCAACTTCGCCTTGAATCGATAGAATAGATTATGACAGAAATATAAACAGCTCTTCACACAGAATTGAGACCAATGTCTTAGTTAGCTCTTTTCGCTTCATTTGAATACCTATGTTATGGGTCTACGGTCATTATAAATATTTTAATCTTTCAGTGCGGGGATCGACTTTAAACAATGAGCTCTGTATGAGCTCAACAAATATGACAAATAGATGACTATTTAATTTGAATATTAAATATATTTGCAACGGAATGAAACATTTTCAAAATTCCATAAAAATAAAAAAATATATAAAATCTGTCTGTATATTTTATCACATCTGTAGGGCTGCCAACCTCTAGAAAAATAAACCCCTTAATGTGTCTGCTTCTGTCTCTGCCATGTTAGGTGTGGTTGGTTTAATGTTGGTTTAATGTTGGACCAGATATCCGTAGAATGGTCCAACCAGGATGTGAAGGTAGGCCTATAAAATTATACCTACGTACAAATTCTGACATAAAAAATGATAAAATAAACTCAATTATCATCGTGCAGCGAGTGCTAGGAAAATCTTACTCAATATTATTATTTTTAATGATATGATAAAATAGAATTTTCGTATGAGCTGAATAAACAGATGAATATTTAATATCAATATTAAATGCATTTTTGACAGAAGAGAAACACGCCGGTTATTATTTCTCACAGATTCAAATACATGATCTATTTCTAATGTGATTTACTTTTACTAATAAATATTACCGCCGCCTTCAAATTGTATAGATGACATCCTACGCAAGTGAAATCTCGTGCCCGCGGACCATATAATAACTTTAGCTGGTAAAACAACCTAATCAATCATATCGAGCTAACGAATATGTAGTGGAGTTACTGTGGGGGGGGGGGGGTGTTCATGGGGGCATGCCGTCGACCGTACCCCCTAGAAATTTTGGATGACATATTAACATATAACCCACTTCGGTTTACGCCACTGCTATTTAGATCTAAATATATCAGTTTTTTTTAAACTGGACTGAAACATATAAAATAAGCCTCACTGCGCAGACGACGATTTTTTCAAAAGTGTTTTAAAGCAAATTTATGACTTGAAATGTATTCAAGGGTTAGAGAAGCTTTTATGTCAGGATGTGGCATTACAATATCATCATATAACATTATATGACAGTGTATGGTCGGGGGACGACATTCTAATATAAGTAAATGACATTTTAGTGTCAGGATATCACATTTGACTGTCAGGCTATGATATTATAAAGTCAATATGTGGAATTATATTATCAGGTTATGGCCGTTTAACGTCTCGATATGGCAATACTATTGCAGGAGATTGCACTATATAGTCAGGATATGACATTGTAATATCAGGATATGGCATTGTAATATCAGGATATGCCACTTTAATGTCACAATATAGTCTTATATCATTAGATCATACCATTTTCGCTATCATGTTAATACCAAGCTATGACATTCAATTTTCATTATGTGGCATATTAATGTCAATATACAGCATTATAATATCAGTAGCCTATATGGCAGCTTAATGACACAATATGGCCTCATAATAGAAGGATATGGCATTATAATATCAAGATCTGGCATATTAATGTGCCAATATAGCATTGTAATATAAGGACATGACAGTATGGCGTCACCATGTGGCATTTTTTGTCAAGAAATTACGTTTTTATGTCAGGATGTGGGGCAGTGTATGGTCAGGGGACGGCATTTTTTATCAGGGTAAGTAATTTTTATTCATGATATGACAATATAATGTCATGGTGTTTGCAATATAATATGCATGGATATGCTAGGATATGCATGTTTGGCATCATTAAATGACATGTCTGGATGTGGCACAATGATGTCCGAATATGCACTATAAAATATAATATTACTAACAGTTCATCGTCATTATTATATCAAGATGCATGGCACAATGACTATGTTAAGATCAGGATGTGTATGACAATGTCGGGATACGGCAGTATAAAGCCAGAATATGGCATTTTATTTTTTCAGAATATGGCGTATATCGTTAGGACATGGTATTATGTGACTCATCACTTTAAAATCTGACGGGTCAGGCAGCGCTAACAACAGGTTAAATTCGTCAAACCCACCTTCCTCCGCAAGGCTGGCTACTTCTGAGGTCGCAGACCGGCCTTGCTGTAACAGTGTTGAATCCGCCTATTGGAGTGGGGACTTTCTAAAAAGTTTTTTTCTGTTTGACCCAAAGTTGACCTCTGGCATGAGTGCGGTTTCAATGTGGGGCCACTGTCTACGACACCGGCCCTACATTAACCAACACATGTCTGCTGGCCGAGTATCTCACCGGAAACGTCTCAGACACAGACCACCAAATCTCACCGGACACGTGCGTGAGGGTTGAATTAATGGTGAGCCAACGTCGCAGACAGCGGGCCAACAGTAAGAAGACATGTTTTGAAAAACTAATGAATATTCATTATTTAAATCTTCATCCTTACCCCAATAGGTGGATGATATGGCTAATTCATGCAATTGGAAGTGAAATAAAATGAATCGGGCTTTAGGCCACCTATAGGCTTTCATACGTGGATGGGGAAGAAACATTTTTTTGTTTCTTTCAACCCGCCGACACCGGGAACCGAACCCCGAACTCTAGCGTGAAAGGCAGCGGTGCTAACCACTACCCTAGGGCCCCCGCCCACCCTATAATTGGAATGTTGATGCCTAGCGACCTTTAACGCCCTGTTATATGTGTGTCACAATAACCATGATAACTCATTGTTACTAATAGATAACAATATTCTGGTCAGGGACTTCTACTGCGTCACAATAAATTGGTAGGATTATCACAATATGAGTGATATAATGTTCTAAGGGAATAATTAGACATTAATACTATTAGAAATACCGTACGGTTTCTGAATTTAATAGTAGGGCCTACTCGTGGTACTTTTGAACGAATCCACTCAGACTTATAATTTGAAAAAAATGACCTACAATGGTGACCGCATAACAAGCAACACATGGTTTCCACCCCTACCACCCATGTGTAGTATGACTTTTTTTGAGAGAGACATCACACGTGCCAGAATAAGTTTGTTAGAGCGTGTGGTTGATCTCGGATATATATTAAGGCGAGAACTGATATTATTCCTTCTCGTACCTCAAATCCTGGGTAAACACACAATAAATTATTTTCAAATTGTAAAAGTGATGAAGTGCATGGAGTGTACCCTTGTTTTTTCGAAAAAATGGCGTTACCGTGATGACGGCCATCCTGAATTAAAAACAGACACAAGGTGGATTTTAAAGATGTTTCAGCATTCGTTGGGTAGAAGCCCCGCTATAATTCTTGAAAAACAGCTTTTAGTATATTCGGTTACGTAAATTAACCGTTTCTTTCCTCAAGTTTGATTTTTTTTTGTTTAATCTATCACAGAATCCCATGGTTCCATTTTGTCAACAAGATCCTTGTCAGCTAACAATATTTATCACATAGCTCCCCCCCCCCCCCCCCCCAGAACAGCAAAACAAGAGTGAGTATAACAGCCGTTCTATCTATTACTTATAGATCTATACACAAGTAATGAGGTAATTTATTGTATGAATCCAACTGAAAATAAATTTATGTTTTTGTTGCCTTCAAATCGTATTAGACATAATACTAATGCTCTTGCACTAATTGACGGATCCAAGATTTGACTGACAGGAGGCGCCTATCATATATATCTGACTCAGTCAGCCGCCTTGTATTACTGTCTAGAGGGGTCGGAGGCATGCTCTTCGAGAAATTGTTAAATTTAATTAAGACTTACATAATGCATTCTAGAGCATATTTCGCCCTAATAAGGCATTTTTTGTTATATTACAGACATTGAACAGAGGGCATGGGTGACAGACTCGGCAAACAGGAGACGTTGAGCCAATGTTACATTAATGTTGACGCACCGTCTTTGTCGCTGGTCCAACATAAGGGCAACATTGGGTCAATGTGTTGTGTATGCTGGGGTATGCTCAGCGAGTCCTGAAGATCCACCTAGTGATAAATGGTTGATAAATCAAAGGTAAGCTTGATAAATACGAAAAACTATGACGTCATAAAAGAGCGCTCTATTCACCATATGATTATTTTGACGTTACTACAGCTATCTCACGCAAATGTAGAGATTAATACCTTTCCAATGATATATTATAAGGGTTTCTGTAATCAGAATTAAAGATATAACACACAACTTTATTCTCTACAATATTTTGCGTGCCTATTTTTCTAAAACAATATATTCACTTGTATCAAAGGCTTATGTAATTTTATGGTCATTAAATGTGAATTTACGACATAATGAATATATACAACTATTACCAGGTGTGCGAAGTATGTGCTGACACATTAAGAATCGACACCGCATCATACTAATACCGAGCAGTGGCTTAAACATGACCCCCATTTTGTAGTTTGTCTGGCCAATTTGGTTCATAAAATGACGTCATTGCCATAGCGACATGACGTCACAAACGTACGTTTGAAAAAATATCGACCACGTACTGCGAGAACGATATACGCCACCGTAAAATAGAGACTTAAACATTTCCCGTGAGATATTTTTTATCTCTAGGAATTTAAGTGTCAACTCAACCTGTAAATGCATGAAACCCAGGTAGGGCTGCAGCAAGTTCTGGACTCAGGTTTTATATTGGCATCAGCAACACTTTCCTACGTTTCAGTCCTGTGCCTAACAGTATGCAGGGTGATATTCCCAAGTGAGGTGCAGCTGCCAATGCAAGAATAAAAACATCCGTATCAGGGCTCATAATATGTACCTCAATCTCCCGCTTTGCTGCCTCAATAACATGCAGTATGAGGATTGTGTCAGCTTCTTCCTGTGTGGTATCAAGATGGCTAACATTTATCTGATTTGAGAGAGCTCCTCTGCTTGTAGATGTAACAACAAGAGTTGATGAAGATTCGTATGCCTCCATGATTTTTTCTTGGAGGTAAAGTGTTAGGCTGCCCTTTGTTTTCGAACTGTTGAGGAATTGCCTCATCGATGGTTTAATCGGGGTATTGTCACTGCAAATGGCATGCCTTTGTGGCATAGAGCATGCACGTCTCATTCGAGTAGGTAACAACACAGACTCTCGAGAAAGCAAAAGACAGAGATATTTCATTAAGGGATGGATGAATAATCCAGTCGTTTCAGTGGTAAGACAATATGATATAATAGCATAATACTGAAGATAATATTGTTATTATAATATTTTGTGAAATTGAAAGTTAAAGACAATAATTACTTGAACAAATAACTGAAAATAGCTATATTCTAATATTTTAACAAGTGCAATCTATTGAAATATTGCTATCCTTGCTAGATACTGTTTTGTGCAAATGTTATGCAACTCTTTTTATTTATCAAAATTTAATATGAAACAGTAAAGAGCAAAGATATGACTTTTTATTATCAACAAAACATAAAAACACGTTAACTAATAATATGAAAAAAGAAGGATCAAAAGTTGACACTGAAAACATAATTATGTAAATCGATCATCATAGTCTTTCAATGCTATATCGTTTTTAGCATTCACAACCCAATGGTATTAAAGGACAATCAAATCCAGTAGTAATTAACTTTACAACACAATAAATACATTGAAATGGTTTTTAAATCTATGTATTTTTAACAGTGTATATGTATCTCTTAGTGTTTTGAACCATACCTTGAGATATTCAGAAGTTTTATTCAACTTTGTAGCCTGTTCGTCCCATAATTTTTTTTTTTGTATATTCGCCGGAAATCTGCTATTTTTATATCCTGGCGTTAATTTTTATTCAATCAATCAATAAAGTTTACATAGCGCCTATATCATCAACGAACCGAGTTCAGAGGCGCACAAATCCTTAGCGTGATCTTGTGTCGTAATCGAGGCCAAATCAGGTTCGTCAACAGGGAGCCGGGCATTATCGGAAAGTACTACATTTTCGGGAGTTTATTACATTATTGGTTGCAGCAGGTGTTCAAAATGCCTACTTTCTGGCTCGTTTTCTTTTCGAACTCCTAGATGTTGGAGATACATCTGACGCAGCAACTGAACCCACAGAAATCTCTGAATTAGTATCCTCATGACCATTGTTTCTCATTTCCAACGTGGACCCATCTGGCTGTGGACATACTTCAGGTTCAGTTGTATCGGTGGGCCATGCGGACTGTATTTCTGGTACTACACGTACATGTATTTTCGACACAATCATTCGTAGTTTTTGAAAACTTGTTTTCTTTCCATGTTTCCTGAACGCGTGTGACACTGTAAATGATCATTTGTGCTGGTACTTTTTTAATACCAACTGCGTGTGGTCGTCAGTTTACCCCGCAGATTACGCTTTGTAGACGTTATGTATACGCTGGGTACGTTATGCACACGCCGGGCACACGCTTTACACACGCTGTAGTAAGTTCGGGTAAGATTTAAAAGACATTGTGCAACGTGTACGCAACAGACACGTTGTGCATACGTTGTTAAAATTTGTAAACTGCTTCCAACGTATGTGAATGTATAAGTTGCGTTGGCATAGCGTGTGCAACGATCGCGTAACGTACTTGTTGCGTACGCGTGGCGTATGCGTAGCGTATGTTTATACGCAACTCATACGTGGATAGTTTTGAATCTGGTCAAAACTTTTCGACGGCCGAGCGTATGACAACGTACCACAACGTATAGCAACGTGTTTACAACGTGCTTCTACCGTATGACTAACGTTCTCGACGTATGCCAGCGTTCTGACAAATTTTCGTCATATATCGGCATACGCTTGCTCATACGCTGTAGTGGGACAGCCCTATAAGGGTTAAGCCATAGCCTCCGTCTTGGTTTTATTAAGCACTTGATTAACATTTTTGGAAAGTTTATTGCCCTATTTAAGTCGAGGATGCTGATATCGGCTATATCTCATGGTTGAAATTTACCACAAATTAAAATCCAAACTCATTTTCAGCCAGTCGAATTTGTGGATCGCGGTAGCGCGACACAGATTCAAGTGACTAAAATGCAAATGTACTAACTCAGAGCTCCAAGGGCTCAGCAGCCTTCGTCACAGGCATGCAGCGTTGTAACGACGTTGAATGAACGTTATTTCGAGAAAGGAAAGTATTTAGAGCATAGGTGAAAACTCAGATGAAGAGGTTTAGCCTGCTATTAAAAAATAAAATTCTGAAAAAATAACATTCACGGACGATTTGAATGTACCATATGTAGGTTAAACCATCCGACTTAACCTACTCAGTATGTCTGGGAAACCTGAGTCTCACATGTCATGTGCGACTCAGACCTCCCAGCCCCAGTGGCTGAAACAGGTTTTAGCCACAGATTGGCCGCGTACAAAATCGTGGGACATTTCTTTGGACTGTCATATCTGAAAATATCGCTCAATAATCGGGTCGGAAATAGGATTGTAGAATCAGTTCCATGCCCGCATGCTCAGCTCAGAGGTCGCACAGTCACATTTTTCGGACCTTGAGGTCGGGATCGCTCTCAGTCACCGCCATGTTCAATTTTTCGGGTAAAGCATATACATCAATCCACGGCCTCGGAGGGGCGACACGGCTACAGACCTCCCACCCAATTAAAGGTGGGTGAGTCAGGGTTAAATGTCTAATTAATAAATTTAATAAATTATCTCAAAGCTAGCCATAAATGAAGATGTCATTTTCCCTTCTGCCCATTTCTATGCGAATATTATGGTCTCTCAACCTACGCTTAAAGGTAGTACCATTTGGAGCTGATTTAAAGTGGGCTGGAACACGGTGACTTGATGCATTTGGCAGCTGTGTTTATTAACTAATTAGGGGGTGTGGACACTGAATTGACCAAAAAATAAACACTTATTACCATTGTGATCAACGCAATTTAAAGAGCAATATTTTTAAAGTTTTAGCAGCTAAGCGACGATGTAATATCATTTTTGAAAGTAATTTTTATCGAATATTTCGGACCCATCCGCTCGTCAGTTTAGCCATCTTATTTAGCAGATGTTTTTCAAGTAGTAGTCTTAGATGAGCTTCTTTGATTTTTTTTAGGAAATGTACTTTTGTCCATTGAAATGTTAATTATATCAGTGATGGGAGTTACTAATATATCAAGACAATTTTTCAACACGCTTGTAGGAATGGGGTCTAGATCACATGATTTTGACGATGAGTTAATTTCATCTTCTTTCGCACGCTCAAAAGGGTTCATTTTGGATCTAATTTCTGGTCTGGTGCTAGGACATACTGATGTGCATCCTAGCATACATTTTACAACATGTCGTGTACTAGGACATAGTGTTATGGTGTAAGTTTATTGAATACATTAGGTATAGATATATAGCGTGTGCAGTTAGCAGTTTTTATACGCTAATGATGGCATGCTATCACATGCCTCGTACATATCTGATCTCTTGAATGATAATATTTTTATATTCGTTGAGCATCAGAACATACGTCTAGACGCTTTATGGCAGCATAATAAATGAATGAATGAAATAAATGACAATAGGCCTGCAGTTATCATTGATATCCGCAGAGATATGGGGAAACTTAGATTTTTCGCTAATGGCAGCGATACTTGGCACGCTAGCATCTTTTAGACACATCTGATCACTTCAAGAATAGTTTTATAATGATCTCAGACCCTCAAAACATGAGGTTAGACAACTTAATTGTTGAGCTATGCGCACTATTAGCTGAGATATGGCGCAATATACATTTTCCAGTAATGGCGTCACTAATTTGCATAAAAATGGTATGTGGGACATTTTGTCAACTTTTTAACATAGCAAATCGTTTTCTATGGTATTTTTCCAATCTAGAAACATCAATTAGAAATTGATTTCCAGGGGGTGCACGATACCCCCTTCTTCCTACTAGACTAATACAATGGCCCATGCAAACCGGGATGTTAGACCCAATTAGAATATCATGACAAAAAATTGGCAATATTGACATGTCCAAGTGGCAGTGCCATGACCAGAACATCGGTGTTGCTCCAATACCGATGTGCCGGACACTCCACTGCCACATAGACACAAGCAGATATGTCATGGATATGGGGGAATAAGTAATGAGCCCAATATAAATATATAACATACAATTAGGGCGGGATAGCGCCATGGCCGACATATCAGCGCCGTAGATAAAGTGTAGAACGCCAATGTGTCTCCCCCAAAAGTGGTGATCATGAGACCATCCAACAGGCACAGGACGTCGAATCAATGCCGGTCTAACGCCGGTCCACCGTCTACTACGCTGGCCCAACGTCAAACCAACACCAACTCAACGCCCTGCGTCTGCAGAGCATAAAAACTAGTTCTTTGCTAGCAAAGAAAATCGTTTAGTGGCTGTAATAAAAATATCTAGCAAGGATATCAATTGAAGGTCAAGAAGGCTGTCACGTGTACCATGGAGAAGCGTATCTAAGTTGTAATTAACGTTTTTCTGAGGTAAATTTTCTATTAAAACGACGCTGTGTAAATGGTATTGTTGACATTCGATGAAAAATGGTTAGTTGTTTCGTTACGTCCACATGTACATATAGTCAGGTTGAATAATAGACACACCTGGAAAAAAATGACCTAGTTGAGATTATTACTTTTTTGAGTTCATATGGTCCCCTAGTTGAAATTTCCGCAGGGTGTGCAAAAATTCAGCCGGTGGCTTTTTTTAAATTTGCTTAATTATGCTAATTAACATAATCATTAGATGATTCTCGAACTTTTTTGTCATTCAGCACAAAAAATCGTGTAATACCTCATTTTCGGCTAATTTGAGGGCGCTGATGTCTTTTTTGGACGTGTATTGAAATGTAGAGGTTATCTAAGTTATTTTTGCCATACATTTCAAGGTCAAGAGATTTATTTCAAGGTCAAATGAAATATTTTAACAAATAAAGCCAATGACCAGTGTAATACCTCTTTTTCGATTATTTTTTACTGGCAAATCCATTTCTGGTATTATCTTAGTGATTCAAGTTCAATTTCAAGGTCAAAGATCAATTCCAAGGTAAAATGCGGGAATTTGATTTTTGTCAAATACAAATAGCAACAAGTTAGTAACTCATTTTGTGTGTGTGTTTTGACTGGTACAGATTCATTTTTGATAGTAATAAAAGGGCGTTAAGTTCATTTTTGGACGTGTTTTAAAATTTAGAATTCATCTGAGTTATTTTTGCCATACATTTTAAGGTCAAAAGCTTAATTTCAAGGTCAAATGAGATATTTTACCAAATAAAGCCAATGACAAGTGTAATACCTCTTTTTTGATTTATTTTTACTGGCAAATCCATTTCTGGTAAGATCTGAATGATTCAAGTTCAATTTCAAGGTCAAAGGTCAATTACAAGGTCAAATGCAAAAATATGATTTTTAGCGAATACAAGTAGCAACAAGTTACTAACTCATTTTGTGTGTGCGTTTTGACCCGTACAGGGTCATTTTTGATAGTAATTTTAGGGCGCTGAGTTCATTTTTGGATGTGCTGTTTCACTAAAAGGTCATCTAGGTGTTTTTTGTCATACATTTCAAGGTCAAAATCTCTTTATCAAGGTCAGATATGATATTTTAACTAGTGACAAGTGTAATACCTCTTTTTGACGTGACCTTGACTAAGTAATCCATTTCTGGTACTATTTAGGGCATTCAAGGTCTTCTTCGAGGTCAAATGTAGATTCCAAGGTCAAATATGCTAAACTGATTTTTCGCAAAACAAACAGCAACAAATGTAATAAATCGTTTTGCTGTGTTTTTCACCGGAAAAAGGCATTTCTTGTGCCTTTTTGCTTAAAATATTCTCCAATTCTGTTCTATAAAATTAAAAGTGGGGCGATATGTCATGGCCAATTTAACGAAGCCGAGTTCATCTATATTCAAAACCTAGTTGTGGGCTTAAGGCTCCGATTTTCATCAACTTCCCAAGCAAAATCACAAGGGTTCGTTGTGGGATTTATCCCTTCTTGGGCACTTCGCCATAATGCCACCTGCAAGTTTGCTCTTTTAACATTCTATGTGAATGCTTCCGTAGTGGATGGTAATGCTGCAAGCTGGTGACAACCATTTTCAGCTATTCGCCGCTGCCACATTTTTGTTCTGCATAGTCTTCCAGTCGGAAAAAGTTTGTCCATATGCGGTGCCGATAAATGTAGTGGCCGAGGCCACTACATTCGAAAGATCAGATATAGGGATTTCAAGAGATGAGAGTGAAATACTTTATGTACCACTTTTCCAATTCCAAGGTAAGATGACACTGAAATGGCATGGATAGCAAAAATATCGTCAGCAATAACAGAGTGTTCAATTCTAGTAGCTCTGATATCAATCACTGCCCTATGATGTATTGGAGAAATTATGTTCACGGGTGTCACACACTTCATGGGAGAATAGAAATGTACTAGCACGACGAACACATCACTGTCATCTGACACAACTTTGACAGTGTGACCTAATATGTACGATAAAACCATCGGTGTCCTCTTGTTTCGACTTTAAATCTTTTCTGAAGATTTTAATAATCACTGATAATTAGCCTAATGGCCACTATGTGTTTATGGTGAATTTTCCACCCAATCACAATGGGATACAATGGATATGCGGCTACGTCAGACAGCTATCGTATATTATAGTCAAATAGGCCTACACTTCAATAACCAGAAAACACGAGATGTTGACCCGATGACGAATTATCGTTGGTTTAATGTCTGCAACCCTCGCCCAACCTTAAACTAGCATTGGTTCAACATCTCGTGTTTGCTAGGTATACTACCACCGTCACAATGTAAATTAAACGTCCCATAGCATAGGCCTTAGCTGATAATTTGTAAATACTTAGGCCTACGTCACCACACAATGTCAAACACTTCTTATCTGTTCACTGTGCCTATTAACGTATTCAGTAATCGCATCCCAAAGTAGGCCTAATAAACAAGATGTTCAAGAATATAATATGCACTATTCAGACTATGCTGAACTATTCTTGACCTAGTTTTAATGTTGGCATAGGCCTAAATGATACAATATTTTTGTAGTGTAGAACTTTAGGCCTACTAGTATTGAAGAGGCTACTGTAATCAGGTGGTAATGGTCCCAAAGCACAGAAGACAATGAAGTCAGTAAAAAACAATCACAGATAATAAAGTCACATAATGCTATATCTCGTAAACTCACTAAAACTATCTGTTTCTATGAAATAGTTTTGCGTGCACATATATAGGTAAAGAGTTAATAGTAGGCACTAAACTATACAAATGCCGTTTTGGTCCAATATATATTGAGCTATTTTCCATTGGGTTGAGCTGCAAGTTTGTCCACCTGGCTTAAACGTTGGCTACTAGGCCTGCTTTTTTAGATCAGATCAGAGATTATCACTCCAAATACCACGAAATAGCCAGAATACCACATGGTGATATAGACTAGTGTATATTCTCTCTGACGTTGGCCGTACATTGGCCAAACCAACATAATTGGTTTGATGCCTGATTTCAAGAGCATATGCCAAGAAGGGGAGATCGTCAAACTCATTTGACTGGTCCCTTCTCGTCACCGACGTTTTATAAAACTATACCTCTATAACTATATCTCACTGACCAACCAACGAACAACGATCAGTCAATGTCATTTAAATATAGCCTAATGTCATTCAGGCCTTAGGCTACTGCTAGGGTAGGGCATAAGCTTCCACCATAGGGCTCATCCCGAATTTTAAAACAGCCATCCAAACGTTAAACATTATGAAAATAAAAATAAATCTTATCACAAAGGATTTAACCATGAACATCCAAGCTGTAGATAGCAATCATATTGTACATGTAATTATTCGAATTCATTTATGTTTTTTATCAGCCAATTTTCGCATTCGATATTAATAAAATTATCTCATCTGCTTATAAACTCGCTCACTTTGTTGATCAACTACACAGAAGAAAATCTAATGGTCACATGTATTGTCCCCAAGGCCAATCAAATTTGTGATATTTTATTTTCATGGTGTTTTGGGTGTTCGTTTTGTATTTCGGGATATGAGCCCTATGGTAAAAGCCCTACCCTAACAGTACGGCCTAATATTTGGCTAATTGCGATATTCTCCACTGTGTGTGACGCTGGCCCGCAATTGAAGCAACATTGGCCCAAAGCCTCGTTTTTTTATTGAAATGGTTACATATAATAGCCCAATCCCTCAGCCCCAACCACATGAGACCTTTGGCCCTAGTTATACCTCTGTTCATCTCAACAGGCACGTCCTCCACACCACCTATAATGAAACTGTGTTGTCGTGTTGCTGATGTATAGAATCGTGGTATAACATTTTTCGGGGGTACTATCATATCCTCAGAAATCACATGAACGCGGCACGTCGCCTCTGTCATTTGTCTCAATGTGCGCAAGTATGCCTTTGTGCTTCCTTCAAAATATCTGTCGAACACAAATACCACATCTCCTGCCTCTAATGCATGTACTACAAACTCTTTAAAGGCTTTGACAATGTATGTACGTAGTGTGTCAGATGGCCACTGGATGGTCCACATCTGTACAGACACAGTGCAAACACAATTGTATCTGAGATATCTGCAATCCTCTCTGACATGACAACTTGCAGGGTATTCTTCAGGACTGACACTAGTGTATTTTTCATTAGACCATTGTGTTCAAACATTGATGAATGGTATGCAGCAAGCTCGGTGAATAATACAGCAGCTATGTCAATGTTATGTTCACTTACTTGAAGGTCGATTACACGTGCATATATCAGTCCTTGGTCATATCAAGGAGGTTATATAGATAACCTCCTTGGTCATATAGTTTTAGTCACCAAATGCATGTATATTTTTCCATAGAAAGAGAATAGCCAGCCGGATTTGAAATTTTGCCTCATTTCTGTTCCTATTATGTCGGAATCTTGGCAATTAACATCAAGCGATGCCAATTGTCCTGCGGGGATGTTTAGAAGTCGACCACCAGGGTGACCAATTGTTCATGCCAAAGTTTGTTGAATGCTGGCCTGGTCTTTGTGGTCAGTCTATGTCCTTGATTCAGCCTCTTCATTGTTGTGCTCTTGTACTTTAAAAGATACCATAGTACTAAGCGCATGAACATCAGCTGAGAGCTCACCGCATATCGCAAAGCTTGGGGCCCATTCAATGATCTGTCTTTGGTTGATAGCCAAGCCAGTTGCTCCCTCTGGTCCATGTCCCAATTGCATATGCATACATACTTTCCATAAACATGTCTGTCCATATAGATTTGCGTTTTGACCTTGTATGTGACCCTGGATAATCAAGTTACTACTAAAATTGGCTCTTTCAATCAAAACATACACACAAATATAATTATTAACTTGTTGCTATTCGTATACAATTTGAATAAAATAATTCGCATTTTATTGGACCTTTAAATTATGAGTTTGACCTTGAAATGTATGGCAAAAATAACTTTGATGACTTCTAAGTGACAAAACACATCCAAAAATGACACCAGCGCACCCAAATTAGCCGATAATGAGGTATTACATGACTGTTTGTGTTGAATGACAAAAAAGTTCAAAAATCATCTAATTATTATGCTAATTAGCATAATTATGCTAAATAAAAAAAAGGCTGATTTTTTTAAGATTACCTTGAATGATCAAAATAGTACCAGAGATGGATCATTTAGTCAAAATTACGCCAAAAAGAGTCCCTAGTTAAAATATCATATTTGACGTTGATATTGAGATTTTGACCTTGAAATGTATGGGAAAAACAATTAGATGACCTTTTAGTGAAAGAGCACATCCAAAAATGAACTCAACGCCCTCAAATCACTTCAAAAATGACTCTGTACCAGTCGAAACACACACACAAAATGAGTTACTAGCCTGTTGCTATTTGTATTTCATAAAATTCATATTTTAGCATTTGACCTTGGTATTGACCTTTGACCTTGAAATTTAACTTGAATAACCAAGATAATACTCGAAATGGATTTGCCAGTAAAAAATAATCGAAAAAGAGGTATTACACTTGTCATTGGCTGTATTTGTTAAAATATCACATTTGACCTTGAAATTAAGCTTTTGACCTTGAAATGTATGGCAAAAATAACTTAGATGACCTCTAAATGTTAAAACACGTCCAAAATTGACATCAGGGCCCTCAAATTAGCCAAAAATGAGGTATTACGCGACTGTTTGTGCTGAATGACAAAAAAGTTCGAAAATCATCTAATGATTATGCTAATTAGCATAATTATGCAAATTTAAAAAAAAGCCACCGGCTGAATTTTTGCACACCCTCCGGAAATTTCAACTAGGGGACCATATCAACTCAAAAAAGTAATAATCTCAACTAGGTCATTTTTTTCCAGGTCAGCCTTAAATCACATGTTTTTCAACCTGACTAATAGGGGATTATCAATAATGTTCATGTTAAAAAGGTAGTGATTTTGGGTAGAATAGTCCAGATTGTTCCAGAATTGGGTGGTGGCAGGAATATAGGATTTTTGAAAAAATTCTGTGCGAGTGTTGGTTTGGCTTATATTTGAGTTGTTTCGTAGGTTGTATCTGCCTTGGCTAGTTTATTTAACTGTTTGAGGAATAATGGGTTTTAAATAAGAAGGAGTCCTATCGTGAAGAATGTCAGCATAGGTTATTATCATTTTGTTTTCGCGTCGGGACTGCAGACTTTCCCATGAAAGTTCGGTGTAAATTTTGATAGATGGTGTGCCACGTATAGCCCCTGATACTATTTTTTCTGCTCTCCTCTGAATTTTGTCAAATTTGAATTTGAATTTTCCAAGACCTGGTTCTTTGAGGTTAGCTCACTTTTGAGCAATGTCGGCCTGTCCTTGATCTGTACTTGTTGGATCCCAATAGTGCGAACTCCGGTGGTTGTTGAGCAGGTGTGTTCTCTGGCATTCGTAGCACATAGCTACACATTGACCATCGTTGTTGTTTCACCCTGACGGATAGTGGTTCTACGTTGCACATCTTGAATAAGGCATCATTGGAGATCACGTTGTAGCCATCGGTTGTTTGTGATGGTGCGTAGATGTTTTCTGTGGCAGGCATCGAGCTTATCCACAAATGTCTTTGGAGTTGCCCAGATGTTGTAGCTGTACAGCATGAGTGACACACAGGTTGCATC
Organism: Flabesymbios commensalis; assembly: GCA_964017125.1. Taxonomy (NCBI): domain Eukaryota; kingdom Metazoa; phylum Annelida; class Polychaeta; order Terebellida; family Flabelligeridae; genus Flabesymbios; species Flabesymbios commensalis. The sequence goes on from OZ024913.1 coordinate 35,952,259, forward strand.
ATATAGGCGTATCTTAGTTATTAAGGGGATCTTTGAACCTCCGATCCAAAGCTTCCAGTTGGTATGGAGAACAATATTTCCCATGATGCATCGAGCTGTGATGTCAGAAGAACTGCAGAGTAGTGAAACAAGTGTTTTATTCTTATTCTACATCTATTTGTGATGTGATACCTGAACGTTTCAGTCGATATCCCAAGTTATTTAATTTTAGTTAAAAAGGAGCGGACTGAAAACATTCAGGTATCACATCACACATTTTAATAGATCTCTCGCAGGGTATCATGCTGTAGAAACTGGTTTTGCACATATAAATGTATAGGATAATACCTCTGAATATTTCTCCCAGTACTGACTGGGGCTGACGAGCGGATGGGTCCGAAATATTCGATAAAAATTAGATCTACTTCCAAAAATGATATAACATCGTCGCTTAGCTCCCCTACGTCATAATGTATGACGTCATAAATAGAGCACGCTCTTCGGTATTTTAAAGTGTTCCTTTGGTTGTTTCTATTTGCCCGCCAGGTCACAGTAGATTCTCGAGAGAATTACATAGTATGCATTCTTATTTACTACTTTGAACACCTTTTTTAATATAAAATATCAACCGATCCATGGTCCTCTGAATTCACAAAAAAACACCGCTAAGACATGGCCGTCACAATGCTGGTAGAATAAAATGTTCACTACCATTGTGCGTTGTCACAGTCTTGCCCACATATGGATCATGCCGTAATGCAGCGTGTTTGTTAAACTCCTCCAAATGGGGTAAGACGCCCCCCCCCCCCTTATGATGGTATTTATGGGCAATCTATTCAGCTGTAGGACGTTGTGACTTTAGAGGGGGCGCCTCGCCCCACCCTACTCTACTTCCAAAAATGATATGACATCGTCGCTTAGCTGCTAAGACTTTACAAATATTGCTCTTTAAATGGCGTTGATCACAATGGTATATGTTATATAAGTGCTTATTTTTTGGTCAATTCAGTGTCCACACCCCCTAATTAGTTAATAAACACAACTGGCAAATGTATCAAGTCACCGTGTTCGAGCCCACTTTAAATCAGCTCCAAATGGTACTACCTTAAAGCGTAGGTTGAGAGACCATAATATTCACATAGAAATAGGCAGAAGGGAAAATGACATCTTCATTTATGGCTAGCTTTGAAATAATTTATTAAATTTATTAATCAGGCATTTAACCCTAACTCATCCACCTTTAATTGGGTGGGAGGTCTGTAGCCGTGTCGCCCCTCCGAGGCCGTGGATTGATGTATATGCTTTACCCGAAAAATTGAACATGAGCTGAGCATGCGGGCATAGAACTGATTCTACAATCCTATTTTCGACCCGATTATTTTGCGATATTTTCAGATATGACAGTCCAAAGAAATGTCCCACGATTTTGTACGCGGCCAATCTGTGGCTAAAACCTGTTTCAGCCACTGGGGCTGGGAGGTCTGAGTCGCACATGACATGTGAGACTCAGGTTTCCCAGACATTCTAAGTAGGTTAAGTCGGATGTTTTAACCTACATATGGTACATTCAACACGTCCGTGAATTTTATTTTTTCAGAATTTTATTTTTTAATAGCAGGCTAAACCTCTTCATCTGAGTTTTCACCTATGCTCTAAATACTTTTTTTTCTCCAAATAACGTTCATTCAACGTCGTTACAACGCTGCATGCCTGTGACGAAGGCTGCTGAGCCCTTGGAGCTCTGAGTTAGTACATTTGCATTTTAGTCACTTGAATCTGTGTCGCGCTACCGCGATCCACAAATTCGACTGGCTGAAAATGAGTTGGATTTTAATTTGTAGTAAATTTAAACAATGAGATATAGCCGATATCAGCATCCTCGACTTAAATAGGGCAATAAACTTTCCAAAAATGTTAATCAAGTGCTTATTAAAACCAAGACGGAGTCTATGGCTTAACCCTTATAGGGCTGTCCAACTACAGCGTATACGTATGAGCAAGCGTATGCCGATATATAAAGAAAATTTGTCAGAACGCTGGCATACGTCGAGAACGTTAGTCATGCGGTAGAAGCACGTTGTGAACACGTTGCTATACGTTGTGGTACGTTGTCATACGCTCGGCCGTCGAAAAGTTTTGACCAGATTCAAAACTATCCACGTATGAGTAGCGTATAAACATACGCTACGCATACGCCACGCGTACGCAACAAGTACGTTACGCGATCGTTGCACACGCTATGCCAACGCAACTTATGCGTTCACATACGTTGGAAGCAGTTTACAAATTTTAACAACGTATGCACAACGTGTCTGTTGCGTACACGTTGCACAACGTCTTTTAAATTTTACCCGAACTTACTACAGCGTGTGTAAAGCGTGTGCCCAACGTGTGCATAACGTACCCAGCGTATACATAACGTCTACAAAGCGTAATCTGCGGGGTAAACTGACGACCACACGCAGTTGGTATTAAAAAAGTACCAGCACAAATGATCATTTACTGTGTCACACGCGTTCAGGAAACATGGGAAGAAAACAAGTTTTCAAAAACTACGAATGTGTCGGTGATTGTGTCGAAAATACATGTCCTCCAAATGGGGTAAGACGCCCCCCCCCCCCCCCTTATGATGAGGCAAGAGGCCCAGGGGCGACACGCCCCACAGTTATGGGGGCGTCTTACCCCAACAGGCAATATTAATAATTAAAAGTGTGAGACAATCGAAATGCAATGCTTCCATTGCGTCACTTATGTTGAGCCAATGTTGCTTCTAATTCAAATGTGTTTGTAGATATGACTGTCGTTTACGCACTAGGCTTTCTTTTATCATTGACTCAGACCGACTGACTGTGACTGACTAGCTTCTAATATTCCACTCACTCACCCACTCAAACACCCACCCACCGACGCACTCACTCACTCACTCACTCACTCACTCACTCACTCACTCACTCACTCACTCACTCACTCACTCACTCACTCACTCACTCACTCACTCACTCACTCACTCACTCACTCACTCACTCACTCACTCACTCACTCACTCACTCACTCACTCACTCACTCACTCCACTCACTCACTCCGTCCATCTATTTATTTATTCAGTTCATGCAGTCAACCATTCATTCGTCCATCCATCTATTAATCCATCCATCTATTCATACATTGATTCATCTAACAATCCATCCATTCATGTGTCCATACATCTATCAATTTATCCATTCTACCATCCATCCATCCATCCATCCATCCATCCATCCATCCATACATCCATCCATCCATCCATCCATCCATCCATCCGTCCATCCATCCATCCATCCATCCATCCATCCATCCATCCATCCATCCATCCATCCATCCATCCATCCATTCATTCATTCATTTATTCATTCATTCATTCATTCATTTATTCATTCATATGTGTTTAGTAGAACGCGATATCTACAGAACCGCTGGTAAAATTTTGTATGTGAGCCATTACCTGCCTGAGCACGAAATCAAAAAGGTTTTGGTCACGGTTCAGTGATTTTCATAAAAATGGCGTCCATTTTTTACTTTTGTAGATTTTGTGAATGCGTTATTTCATGAACCACTGGTCCGAATGACTAGTGATTTTATGTGTAGGTACTTACTTCTCTGGCCAATAAATGAAAAGGTTTTCATCGCGGTTCAGTGATTTTCACAAAAATAGCGGCCCTTTTTAACTTTTTCAGACGTTGTGAACGCGTTATCTCAAGAACCGCTGGTCCGAATCACTCGTGATTTTGTATGTAGGCGCTTACCTGGCTGACCACGGAATGAAAAGCTTTTCGTCACGATTGGGTCATTTCCATGAAAAGACCTGTAATTTTTAATTTTCCAGACACTGTGAACGCGTGATCCGGTAGTCCGAATTTTGTATGTAGGCATTCACCTGCTTTCCCATGAAATGGAAAGTTTTTTGGTCAATTAAAATGCAGGATGATGATGAAAACACATCTCTAGTTCGTCCATCCATTCATTGTTTTCGTCTGTACATCTATCCATTCATTGATACATCCATTCATTGATTCATCCATTCAAATACTCTCTCACTCATCTCACTCGACCACCTTACTCACCCAGCTCACTCAACTCACCCAACTCACTCAACTCACCCAACTCAGCGAACTCAACGAGCTCACTCACCCAACTAACTCAACTCTCTCAACTCACCCAACTCACTCAACTCACCCAACTCACTCAACTCAGCCAACTCACCCAACTCACTCAACTCACTCAACTCGCTCAACTCACCCAACTCACCCAACTCTCTCAACTCACCCAACTCACCCAACTCACTCAACTCACCCAACTCAGCGAACTCAACGAGCTCACTCACCCAACTAACTCAACTCTCTCAACTCACCCAACTCACTCAACTCACCCAACTCACTCAACTCAGCCAACTCACCCAACTCACTCAACTCACCCAACTCTCTCAACTCACCCAACTCACTCAACTCAGCCAACTCACCCAACTCACTCAACTCACCCAACTCGCTCAACTCACCCAACTCACCCAACTCTCTCAACTCACCCAACTCACCCAACTCACTCAACTCACCCAACTCAGCGAACTCAACGAGCTCACTCACCCAACTAACTCAACTCTCTCAACTCACCCAACTCACTCAACTCACCCAACTCACCCAACTCTCTCAACTCACCCAACTCTCTCAACTCACCCAACTCACTCAACTCAGCCAACTCACCGAACTCACTGACCTCACCCAGCTGACTCTACTCACTCAACTCACCCAACTTACCCAACTCAATTAACTGACCCAACTCACCCAATCACCCACTCACTCAACTCACTCCACTCACCCAGCTTACTCAAATCACCTAACTCACCCAACCACTCACTCAACTCATCCAACCACCCACTCATCCAACTCACTCAACTCACCCAACTCACTCAACTCACCAAGTCTGGTGATATTGCCTAATAGCTATTGCCTAAAATACATCTCTAGTTCGTCCATCCATTCATTTAATTTGTACGTCCATCTACATGTATCCATTCATCGATTCACCCATTCATTGATTCATCCATTCATATACTCCCTTACTCACCTCACTCACCTCACTCAACCACCCAACTCACTCAACTCACGCACCTCATTCAACCACCCAACTCACTCAACTCACCCAACTCACCCAAATCACTCAACTCATTCACCTCACTCAACTCACTCAACCACCCAACTCACTCAACTCACCCAACTCATCCAACTCACTCAACTCACCCAACTCACTCAACTTAACCAACTCACTCAACTCACACAACGAAACCAACTCACTCACCTCGTTCACCCACCTCACTCACCTCACTTAACTCACTCAACCACCGAGCTCACTCAACTCACTCAACTCCCCCAACTCACTCAACTCACCCAACTCACTCAACTCACCCAACTCACTCAACTCACCCAACTCACCGAACTCACTCAACTCACCCAACTCACTCAACTCACCCAACTCAGTCAACTCACCCAACTCACTCAACTCACACAACGAAACAGACTCATTCACCCACCTCACTCACCTCTCTCACCTCACTCAACCACCCAACTCACCCAACTCACCCAACTCACTCGACTCACCCAACTCACTCAACTCACTCAACTCACCCAACTCACTTAACTCACCCAACTCACACAACGAAACCAACTCACCCAACTCACTCAACTCACCCAACTCTCTCAACTCACCCAACTCACTCAACTCAGCCAACTCACCCAACTCACTCAACTCATCCAACTCGCTCAACTCACCCAACTCACCCAACTCTCTCAACTCACCCAACTCACCCAACTCACTCAACTCACCCAACTCAGCGAACTCAACGAGCTCACTCACCCAACTAACTCAACTCTCTCAACTCACCCAACTCACTCAACTCACCCAACTCACCCAACTCTCTCAACTCACCCAACTCTCTCAACTCACCCAACTCACTCAACTCAGCCAACTCACCGAACTCACTGACCTCACCCAGCTGACTCTACTCACTCAACTCACCCAACTCAGCGAACTCAACGAGCTCACTCACCCAACTAACTCAACTCTCTCAACTCACCCAACTCACTCAACTCACCCAACTCACTCAACTCAGCCAACTCACCCAACTCACTCAACTCACCCAACTCTCTCAACTCACCCAACTCACTCAACTCAGCCAACTCACCCAACTCACTCAACTCACCCAACTCGCTCAACTCACCCAACTCACCCAACTCTCTCAACTCACCCAACTCACCCAACTCACTCAACTCACCCAACTCAGCGAACTCAACGAGCTCACTCACCCAACTAACTCAACTCTCTCAACTCACCCAACTCACTCAACTCACCCAACTCACCCAACTCTCTCAACTCACCCAACTCTCTCAACTCACCCAACTCACTCAACTCAGCCAACTCACCGAACTCACTGACCTCACCCAGCTGACTCTACTCACTCAACTCACCCAACTTACCCAACTCAATTAACTGACCCAACTCACCCAATCACCCACTCACTCAACTCACTCCACTCACCCAGCTTACTCAAATCACCTAACTCACCCAACCACTCACTCAACTCACCCAACCACCCACTCATCCAACTCACTCAACTCACCCAACTCACTCAACTCACCAAGTCTGGTGATATTGCCTAATAGCTATTGCCTAAAATACATCTCTAGTTCGTCCATCCATTCATTTAATTTGTACGTCCATCTACATGTATCCATTCATCGATTCACCCATTCATTGATTCATCCATTCATATACTCCCTTACTCACCTCACTCACCTCACTCAACCACCCAACTCACTCAACTCACGCACCTCATTCAACCACCCAACTCACTCAACTCACCCAACTCACCCAAATCACTCAACTCATTCACCTCACTCAACTCACTCAACCACCCAACTCACTCAACTCACCCAACTCATCCAACTCACTCAACTCACCCAACTCACTCAACTTACCCAACTCACTCAACTCACACAACGAAACCAACTCACTCACCTCGTTCACCCACCTCACTCACCTCACTTAACTCACTCAACCACCGAGCTCACTCAACTCACTCAACTCCCCCAACTCACTCAACTCAACCAACTCACTCAACTCACCCAACTCACTCAACTCACCCAACTCACCGAACTCACTCAACTCACCCAACTCACTCAACTCACCCAACTCAGTCAACTCACCCAACTCACTCAACTCACACAACGAAACAAACTCATTCACCCACCTCACTCACCTCACTCACCTCACTCAACCACCCAACTCACCCAACTCACCCAACTCACTCGACTCACCCAACTCACTCAACTCACTCAACTCACCCAACTCACTCAACTCACCCAACTCACACAACGAAACCAACTCATTCACCCACCTCACTTAACTCACTCAATTAACCAAATTCACCCAACTCACTCAACTCGAATAAAAAAGGCAAGATGCCCCTTATCCCTGGGGTAAGATGCCCCCCGGGGCATTTTGCCCCAAGTGTGGGGTAAGAGGCCCCTTTCTGTCAATATACATTACCGCTCATAATATCTTAGCAAATAACATGGAATAAGTCTTTTATCATTTTTTATGTTCCCCTCATATGCCTCTTTGTGAGCATTGGATAACTCTTTATTATGGGCAATCTATTCAGCTGTAGGACGTTGTGACTTCAGAGGGGGCGCCTCGCCCCACCCTACTCTACTTCCAAAAATGATATGACATCGTCGCTTAGCTGCTAAGACTTTACAAATATTGCTCTTTAAATGGCGTTGATCACAATGGTATATGTTATATAAGTGCTTATTTTTTGGTCAATTCAGTGTCCACACCCCCTAATTAGTTAATAAACACAACTGGCAAATGTATCAAGTCACCGTGTTCGAGCCCACTTTAAATCAGCTCCAAATGGTACTACCTTAAAGCGTAGGTTGAGAGACCATAATATTCACATAGAAATAGGCAGAAGGGAAAATGACATCTTCATTTATGGCTAGCTTTGAAATAATTTATTAAATTTATTAATTAGGCATTTAACCCTAACTCATCCACCTTTAATTGGGTGGGAGGTCTGTAGCCGTGTCGCCCCTCCGAGGCCGTGGATTGATGTATATGCTTTACCCGAAAAATTGAACATGAGCTGAGCACGCGGGCATAGAACTGATTCTACAATCCTGTTTTCGACCCGATTATTTTGCGATATTTTCAGATATGACAGTCCAAAGAAATGTCCCACGATTTTGTACGCGGCCAATCTGTGGCTAAAACCTGTTTCAGCCACTGGGGCTGGGAGGTCTGAGTCGCACATGACATGTGAGACTCAGGTTTCCCAGACATTCTAAGTAGGTTAAGTCGGATGTTTTAACCTACATATGGTACCTTCAACACGTCCGTGAATTTTATTTTTTCAGAATTTTATTTTTTAATAGCAGGCTAAACCTCTTCATCTGAGTTTTCACCTATGCTCTAAATACTTTTTTTTCTCCAAATAACGTTCATTCAACGTCGTTACAACGCTGCATGCCTGTGACGAAGGCTGCTGAGCCCTTGGAGCTCTGAGTTAGTACATTTGCATTTTAGTCACTTGAATCTGTGTCGCGCTACCGCGATCCACAAATTCGACTGGCTGAAAATGAGTTGGATTTTAATTTGTAGTAAATTTAAACAATGAGATATAGCCGATATCAGCATCCTCGACTTAAATAGGGCAATAAACTTTCCAAAAATGTTAATCAAGTGCTTATTAAAACCAAGACGGAGTCTATGGCTTAACCCTTATAGGGCTGTCCAACTACAGCGTATACGTATGAGCAAGCGTATGCCGATATATAAAGAAAATTTGTCAGAACGCTGGCATACGTCGAGAACGTTAGTCATACGGTAGAAGCACGTTGTGAACACGTTGCTATACGTTGTGGTACGTTGTCATACGCTCGGCCGTCGAAAAGTTTTGACCAGATTCAAAACTATCCACGTATGAGTAGCGTATAAACATACGCTACGCATACGCCACGCGTACGCAACAAGTACGTTACGCGATCGTTGCACACGCTATGCCAACGCAACTTATGCGTTCACATACGTTGGAAGCAGTTTACAAATTTTAACAACGTATGCACAACGTGTCTGTTGCGTACACGTTGCACAACGTCTTTTAAATTTTACCC